>CANOAX010000006.1:0-502500 GCA_947563465.1 Archips xylosteana
AACTCCGCCTCCTATCGCAGCCATTGCGCAATACCAGGATTTGCTCGCGGAAAGTGTCAAAAGGTTTGATCTTATCAACGCGAGGCTTATGAAGTTGGAGTCGGTACCGGTGTGCCCTTGTAAATGTAGCGAGTTAGAGCCTTGTACTTCAGTGACTGATACCTCGTCACCCAAGCCGAAGCCCAGGCGGAAGCGACGTGCTAGGAAGGTTTCAGCGAATCAAATTAGTTCTCCCGCAGTGGAAATGGGTAAAACATCGTCCGAGGAAGAGGCGAACCCATCCCGTGAAGTACCTATCACTTATCCTAGGGGGGATGGCTTTGGTACCATGCCATACAATTTTGCGCAACTTGGCGGTTTTTTGGCTCTGGAAATTCTATTTTCAGGCCAAGGAATCCGGCTTTTGCGTGCGATTGTGGGGCTTGGTAGGGGCTAAATTTTCTTGCTTGCTGCGTGGCGCAATCACTAAAGGGTGATTTTTAAGAGAGGAAAAACCGCCAAAATATGGCGGAAAAAGTGCTGGTGTTCTTCCATCGGGGGAACGCATGGAAATGGTCTCCGGACCCAACAAGAGGGCAGTCGTAGGCGAGGCCGAGAGTGACAAAGGGGACGGGCCCACTTCCAGCCCCAAGGTTGGGACATCTGGGCGCGGGCGCGCCCCTAAAAGCATGGGTGCGTACGCTGGCTTGTCCGCCGTCAAGGCGAAATTGAGGGGTTCAGTCGGGGACGACGACGCGGATCCCCTGTCCCAGGTGGAAAAATAAGCGTGACGTACCGCCTTAACTTCCCTGTCCTGCGTTCCCGCTCGCAGGGAAACAGGAGAGATAGCTCCCCAACTCCCAAGGCGGTAACTGCAGTGGACGTGTCGGACGACGAGGGCGAGGTGGACAGTCCGAACTACCAACCGAACCGGTCTGCCGATAACAGGCCGGAAACTGCCAGCGCGGCGACTCCGGCCGCAAGTGACGGGCAGCTGGATGCCGACGAGGTCGGAGTAGTCGAGAGCACACGGAAAGCGGCCCGTGTGGTCCTGGCGGAGGCTGCCAAGTCCAGCAACCTCAATGGGGTGGTCAAGGGGAAGATTAACTCCTCTTGCCACGAAATACTGGAGGCCATGGACTTCCTGGAAAACCGTCGGGAGAGCGACGAAATCCGCAGGCTCAAGGCCGACAATAAGCGGATGCGGGAGCAACTCGCTCTCTTGACGGTTGAAACGAAAGCGCTGCGCACGGCCTTCGCAGAGCGAGCCCCCAAGGCCCCCCGGCGCAATACGCAGCAGGGTCTCCCTGAAGGCCTGCAGGAGTGCCTCGAGAGCCACAGCCGGGAGCTCTTTGTCAGCCTGGGAAACATGCTGAATGTGAGACTGGAGGCCCTGGAGAAGCGTCTCCCTCCGGAGCCCATCATGCGGCCGCCGCTGGCCGCTGACAGGGCAGCCAGGCCCCAGGCGGCCGCCTCCCAGGTAGGACGGAAAAAGGGGAGGGCAGGCAAGCGCTCGTCCAGCCAGCCCGAGTTGGCTCAGAAGCGAGCAACCACACAGAGCGTCGAGGGCCCGCAGCAGCCACAAAGGCAGCAACAGGCACAGCCGAGGGCGCAGGCTGGTGCCAGGCCTAAAGCCCAGCAAGAGGTGCCCCACTCGCAACCCGCGGCGACCACTGAGTCCTGGACGGAAGTGGTTAAGAGGGGGGCAAAGGGCAGAAAACCCGCCCAACCGCAACCACAAGTTGCCAAGCCGAAAAAGGCAGCCCCGGCCAAAGGGCTGCCGATCCCCAAAAGTTCAGCGGTCGTGGTGACCTTGAAGCCGGAGGCCAAGGTAACCTACCTGGCCACACTACAAAAGGTCACCACATCGCTGAAATTGGCTGATGTGGGGATCGAGAGTGTGAGGGTCCGGAAGTCGGCCACCGGGGCCCGCCTCATTGAGGTTCCGGGGGCCAGCAGCGGCCGTCTTGCTGATGACCTGGCCCAAAAAATCGAGGGACTGATAGGGGATGTGGCAACCATCCATCGGCCAGTTAAGACGGCTGACCTCCGGGTTACCGGCTTCGACGAGTCGGTAACGCCGGAGGACGTCAGGACGGCAGTGGTCCTGAAGAGCGGATGTGCCATAGAGCAGGTGAAGGTTAGCCCGATCAGACTGCTCAACAACGTCACAGGAACTGCGCTGGCACGATGCCCGGTCACTGCCGCCAACACCCTCCTCAAGGCGGGTAGACTATTAATGGGCTGGTTAGCCGCACAAGTCAAGGCACTGGAGCCCCAACCTATGCGGTGCTACCGGTGCCTGGAGACAGGGCACACCAGGGCACTGTGTCCCTCTCTGGTGGACAGGGGGGACCAGTGCTACCGCTGCTCCAGGCTGGGGCACAAAGCCGTCGAATGTGAGGCGGACCCCTTCTGCAGTGTGTGCCACGCCGCAAAGCGCCCAGCGGGGCACGTGATGGGGGGGAGGGCGTGCACGGTCCCCCAGACAAAGGGCTGTAACGACCCACAGAGGGCACCTGTGAGTCAGGCGACCGCCCAAGGGCAATCAGGGGGACGAAATATGGATCTCTAAATGTCAGCACACCGACATTTAGAGATCCTACAGTGCAACCTCAACCACTCCGCCCGCGCCCAAGACCTGCTTATGCAGGTTATGGCGGAGTGGGGGTTGGCCCTTGCCGTGGTCGCCGAGCCGTACCTCGTCCCTCCCCAGTTAAACTGAGCCGGGGCGACAGATGGCGGGATTGCGGTCGTTGTGCCGGCTGCGGGGGACTTTCCTCCCCTCACGAAGTCGGAGGACGGCCCAGGATATGTGGCCGTCAAATGGGGGAGAACCGTGATCATAGCGGTTTACTTCTCCCCCAACCGGCCGCTCTCCGACTTCGAGAGCTATTTAGAGGGGCTGGGAAGTGTCGCCGGGAGGTGTGCCCTGGCGAAAATAATGGTGATGGGGGACCTCAACGCAAAGAGCGCGGCGTGGGGCTCCCCAATCACCGACCCCAAAGGGGCAGCACTCCGGGACTGGGCCACAGCCACTGGCTTCCAAGTGATTAACCAAGGAGTTGCCAACACGTGCGTGCGCAGGCAGGGGGGCTCCATCGTGGACGTAACGTTTGCGACTCCTGCCCTAGCCGCACGTGTCATGGACTGGAGGGTCCTGGAGGAGGTGGGAACCCTCTCCGACCACCTCTACATCCGGATGGTGGTGTCCACATCACCACCTGTGTCGCAGCCTCCCAGGCGGAGAGGTGCCGGCCTAAGATTCCCGTGGTGGGCCATCACCCACTTCGACCCGGCTGCGGCGGAAGAAGCGGCCATTATCGAAGCGTGGTGCGACCCTCCACCGGCAACAGCGGGAGCCGAAGTAAAGGCGGCACGATTCCGCGAGTCGTTGACTGCGGTGTGCGACGCGGCTATGCCCCGGGTGAGAAAGTTTCCTGCGAGGCAGAGCGTGTACTGGTGGTCGGAGGAGATTGCGGCTCTCCGGCTCACCAGCAACAGTGCACGCCGTGCTTACACGCGTTGCAGGCGGAGGCGGTCGCACACCGCAGAAGAGGAAGAGCTCGCCCATAGGGCCCTAAAAGAGTCCAAGGAGGCCCTCCAACTGGCCATCGTCAGGGCAAGGGATGCGGTACACGAGGAGTTCCTGGCGACCCTCAACAGGGATCCATGGGGGAGACCATATAAAATGGTCAGAAATAAGATCAAGCACGCCCCCCCCCCATGGATACCATGGAACCAGAACTCCTGGATAGAGTGGTGGAGGCTCTTTTCCCGCCGGCGCCAGCTTTTGCTCCCCCGAGGATGTCGGCCCCCTCGGAAGACAAAATGAGCCCAATGACCCTGTCCCCGGCATAACCGAGGACGAGATGGTGGGTTTGGTCGACCGTCTAAGGCGCAACAAGAAGGCCCCGGGCCCAGACGGGGTCCCGGCAAGGGTGATCCTGCTAGCCCTGGAGCACCTGGGGGAGCGTCTCAAGGACCTCCTCGATGAGTGCCTTGAGACAGGATGCTTCTCTGAGACTCTCCTTCTGGCCACCGGCCTTTGGTGTTGCTGGATGTTTCCGGGAAGATGTTTGAGAGGGTGATAGCTTCCCGGATCATCCGGCACCTACACGACGTGGGCCCCAACATATCGGAGCATCAGTTTGGGTTCCGGGCCGGAAGGGGCACCCTAGACGCGATCCAGGCCCTCAAGGACTTCAATGACCTTGCGGCCGGCAGAAGGGAGGGTGTAGTAGCGGTGTCCCTGGACATAGCGAACGCGTTCGGCACTCTTCCCTACACCGTCATCAAAGAGGCTCTGCGGTATCACCAGATACCGCAGTATCTGCAGAGGATCGTAGGGCACTACCTTGAGGAAAGGGTAGTGCTCTACGATCGCGAGGGGCAGCACATGGCCAGGCCCATGTGTTGCGGGGTGCCACAGGGGTCAGTTTTGGGGCCCCTCTTGTGGAACCTCGGTTTTGACTGGGCCATAAGAGGGGTTCAGCTCCCCCGCATGGCCACCATCTGCTATGCCGACGACACACTGGTGGTTGTGCGGGGAAGCGAACTGCGGGAGGCCCTTCGCAGGGCAGCGGTTGCGGCCGAATTGGTGGTCGACCGCATCCGCATGCTGGGGCTTGAGGTGGCGGTGTCGAATACCGAGGCGATGGTGTTTGGAGGGCCTGGCTGGCGGGTGCCGACGGTTACCGTTGTCAGCATCGGGGGAGAATCTGTCGAGGTCAAGGCCAATATCAAATATCTTGGCCTTGTCCTGGACAGAAAGTGGGATTTTGGGGAGCATTTCACCCGACTTGCTCCCCGGCTTTTGGGTGCCGCGTCGGCGCTCAGCAAATTATTGCCAAATTTGGGGGGCCCCAGAGGCGCCGTGCGAAGGCTTTTTGCCGGTGTCGTCAGGAGCATGGCGCTCTATGGGGCACCAATATGAGCGAGCCGGCTCACCGAGAGGAACAAAGCCCTGCTGCGTCGGCCGCAGAGAGTATGCGCCATAAGGCTGATAAGGGCATACGTCACGGTGGCGCATATGGCGGCCTGCGCCCTCGCAGGTACACCGCCATGGGACGTCGACGCCCAGACGGTGTCCGAGACCTACTGGTCCCGGAGGGAGGCCCAGCGAAGAGGGGACACGCCGGCTCCCCGAGAACTAGCCGCTGCTCGCCGGATGGTGGAGCGTCACATGAGGGATCGCTGGAAGAGCGACCTGGAGGACAGCCGCTATGGAACGCGCACCATAGCCGCACTCCTCCCGTCGCTCGACCAGTGGATCGAGAGGGCGTTCGGTGCCCTTACGTTTCGGATGGTGCAGGTAATGACCGGACATGGTTGTTTCGGTCATTATCTGCACCGCATCGGAAGGGAGTCCTCTGAGACGTGCCACCATTGTGGCGACGACGACGACACCGCCCAGCACACACTGGAGGTGTGCAGTGTCTGGGACCCGGAGCGCCAAGCGCTCGCGGCAATAGGCAGAAGCGATCTCTCGCTCTCCAGCGTCGTTTCGGCCATGCTGGAGAGCGAGGAGGCCTGGCAGGCGGTCGCCTCCTTTTGCGAGATTACCATCTCGGACGATGCCCTCGCGCCCCAGTTCCGGCGCAGACGGAGGGGGGTAAGGCGGAGGCGATTTGCCGCCTATCATATCACCCAGTAGGACCAGCGGGCGAGGGACGGGGACCCCTTGCCCGCATTGCACGGTCCTACATGTCTGGGGGAGGGGTTGAAACGCTGCAACTCCTCCCTCCTTTGGCGCGGGTAGCCCTGGCGTAAGCTGGGGCGGCCGGGAGGCGTCGTTTAGGTGAAATTCAGGGATCCCACGGCGCCTACAGAGGGTCAGCGTCGGAGTGGTTTTAGTGGGTATGCTCTCCTGTCCTCTTCTCCTAACGAGAAGAGAAGAGAGACGAGAAGAAGGACCGGAGAAAGAGCCCCACATAACCTAAACCGGGTCTCCCTGGGCCCGGGGGTACACGAAATGTGTTTCCACTCCGTGAACAAAAAAAAAAAAAAAAATAAGGGGATGGCTTGGAGCAGGTCGAAAACATCAATGACGGAGAGGAGGCTGCATCTCAGGAATTTCAGGAGGTTCGTTACCGGAAGGGTCGATTCACCTCCGTGCGTGGTACTGCGGGTCCTGATGTTAACCCTCTTAAGGCTGTGGAGCAACGCAGATTTATCCACCTGTGGAACATGGTTTCTGGAGCGGATGATGTACGCGAATATCTTCAAATATTGAACCCTGAGTGTAACTATGCGGTTGAAGAGCTTAAGCCATAGGGTGAATATAAATCATTAAAAATTGGTGTACCAGCGAAAATGTATGAGATGTGCCTGACTCCGAGCATTTGGCCTGATAATGCCCGGGTCAGCCTGGTTATTTCGGAGATCACAAAACGGAGGGAGACCAGAATATCGCTTCCAGGGTGAGGCCAAAAGTGAGACCACAGCGGATGCTTAATTTTGTGTACCAAAATGTTAGAGGCCTTAGCACGAAGCTCAACTTTTTTAGGATCAACATCTTGACCTTGGAATGCGATATTGTAGCTGTGACCGAATCCTTTCTCACTGACGCTATTGGAGACTCGGAGCTCACATGTGTTGATTGGACTGTGATGCGTCGTGACCGTGCCACTGGCTTGCGTGGAGGCGGAGTGCTGCTTGCTGCTCGCCCAGGGCTAGAGATGCGGCGGAGGCTGGAGCTGGAGACACTGGCCGGGGAAGACTTATGGGTCACAGTCACACTGGAGGGAATTGCCCATCATCTCTGCGTAGTGTACATTCCTCCTAGTGCCTCGGACAATGTTTACATGTGTTGGTTCCAAAAGGTGGAACAAGTAGTAGTGTAGAATTGGGGGTTCTGGACCAGTTTTATTTGCGGTTGTAAAAATGTTTGTGGTAAATGAAATGTATGGGCATAGTATGGAAGCGGATGTAAGATAACGTTTTACCAACAGCAAAAAGAATACCATAAGCGTAAAATAATATATTTTAGGTATTGAAGTGGCTTGGGAGTCGGCGGCGACGGCGCCTCGGGCGGCGGTGTTGGGTGTTATAGTTGGTGGTGGTGGTGGTGGTGGTGTGTGTATAAGAGTTGACGGCGACTACGTCCGCGCCGATGGCGTATTGTTGTTGTTGAGTTTAACAGTTGGTGGGCGATGACGGCGGGCCGGGCGGGCCGCCAGCGGGTCGGGGTCGGGCCGGTAGGTGATGTCGATGGCTGCTGCGGCGGCGGTAGGTAATATATTGCTGGGTGAATGCAGTTATGGGAATGGATATTGTGTGAGGTTTGTATGGGGATATGATTTTATTAACTGTAAAATATAACTTTGTTTTGCCGCGCGCGTTATCAGCGCATCAAGTTCGATAGATGGCAGCACCTGCTTATGTTCTGGCTCACTTTTATTTGCAGTTGGTAAAATGTATTGTGGTTATTGAAATGTATGGGAATAGTATGGGAGCGGATGTGTGATAACGTTTTACCAACGGCAAAAAGCGCAAAACTTTGTAAAATTTCGGGCCGGTAGGTGATGTCGATGGCTGCTGCGGTGGTAGGTAAGTTGTAGCCCGAGTTGAAGGGAAATAGGTCGCTACTAAGTACTTCAGTAGCGTTGATTAATGTTTATTGTGTGGTGGAGCTCAAGATAGTATGGTTAGTATGAAGAGTTGGTGTGCGCGAAGCAGTGTGATTGGTCGAATGAGCTCTGACGTCACGCTCAACTAGCCGCGAAGCAGTGTGATTGGTTGAATGGGCTCTGACGTCACGCTCAACTAGCGTTGTGGTTGGCAGCGAGGCGCTCGGTGTTGCATCATTTTGTAGGGAGGGTTCAACTTATAGTGGTGCTGGGTGAATGCAGTTATGGGAATGGATATTGTGTGAGGTTTGTATGGGGATATGATTTTATTAACTGTAAAATATAACTTTGTTTTGCCGCGCGCGTTATCAGCGCATCAAGTTCGATAGATGGCAGCACCTGCTTATGTTCTGGCTCACTTTTATTTGCAGTTGGTAAAATGTTTTGTGGTTATTGAAATGTATGGGAATAGTATGGGAGCGGATGTGTGATAACGTTTTACCAACGGCAAAAAGCGCAAAACTTTGTAGAATTTCTAATTAAATACTTAGGTATGCATTGCAACATCGATTCAATATTGTGCTATTGTGCTATTCAGGCTTTTGTGTCCACTGAACGATGAGATGCGCACCAGTGACATATATCGTTTTTAAATCACAATCTTTGTAATTAAATTTTCAGCTCTATCAACGCGGGAAAGTATAGCTGGCTTTTATAGCGGTGCTGGGTGAATGCAGTTATGGGAATGGATATTGTGTGAGGTTTGTATGGGGATATGATTTTATTAACTGTAAAATATAACTTTGTTTTGCCGCGCGCGTTATCAGCGCATCATGATGCAGGGGGTTCGATAGATGGCAGCACCTGCCTATTATTAGGGGTTCTGGCTCACTTTTATTTGCAGTTGGTAAAATGTTTTGCGGTTATTGAAATGTATGGGAAAGAGTTATCAAGATTATAGTTATAAAAATAGCAATAAGTAATTAAAAGTACCTAATATCAATTTAATAAAATTTTAATTTCAAAGTACTAAATTACTATGAGGGTGTTGACGGTGGTGGTGATAGCGACAAGTTGCTAGTGGGGATAGGTTTAATAAAAAATCTGATATCTCATTGTAGGTTTATTTCACGTAATTTTTATTAAAATACACATCAGGAAATTAGACATAATTTCGCTAGAGCAGTTAGGAGATTAAATTTCGCTATAGCAGTTGTTACATGTTAAAAATAAAATATTATTACATAATGGTGGCTTGACTATGGGAACGCACCGAATTGTCTTATTCAGAATTGCTTCATATAAACGAGCAAAGGAACATTTCCCTCCTACAGACTAGCTAACCAATTCAATACTAAGTCAGCCAAGTAGAAAAAGCCGGCGGACAAAAGAGATGCCATCAGTATTATATGTAGAGAGTTGCTGCGCCGACTTCTACGATTGGTGAGCTACAGTTCTTTAAGACTTCTCGAGGTATTAACACCTATTTCAGCACACTCTATTTCAATAAAAAATAAGTTAAAATGTTTGCTTGTGAATATTGCAACACGGTTTTCACGAGGGAGGACAATCTGAAGCGTCACTTGGGCTATTGTAAGATGGTGGGTCAACAGAAGTTTAAGGTTAAATGCCCTAGCTGCAACAAAATGTTTTCGCGATCAGATACCCTCACACGCCATACATGCGCACGTAAGCGCAGTTGTGAGGGTGATGGTGGACCGTCTAGCAAGAAAGTGAGGCGCGATGTATGCGAGGTAGACGTGAAATCACTGCATGCGCACCTCCGTAGCGCTGAACATAAGAATAAAGCGTGCGTCCATCATGAGGATGAGTACGTGCAAATTATACGCACCGCATACAAATCCCGCATCACAACCTACAGAGTGCGCGGTGAGAAGACTGCGCTAACACCTCAAGACTTTTTGCAGATGGTTAAACAGCGTGTTACGAGTCTTATTAATAGGAAAATCCAGGAAGTGGAGGCTGCCGTAAAGGTGAACCTAGAGCTTTTTGCCGAATACATGAAATGGGTGAAGATGGATGATGGGGAGCAGAGTCAAGTGATGGAGATTAAGTCCTTCAACACTCGCAACAAGGTGATCCCGCTCGAGGGTGACAGTCATGATATGGAGGCGATTTATAATTCGTTCACCGAAGAGATTAACGCCAAGGCTGATGAGTTTCAAGAACGTGACAGCGGGTGGGCACTAACGCAGATACTTTATTTAGAGGTCAACATAAATAAGTATGTTCCACTCAAAGGATCATCGTACGTACCCTTACCAAAGTGGATTCAACTCAAACACGCCTGTGTGAACGTGAAAAATCAAGATCAAGCCTGCTTCGCGTGGGCTGTGACTAGTGCGTTATATCCTGCGGACAAAAATGTTGACCGGGTGACGTCATACCCCCACTACAGCAAAGTGCTCAACACCAAAGGTGTGAACTTCCCCATAACACTGGCGGATGTGATGCGATTCGAGGAGTTGAATAACATTAGCATTAACGTCTTTGAGATTTGCTGCGGCGGGAATAAGACGATCGCGGGGCTGATATACCACACCCAGCGGAAGCGCGATAGACACATCAACCTACTGCTCATCGAGGATGGAGAGAAATCACACTACTGTTGGATAAAAAATTTATCACGTTTAGGGGCTGTTTCACCACTTTTTTTAAAGTTCGGATTAGCTTGATCATAACCTTATTTGTCACATGGAATAAAAATTTCTGTTTCACCAGTCTTGATTAGCGCTAAGTGACGGACAAACTATTTCATAATTTGACCATCATATCAGGTGGCATTTAGCATTTTTATCCGTCACATATCTTTTTTTAATTAGTTAGTTTATTTTTTTGTGACCATGGTTGGACCATGGTTGGCCCTTCAGCCGGTTTCAGAAAAATAAATCAAAGTATTTTTTATTTTTTAAAGAAAGAAGTCATGCTAAATTGCAAACGAGAATTTAAATATCAAGATTTGAATAAAAAATATAGGAACGCTTTTAGTATTTAAAGATAAATCCAAAATTTCGTAATATTTTTTAATTACAGACTTTTTTTCAGTGGCACAATCGTTTGTTCTACCTGAACTTGTACATCGCCATTAAAAAAAAAAGTTAATCTGTCAAAGGGTTTGGCGCCACTTTTCAATTCGTTTTACGTGATTTTATTTTTCTTTGTTATTGTTAACCAAAGTATCGTAAATAAATACCGTTTTTGGATTAATTATAATGTTACACATTTGTTTTTTGCAAAAAAAAAAATAGATGTGTTTAAAAATTACATAGTTTACGATTTATTTTGCTTTAATTTTTATTATATAAAATTAGATAAAACCAAGTTTGTATAATTAAATTATGTATTAAGTTGGTATAATATTTAGTTTAAGATGTTATAATAAAATTATGTTATACATAAAAAAGTTTTTTAATTTATACTCCATACCTAATTTTAGCACTGACTAGTGATAAGAATATGTTGCTCGCACAATAACAACCGCTTTGATAAGACTAGTTAAAAAAATGCGTTATAATACGAATGACCTAAAACTAGATGCTGCTGAGTATGTAGACTTAATCAAAAAGTATCAGAGAGTCTACCCTTAACAACCATCCGCATCAGAAAAGGTGTTCATAGGAGCTTTACATTTTTAAAAATACTAAAAATTTCAACTCAGTATAAAAACCCTTCAAATGTTTAACGGGTGATAAGAGAGTATGCGGAGGAAGTAGATATGAAACAAGTACATAAAACAGCGAACTTTTTAGGGTCCTTTCGATAACGCTGTTTTAGTTGGGTTCCCGGAGCTACTAAAAGCTACCCAAAACAGTTTACAGTGATCTGTTAATAGTCAGTTAAACTCCAACTACAGCAGGGATGGTTAAAGTGTACAGCAGTCATTAAAGCAGCTGTTTAAGTGTACAGCAGTCATTAAAGCAGCTGTTAAAGTGTGCAGCAGTCATTAAAGCAGCTGTTTAAGTTTACAGCAGTCGTTAAAGCAGCTGTTAAAGTGTGCAGCAGTCATTAAAGCAGCTGTTAAAGTGTATTAGCAGCTATTAAAGCAGTTAGTTAAAGTGCGCAGCAGCTGTTAGGGGCGGTGCCCACACTTAAAACTCATAACCTCTCTATTATTTCATCGAGCGTTGGCTGGCTGGAAATTGAAACATGTTGATAAGAATGAGTGTGTGAGAAGTAAAAAATCGTTAAGCGTGATCATTATTATCAGCTGAAAAGTTGTGAAGCTACTAATTTCTAGACTTTTTAGCGGTCTCAAGTAACGATGGAATGGCGGTAGGTAAATATAATAAGTTCAGGCCCCGTTAGAGATGGCTATAGCGCTGTTAGTGCTTATAGCCTGTTAGTGTTTATAGCCCGTTAGAGATGGTTATAGCGCTATTCTATAGTCTATTCAAACCAACCTATTATGAGAAGCAATAACCTGTTATAGAAGTAGCTATAGCGCTGTTAGTGCTTATAGCCTGTTAGTGTTTATAGCTCGTTAGAGGTAGCTATAGCGCTGTTAGTGCTTATAGCCTGTTAGTGTTTATAGTCCGTTAGAAGTAACTATAGCGCTGTTAGTGCTTATAGCCTGTTAGTGTTTATAGTCCGTTAGAAGTAGCTATAGCGCTGTTAGTGCTTATAGCCTGTTAGTGTTTATAGTCCGTTAGAAGTAGCTATAGCGCTGTTAGTGCTTATAGCCTGTTAGTGTTTATAGTCCGTTAGAAGTAGCTATAGCGCTGTTAGTGCTTATAGCCTGTTAGTGTTTATAGTCCGTTAGAAGTAGCTATAGCGCTGTTAGTGCTTATAGCCTGTTAGTGTTTATAGTCCGTTAGAAGTAGCTATAGCGCTGTTAGTGCTTATAGCCTGTTAGTGTTTATAGTCCGTTAGAAGTAGCTATAGCCTGTTAGTGTTTATAGCCTGTTAGTGTTTATAGCCCGTTAGAGATGGTTATAGCGCTGTTAGTGCTTATAGCCTGTTAGTGTTTATAGCTGGTTAGAGGTAGCTATAGCGCTGTTAGTGCTTATAGTCTGTTAGTGTTTATAGTCCGTTAGAAGTAGCTATAGCCTGTTAGTGTTTATAGCCTGTTAGTGTTTATAGCCCGTTAGAGATGGTTATAGCGCTGTTAGTGCTTATAGCCTGTTAGTGTTTATAGCCCGTTAGAGGTAGCTATAGCGCTGTTAGTGCTTATAGCCTGTTAGTGTTTATAGTCCGTTAGAAGTAGCTATAGCGCTGTTAGTGCTTATAGCCTGTTAGTGTTTATAGTCCGTTAGAAGTAGCTATAGCCTGTTAGTGTTTATAGCCTGTTAGTGTTTATAGCCCGTTAGAGATGGTTATAGCGCTGTTAGTGCTTATAGCCTGTTAGTGTTTATAGCTCGTTAGAAGTAGCTATAGCGCTCTTAGTGCTTATAGCCTGTTAGTGTTTATAGCCCGTTAGAAGTAGCTATAGCGCTGTTAGTGCTTATAGCCTGTTAGTGTTTATAGCTCGTTAGAGGTAGCTATAGCGCTGTTAGTGCTTATAGCCTGTTAGTGTTTATAGCCCGTTAGAAGTAGCTATAGCGCTGTTAGTGCTTATAGCCTATTCAAACCAACCTATTATGAGAAGCAATAACCTGTTATAGAAGGTTCGGTTGTTGCGAGTAGCTGACATAAATAAATAAATATAAATAAATATTAGGAACAATCTTACATAAATCAACCTAGCCCCAAACTAAGCAAAGCTTGTACTATGGGTACTAGATGATGATATACATACTTATATAGATAAATAAATACTTAAATACATAGTAAACGTCCATAACTCAGGAACAAATATTCGTGCTCATCACACAAATAAATGTCCTTACCGAGATTCGAACCCAGGACCTCTAGCTTCTTAGGTAGGGTCACTACCAACTAGGCTAAAGCAGTCGTTAAATTCATTCTGTTAACTGCATAGATCAGTAGTGAACGATGTTATAACCGTCTATAACGTTTGCTATTAAAAATAGAGGGCCTTTAAATTGTCAATCGCTTGCTTGGAACGCATGCGTTGATAAGTGTTAACGCTTCAACCACCCACGATATGTTTGTTTCCCGCGCAGTTAACATTTTGATAACACCCTATATAAAAGCTAGCTGGTTCTTTACACAGCTTCATTCCTGATCACATACAGTTGTGATACTACACAGAAACAGTTTATATGTGAAGTATATTCGCGATGATGATGAAAGTCTCTCCAATAGTATAGTGATGTTTTTATAAAACGTTGATATATTATATTAACGTACGTAAAATACTTATCTGCGAAAACACGCGATAGACTCAAACTAATACTTGAACGAAGCGGGTATTTCTTCAACTTCATATAAAGTGAGTATGAATTTTATATCTGATTTACAGTTTCGTGGTGTTAACGGTTAAATCTAACTCTAAATACTTTTAAAGTTATATGTAGTTAAAATTATAAATTTTATTTCAGATTTTCATCACTTATTAATCAAATGATTGAGAACTTATGTGCGGAGTAAGTATGAGGTGTATTTAATATTCTAAAACTATTGCGGATAGCTGTATACTACCTGAGTATAATTGAAATATGAGTTTCTGTATAAAGAGTGCTAAAGTATTTATGCTCATTACTCATATATGATTTTAAAGTTATGTTAAAACTAGTACTCTGCAGGGACGCCGACTCCTCTCATATAATCATTTATGTAGTTGTGGTAATGCTAATCCTATAGGTTATCTAAGCGTATCAGAGTCAAGGGCGGATCCACCGTTGTGGGCACGATGGGCATGTCCAGAACCATAACAGACTTGTGACGACACACTTTCACTGTCTATTGAGATCGATAGGCTGATGATAACTCCGACTCGCACTTGGCCGATTTTTCTGGTGGCTGTGACCACAATTTTTTTGAGAGCTGGATCCGCGTCTGATCAGAGTTGTTTAAAGATGAGTATCCCGATGTAATGAATATTTAAGAGAGTCAGTCTTCATGTAGAGTAGTAGTTTTAACATATGAGTTTGATATCATATAGGAGTAATGGATATAAATGTTTAGCGCTCTTTATACAAAAACTTGTATCTCCATTATACTAGGTAGTATGCAGTTATGGCATGAGTTTCGTTGTTTTCATATGAGTACATCTTATATTTAAGAATTCATCGCTGTCTAACATCAGGAGGGAAGATGTTCGCGAGAGAGGGTTATCTTCCAGCCTATGAACTCACTGAAACATTATTTGCGGGTCAGCATGGAGTTGACCGCAATAGCTCACAAGCGATATAGAACTCTTTTAGAAAAGTGAGTATGAGAGAGCTATTTAAATATTTTTTTCTGATGTGCTGTGATATTCTGTTTAAGCTAAAACAGCTCCTCCTTATATTTTCAGTAAGACGTCAGCTGAGAGATCACAACAACACCGTTACGGATGTCGCGCTAGCAACCTCCTATTAGCAGCGCTGCGATGACATATTGCGGACTACATCGTTAGCGGTATCAGATGCTATAAAGATCTTCATAGCGTAAACTCCTTTTTAGTATTTCTATGATTTAATCATACGCAGTAGGAGTAGTAAATAAGTAATATATTTCAACTCTCACCACCCACCTCAATAGCGGGCATAGCTACTTTTGCTATGCAGCGTTGAAAGGAGTTTCAATGTTTTAGCGCCAGTTAGCTCCAGTACTCATAGGGAAACAGACCCTTTCTCATCAACAGATTAAAATTTTCTTTGTTAGCGCGATGAGCTCTTGTCTCTATGCTTTTCACATTCATGTATAATATAATTGTTCGCGTTCTCAAAGATAATTCATTGCGTTCTTGTAGTTAAGTATTCTATTCTATTTCTATTATTCCATTTTATTGAGATATCTGATTTTACAACGGTATCAAAAGTCTGTAAGTCGCCGCTCGTTTACGAGTTAGGATTCTGTATAAAGCTTTTGGTTTATCTATAAATTCCTATTTCTACTGTGATGTATGAAGAGGCTGTTTAGCTCAGCAATCGTAGAACGGGTTAAGGTATTTTTTTTATTTATTTAATTAAAATTAAATACGAAAGACTCGCTATAGTAGGAGCTGCACTGCCTCCCGGAGAAGTTTCTTCGGATTCTGATGGAGAATCCACCATCTGTAAATTCTTCAAAGCCCTGCAGCATCAAATGCGGTATTCCGCGTAATCAGATTTCCATTCCTTTCTTATTGAGATATCAGATTTCCATTCCTTTCTTAAAAGAGTTCTATGTCGCTTGTGAGCTATTGCGATCTCATCGGCCTTGGCACCGATCTCCTCTGCAAATGAGTTATATATATCTTCCACATCACTTCCCACCCTTATTGAGATATCAGATTTCCATTCCTTTCTTAAAAGAGTTCTATGTCGCTTGTGAGCTATTGCGATCAACTCCATGCTCACCCTCAGGTAATGCTTTAATGAGTCTAAAATATTATGAAGGTCGAAGAATCTGCTACCAGTTCGGAAAACCTCTGTTGAGAAGAAACCAGTAAGAAACTCATCGCTCTTCATACAACTGGGACTTTTCACTACATCAGATTTTCTTTATTGTATATCCCAGGTATGATTATTAATTTTACAACCGTGTTGTGTGAATCATTGAAATATTATATTTTCTACCTTTTATTTCAATCGAGCAGTTAGCTGCGTGTAAACCTTTCATCGCATCTGATTTTCCATTTTTCAATGAACAATAGATTGATATGCTCCCGCCCTCGGTAAGACGTTAAACTACCGATTCCCATCCTCAGTACGATGATAAAACTACTGATTATTCCTTTCCTTTCCTCTACTTCACTAGGTAGGACTTGACATATTGTAGATTCAATACCACATGTACAAATTCTTTCTCATCTTAAACTAAATATTATACCAACTTAATACATAATTTAATTATACAAACTTGGTTTTATCTAATTTTATATAATAAAAATTAAAGCAAAATAAATCGTAAACTATGTAATTTTTAAACACATCTATTTTTTTTTTTGCAAAAAACAAATGTGTAACATTATAATTAATCCAAAAACGGTATTTATTTACGATACTTTGGTTAACAATAACAAAGAAAAATAAAATCACGTAAAACGAATTGAAAAGTGGCGCCAAACCCTTTGACAGATTAACTTTTTTTTTTAATGGCGATGTACAAGTTCAGGTAGAACAAACGATTGTGCCACTGAAAAAAAGTCTGTAATTAAAAAATATTACGAAATTTTGGATTTATCTTTAAATACTAAAAGCGTTCCTATATTTTTTATTCAAATCTTGATATTTAAATTCTCGTTTGCAATTTAGCATGACTTCTTTCTTTAAAAAATAAAAAATACTTTGATTTATTTTTCTGAAACCGGCTGAAGGGCCAACCATGGTCCAACCATGGTCACAAAAAAATAAACTAACTAATTAAAAAAAGATATGTGACGGATAAAAATGCTAAATGCCACCTGATATGATGGTCAAATTATGAAATAGTTTGTCCGTCACTTAGCGCTAATCAAGACTGGTGAAACAGAAATTTTTATTCCATGTGACAAATAAGGTTATGATCAAGCTAATCCGAACTTTAAAAAAAGTGGTGAAACAGCCCCTAAACGTGATAAATTTTTTATCCAACAGTAGTGTGATTTCTCTCCATCCTCGATGAGCAGTAGGTTGATGTGTCTATCGCGCTTCCGCTGGGTGTGGTATATCAGCCCCGCGATCGTCTTATTCCCGCCGCAGCAAATCTCAAAGACGTTAATGCTAATGTTATTCAACTCCTCGAATCGCATCACATCCGCCAGTGTTATGGGGAAGTTCACACCTTTGGTGTTGAGCACTTTGCTGTAGTGGGGGTATGACGTCACCCGGTCAACATTTTTGTCCGCAGGATATAACGCACTAGTCACAGCCCACGCGAAGCAGGCTTGATCTTGATTTTTCACGTTCACACAGGCGTGTTTGAGTTGAATCCACTTTGGTAAGGGTACGTACGATGATCCTTTGAGTGGAACATACTTATTTATGTTGACCTCTAAATAAAGTATCTGCGTTAGTGCCCACCCGCTGTCACGTTCTTGAAACTCATCAGCCTTGGCGTTAATCTCTTCGGTGAACGAATTATAAATCGCCTCCATATCATGACTGTCACCCTCGAGCGGGATCACCTTGTTGCGAGTGTTGAAGGACTTAATCTCCATCACTTGACTCTGCTCCCCATCATCCATCTTCACCCATTTCATGTATTCGGCAAAAAGCTCTAGGTTCACCTTTACGGCAGCCTCCACTTCCTGGATTTTCCTATTAATAAGACTCGTAACACGCTGTTTAACCATCTGCAAAAAGTCTTGAGGTGTTAGCGCAGTCTTCTCACCGCGCACTCTGTAGGTTGTGATGCGGGATTTGTATGCGGTGCGTATAATTTGCACGTACTCATCCTCATGATGGACGCACGCTTTATTCTTATGTTCAGCGCTACGGAGGTGCGCATGCAGTGATTTCACGTCTACCTCGCATACATCGCGCCTCACTTTCTTGCTAGACGGTCCACCATCACCCTCACAACTGCGCTTACGTGCGCATGTATGGCGTGTGAGGGTATCTGATCGCGAAAACATTTTGTTGCAGCTAGGGCATTTAACCTTAAACTTCTGTTGACCCACCATCTTACAATAGCCCAAGTGACGCTTCAGATTGTCCTCCCTCGTGAAAACCGTGTTGCAATATTCACAAGCAAACATTTTAACTTATTTTTTATTGAAATAGAGTGTGCTGAAATAGGTGTTAATACCTCGAGAAGTCTTAAAGAACTGTAGCTCACCAATCGTAGAAGTCGGCGCAGCAACTCTCTACATATAATACTGATGGCATCTCTTTTGTCCGCCGGCTTTTTCTACTTGGCTGACTTAGTATTGAATTGGTTAGCTAGTCTGTAGGAGGGAAATGTTCCTTTGCTCGTTTATATGAAGCAATTCTGAATAAGACAATTCGGTGCGTTCCCATAGTCAAGCCACCATTATGTAATAATATTTTATTTTTAACATGTAACAACTGCTATAGCGAAATTTAATCTCCTAACTGCTCTAGCGAAATTATGTCTAATTTCCTGATGTGTATTTTAATAAAAATTACGTGAAATAAACCTACAATGAGATATCAGATTTTTTATTAAACCTATCCCCACTAGCAACTTGTCGCTATCACCACCACCGTCAACACCCTCATAGTAATTTAGTACTTTGAAATTAAAATTTTATTAAATTGATATTAGGTACTTTTAATTACTTATTGCTATTTTTATAACTATAATCTTGATAACTCTTTCCCATACATTTCAATAACCGCAAAACATTTTACCAACTGCAAATAAAAGTGAGCCAGAACCCCTAATAATAGGCAGGTGCTGCCATCTATCGAACCCCCTGCATCATGATGCGCTGATAACGCGCGCGGCAAAACAAAGTTATATTTTACAGTTAATAAAATCATATCCCCATACAAACCTCACACAATATCCATTCCCATAACTGCATTCACCCAGCACCGCTATAAAAGCCAGCTATACTTTCCCGCGTTGATAGAGCTGAAAATTTAATTACAAAGATTGTGATTTAAAAACGATATATGTCACTGGTGCGCATCTCATCGTTCAGTGGACACAAAAGCCTGAATAGCACAATAGCACAATATTGAATCGATGTTGCAATGCATACCTAAGTATTTAATTAGAAATTCTACAAAGTTTTGCGCTTTTTGCCGTTGGTAAAACGTTATCACACATCCGCTCCCATACTATTCCCATACATTTCAATAACCACAAAACATTTTACCAACTGCAAATAAAAGTGAGCCAGAACATAAGCAGGTGCTGCCATCTATCGAACTTGATGCGCTGATAACGCGCGCGGCAAAACAAAGTTATATTTTACAGTTAATAAAATCATATCCCCATACAAACCTCACACAATATCCATTCCCATAACTGCATTCACCCAGCACCACTATAAGTTGAACCCTCCCTACAAAATGATGCAACACCGAGCGCCTCGCTGCCAACCACAACGCTAGTTGAGCGTGACGTCAGAGCCCATTCAACCAATCACACTGCTTCGCGGCTAGTTGAGCGTGACGTCAGAGCTCATTCGACCAATCACACTGCTTCGCGCACACCAACTCTTCATACTAACCATACTATCTTGAGCTCCACCACACAATAAACATTAATCAACGCTACTGAAGTACTTAGTAGCGACCTATTTCCCTTCAACTCGGGCTACAACTTACCTACCACCGCAGCAGCCATCGACATCACCTACCGGCCCGAAATTTTACAAAGTTTTGCGCTTTTTGCCGTTGGTAAAACGTTATCACACATCCGCTCCCATACTATTCCCATACATTTCAATAACCACAATACATTTTACCAACTGCAAATAAAAGTGAGCCAGAACATAAGCAGGTGCTGCCATCTATCGAACTTGATGCGCTGATAACGCGCGCGGCAAAACAAAGTTATATTTTACAGTTAATAAAATCATATCCCCATACAAACCTCACACAATATCCATTCCCATAACTGCATTCACCCAGCAATATATTACCTACCGCCGCCGCAGCAGCCATCGACATCACCTACCGGCCCGACCCCGACCCGCTGGCGGCCCGCCCGGCCCGCCGTCATCGCCCACCAACTGTTAAACTCAACAACAACAATACGCCATCGGCGCGGACGTAGTCGCCGTCAACTCTTATACACACACCACCACCACCACCACCACCAACTATAACACCCAACACCGCCGCCCGAGGCGCCGTCGCCGCCGACTCCCAAGCCACTTCAATACCTAAAATATATTATTTTACGCTTATGGTATTCTTTTTGCTGTTGGTAAAACGTTATCTTACATCCGCTTCCATACTATGCCCATACATTTCATTTACCACAAACATTTTTACAACCGCAAATAAAACTGGTCCAGAACCCCCAATTCTACACTACTACAAGTGATAGAGTCGTTGACAGGTGTAATCCTTATAGTGGGCGATCTGAATTTGAATCCTATGTATACATCACATCATATTTTATGTCTTTATAGTTACTGCCTAGCTGTGTGCGGTTTATGTGATATGAATGAGGTGCCGAATGCGCGAGGAGGAATGCTGGATGTTGTGCTGGTGTCTGAGCGTATTCGTGGAGTTAGTGTTTCCGAAATTGAAGGAGAAATTCGGCATGTAGGTTGCTTGGGGAGTGTAGAGGAGCATTGAGAGAGGAATTTCCAAAATTCCTACGGGAACGGGAAAAAACGGGATTTATATATTCGAATCCGAGTGACCGTATCTCTGTAACTATAATAACTAGACTCTGCAAATTTGATACACAAGTAGGTATTATATTAGTTAAAACATTAATTTCAGGATTTTTAAAATTCCCACGGGATAAGGAAAAAAACGGGATTTATATATTCAGTTCAACGGAATCCTATGAACTGTAATTATTAAGACTCTTCAAATTTGGCATAGAAGTAGGTAATTATAATAGTAAAAAACTGTTTCAAGGATTTTCGGAAATTCCCACGGGATAAGGAAAAAACGAGATTTTTCGTTTTCTGGTCGTAGAAAGCTGAAATTCGGCATGTTGGTTGCTTGGGAAGTGTAAAGGAGCCTTGAGAGAAGACTTTCCAAAATTCCCACGGGAACGGGAAAAAACGGGATTTTTCGTCTTACTGGTCGTAGAAAGTTGAAATTCGGCATGTAGTTTGCTCGGGGAGTTTAGAGGAGCATTAAGAGAGGACTTTCCAAAATTCCCACGGGAACGGGAAAAACGGGATTTTTCGTTTAACTGGTCGTAGAAAGTTGAAATTCGGCATGTAGGTTGCTTGAGGAGTGTAGAGGAGCATTGAGAGAGGACTTTCCAAAATTCACACGGGAACGGGAAAAAACGGGACTTTTCGTTTTACTGGTCATAGAAAGCTGAAATTTGGCATGTAGGTTGCATGGAGAGTGTAGAGGAGAAATAAGAGAGGGTTTTCCAAAATTCCCACGGGTACGGGAAAAAACGGGATTTTTCGTTTTACTGGTTGTAGAAAGCTAAAATTCGGCATGTAGGTTGCTTAGGGAGTGTAGAGGAGGATTGAGAGAGGGCTTTCCAAAATTCCCACGGGAACGGGAAAAAACGGGACTTTTTGTTTTACTGGTCGTAGAAAGCTGAAACTCGGCATGTAGGTTTTTTGGGGAGTGTAGAGGAGCATTGAGAGAGGACTTTTCAAAGTTCCAACGGGAAAGGGAAAAACGGGATTTTTCGTTTTACTGGTCATAGAAAGCTGAAATTTGGCAAGTGGGTTCCTTGGGGAGTGTTGAGGAGGATTAAGAAAGGGATTTCCAAAATTCCTACTGGAACGGGAAAAAAACGGGACTTTATGTTTTACTGGCCGTAGAAAGCTGAAATTCGGCATGTAGGTTGTTTGGGGAGTGTAGAGTAGCATTGAGAGAGGACTTTCCAAAATTCCCACGGGAACGGGAAAAACGGGATCTTTCGTTTTACTGGTCATAGAAAGCTGAAATTTGGCAGGTGAGTTCCTTGAGGAGTGTAGGGGAGCATTAAGAAAACATTTCCCGAAATTATTACGGGAACGGGAAAAAACGGGATTTTGCGTTTTACTGGTTGTAAAAAGCTAAAATAAGTAGTAAGTATAAGTATTGTAAGTTTATACTGTAAATAGGCCGCAAAGGGCTCTTTAACCGACTTCTAAAAAAGGAGGAGGTTATGCATTCCACCTTATGTATTTTTTTATGTAGGTATGTTCACCGATTTCTTGGTCAATTGTGGACCTGCTTGCTTGCTTGCCTGTATGCTTGCTTGCTTGATATCTTGGTTCTTTGGAATACTCATGGTACACGCGAGCGAAGCCGCGGGCAAAAGCTAGTTTAAATATATAAAAATGAAAAGTTAGACGAAAGCGTTGTATTTAGTTCAGTTGTCTTAACCGGTATAGAGCAAACTTCAATTTGTAGTACTTCCGGTTCAAGTTTTATTGACACCAGCGACATCCCTGTGAAATTGTTTCTCATATATATTATGTGTTCATTGCTTATACTTCATAACATTATGGTAGGATATATTATGAAGTGCTATCCTTAAGCTTACTGGTGAGTATAACTTCGGATAAACTATTATTCTATCGAACTAGGATCATTAATATCTGTGACACTACTAAATTCAACATAATATTTGATTCTGACGACACTAACGTACCCTCAAAATTTAGAAACAAATTAGTTGAGAAAAAAGAAGCATGGGAATGATCGAATGTGTCCTAGTTATGTTACTCGACAGAGGCAACGCAGGGGTATAGTCAGTCAGTGGTAAACTACAGTCTGTTACGCTCGATAGTCGTGAATTTTATTGTTGGGTCTACCTAGTAAAGTCAGATAAAGTAAATTAAAGTACCTGGTAGTAATAAGGAGTAGGTATTGGATAGATAGTACCGAACAAATTGTGTGCCTTGTTGAGATTTGTGACTACCCGACCGCAATCTCATTTCATGTTTTACCTGACGCGTACGTACATCAATAGCGATATGCTGATAGGTCGCGAAATTTTGAGCAAAGATTTTAATCGCGGCGCGATTATAGGGTCTGGCCCTAACGAGCTTTTAGCGCATTTATTGCATTCATTTAACCCCTTGCCGTGTCATTACTAGCAAAGCGTTAGTTCTGAAATTCATGTGTAAAATATTAAAGGTTTTACTTTTGCTCGATAGGAAAAATCCAAAGTCTTCTCTAAAAATAAAATAAATCCTTAGTACGGGGTAAATACTGCGTAAATACTGTACTGGTCGTGACTTTTGAATTGTTAATAAAACAAGATGTTTTCTAGGGCTGGTGTTGCTACATTTATAAAATATGTATTTGTTTTATTGATACGATAAAAATACCTAAGTAAATACACGCGTAGTCTGACCAACTTATCTTAAGCCGTCGTGCTTCCCCCTGGTCCGTGGCGTAGTTCTTCTTCGGCCATCGGACGAGGAATTTGTGTCGCTTGTGCTTACGCACGGCTTGATTCTAAATACTCACACGCACACGTACACGAGTGCATAGTATGCCTAAAATCTATTAGCACAAGAAGCTCGGTGCAGCCTTAACAGTTCTCGTTGGTGAAATTATTTTACTACACGTTTTCCAACTACCCGTATGACAGTGCGAGATTCGCTTAGTTGATCCGAGTCGTACCGTACAAAAGCGACCGTGCAAGTGGTTCCCTACCGAGGGTAGGTACATAAGATAATGTGCAAACGTGTAAACTAACTTTTAGACGCTAACATAATTAAAATCGATTCAATCGCCATTCGCAAGCTCTGTGCTTCTAATTGAGAAACAAGACTGTAACAAACGTATGTGTTACCGCGAAGTAACCAAAAAGACTATGCCGGACAGATACCTATTGCCATTAATTTCGGATCAGATTTCCCGTTTAAATGAGATTGTGCTAGTGGATTTCATTTGATACCAGTGAGTGACGAATCAATTTGAACGTACTGTTGGAAAATCTGGTACTTGGGGTCTACAGCTGATAGTGACAACACACGTTTGCCTTGATGCGTTAATCAGAGCCTGAAAGATTATAATCTTCCCGCACATTGTAAGGCGCATTTCTAAGTCTACCCACATATGTCACAACTGTGTTTTTAAACCCCTTTCGGGTAGGTTTAAACTCTAAGCACGATAGGTTTACAGAGTATGCCAGAGATCCATGTGCCATTTGAAGTAGACGAGGGATTTCTGGGATGATAGAGCTCAAGTGGGTACTCTAACAGCCGTATTGAGTCGACTATGCCAGTATGTAGCCATAACGTAGTCGTAGCCCGGTAGAAATCGGCAACTCATGGGGAAACCCGTTAGTCCGTGGGTGCGCGGTGCGCGTTTGGTCTGGTGGAGGTTGTGGTCCGAGGGACCGTAGTGTGTAGTCAGTGGATGATGCACATGTGCGCTGAGGTCCAGGTGGATGCGCGTATAGCAGCTGGTGCTAGCTGTTCGGCTGTGAGAGCCGTGCTGTTGGAGTGATTACTTGGGTGGTCTTAGATTAATTGTTTATGGCGAATGGTACATAACTCTCTCTTTTCTTTCTCCATGCTCATTAAATGTAGAAGTCTAATTAATTTGTGCAAAATTGTAGTAGTTGAATGAATGGAAGATTTTTAATTAATAATATTAATAAATATCACGGGACAATTCACACCAATTGACCTAGTCCCAAAGTAAGCTCAGCAAAGCTTGTGTCATGGGTACTAGGCAACGGATAAACATACTTATATAGATAGATACATACTTAAATACATATTAAACACCCAAGACCCGAGAGCAAACATTCGTATTGTGTGTATAACACAAATTGTGTGGATAGTTTTATTTGTGTTGTAAGCTATTTGACAAAATAGACAGATTCCTGAAATTATGGTTCCGACTGGGATTTTATGTAGAGTCATGGAGTTGACTCAGCAATCCCATGGGGATGCGCGTAGTGTGGGAGACTAAATAGCCCTACGGGATACCTCTTTTGTTGATTTTTGTGATTAATGAGTCCGTAGAGTAAATAGGCTGCAAAATGCAAAATGGTGACGGTACATAGCGCTCTTGCATTTAGTAATTAGCCTGTTAACAGATACTAAGTACGTAATAAGTGGATATAATGCTGCCGCCAATCATTATGTTGTGTGATATTAGTTAAATGAGAGTATAAGCGATGGCGTTTTACGCAATTACGTACGTGGTAGGTAGTGTCAGGTATGACCGAAAGGTATACTGTGCTATGGTCCTATTGTTTCAGAGTAAACACACGAGGACGTGTGTCTGCGCAGGATGGCCGTGTCGGAGACGGACGGTCATGAGTGATGTAGTGTTTGTGGTAGTGTCTATACATAAATAGATACACGCTGTCTCGGGCACACCACAACAGGTTGCCGCGTCAGTCACACGAGAGCCACGGGTGAGAGCGGACGCGAGTCATTGCTGCGTGTGAGTGGGCGAGCGAGCCAGTGTATCCACCCCTTGAGAGTCACGTGGGGTCAATTATAAATTAAAGTGATTGGAAAAAAGGAAGAGATGTGGCATTGCTAGTTATATTTATGTTAATTTATTTAATTATATTAATTATTGATCATAAATAAATAGTAAGTAAAGGGTGGGGGCAGCGCCCCGCACGGCAGTCCGAGCTCAGCCCTGGCACAGAGCGGACGCTGCTTCTACCCCGTGCTATCTAGACACCAAGCAACAGTTGTTTTATTTATATCCAAAGTGCTAAACACCACAAACACAAAGAACACAAAAAAAAAGAAGAAGAACAGAAACACAAAAAAAAAAACTTTGTGGCAATAGGCTCAGGCTCAGCATAAATGCTGCCGGTTAGGAAGCCGGCGGCGCTGATTTTCAGCCTGCGCCCTGCCTGCGCTATACAAAATAGCTGTGTAAAATAGCGGTGTAAAAATTACTCTTCGTCAACGAAGTCGGTTAAGCAATAAAACAGTGCGCGTGCGACGTGACGGCGGCGGGCCGGTGAGCCGTGGCCGGACCGGCGGGAAATAAAAGAGGGTAGGTATAAGTACCGCGCAGCTAGTGAATGCGGGTTGGTCGAAATTAAACCGAGAACAATGGAATTTTAAACCACTATGAAATATGGGATATGCGAAAATAATTATGAAACTGTATCATTAACTTAATGCCGATTTGCGGAATTAGCTGCCTGCGGTGCGGGAATAAAATAAATGGATAAGCGATTGACAAACTAATTCAATAATCAAGCATAAGTTAAGCGTTTCGTCTTATGGAATGCAATGAAATATGTTATAATTTTACGAAATATTAAGGTGTGATAATAATTCAGTAGCTACTTTATATTGAAAAGTGTTGTTTTTATAGCGAAATTTAAAGAAATTTAACGAAAAATCTGGTTCGGATGGAACAAAAACTTGGTGTACTTTTTTACGTAAATAAAAAAAACACACACCAAGGTGATGGGATATTTAGCGGTGCACTTTACTTGTGCTTTTCAGTCACCTAGTGCTTGTTTGGTTTGGGTAATGGACTGTATAGGATAAGGGTTCAGGGAAAGACAACCTAATAATATGACTTGTAGCCACTTAGTGCTTAAGGAAAAGGGCAGCTGTTTTTGGAGCTGGACCAGGATGACGAAGAGCAGCTGTCCTGAAGGTGTACGAGGGAAACCATGCACACTTACTTGTAAAAATACTGCAGGAAGTCCACGTCCTCGTGCTTGCACTGGAGCCACTTGCCAAAGCTCGATCACCGCACCAATGTCCAAAAGCGCCTTTTATTTCACACGCATAAACAGTCTATGAAGGATTCACAGATATATTTCGAAAATATTACACGGGTTTTCAGAGATTTAAATAGATTTTTCATGAGAGCACGCGCACAGCAGCTCGTATCGAAATCGTTGCAAATTGAAGAGAGCGGTTGAAAAAACAGCCGCTAGAGGCGCTGCTGTTGCGTTGACGTCACACGATTGTGCGACAGAGAAGACACGATCTACACGTGTGCATGGGTGAAAGGAAGGGAGATAGGGATGATTAAAGTGGCTACAAACTAATTCTTAATTATTTAGGGTAATACCAACAACGAAACCCAACAATGGTGAACAGAATAAATAAATATTGTAAACATCGCAATTATTGAAAAGTGTTGTAAGCTAAATGCATATTTTACTCTGTAACTATTAGATGGTTACCAAAACGATATCAGAGTTTTCGTGTACTAGAATATTCTACCTAGGATATTCTAGTACTAAATACAATATGACTTGTTGTTATAAAAAAAAATATGGTAAGTAAGTAATCATTGCTAAAATCGGTTTTCCTACACCAGAATCATAATTACTATACAATCTGGTAATATTGTAAAATATTTTTTCTCCGTGTGGAGTACTTTAAACACGGCTTAAAAATCATCATCATTTCAGCCGAAAGACGTCCATTGTTGAACATAGGCCTCCCCAAGGCTCGCTAAACAGATTTGTCCCGCGCCATCCGCATCCAACGCGTTCCAGCAACCTTAACCAGGTCGTCGCTCCTCTTGTTGGAGGCCTACCTACACCTCGTCTTCCGGTCCAAAAATAAAAAAAATATTTCAGCAAGTAATTTAATTACAAAGTCAAAGTCAAAGTGATTTAATTGTAAACATAGGTACAACTGATTACAGTGGTGGAAAAGCTTGGCATGCAACACTATGTTTTGCCGATAGGCGTACAACAATCATAATATATAAAATCAAAATTAAAATTAAAACGAGTATTAAATTTAAAAATACAAAAAATAACAAAATAGTAATTCTAGGAATGTCAGCAATCATAAAACTAATCATTTAATTGAAATTATCTGTCAAAAAATCGGAAATAGAATAACATCATTTACAAATCAAATATTTAGAGAGCTCAGTCTTAAATTCCCTCAGTGGCAGCAATCTTAAGGCAATAGGTATTTTGTTGTAGATTTTGCTTGCCAAGCAAATCACGCTTTTCCGCATTAGAGCGGTGTGAGCTATTACTGAGCAGACGTCATTGGTGCGATGGATATTCCTATCAGATACCTTGGATATCCTCTTAAACAGCTTCGGACTGTTTCGAACAAACAAAGCTATCTCAAGAATGAAAAGACAAGGTACTGTTAAAACGTTCAGGTTCCTAAAATAAGGAGTACAACTGTCTGTCTGCTTCAGGCCGCACAGTGCTCTGATACACCTTTTTTGCGCTTTAAACACAAGTTCTCTATTCGATGAGTTTCCCCAAAGGGTCTATAATGACTCCCATAAAATTTTTGTTCCGATTTTTCAAGACCATAACGTTTTCTGTCATAATTTTTCTTCGTCATATTATCGGAAGTCATAAAATTAAACAACATAAATTGGAGTTACGATTTTCTTAAGTCATAATTATTGTAAGGACTAATAAGTAAACTCATATCATTCAGTGTCAAGAAGCATCACACTTCATAATATCAAAGGTAATAAAGTCACTCATAATAATTATTGCAAGGTCTTTTTTCTCAGGTCATAATTATTTTTAGGCACAATATTACTTTGTAATAACATTCAATATCATGGTAGTATGACATTTCATAATATTGAAGGTAATAAAATCACCTGTAATAATTATTGCAAGATCTTATTTCACAGGTCATAAATGTTGTTAGTGTAGTGTAGCAGCAAATCAAAGGCACACGTCCGTTCCGTATATGTTTATTGGTAAACTGAGGGTATGCACCTACGAATGTCTATACATACATTACACTACTCTTCCCTTAAATCTAAGACACACTTAGGTACCAGAAAATTAACTTAAACTTAAATCTAGACAGCCATATCCAACAGGCTACAGAAACTAAATAAACTTATGCTAAAAAGGAGCTTATACAGTAGTAGGTAGGTATAGATAGGCTATGCCATTTTCTTATCTCAGTCAGCAACCTATAATTAAATCACGTGAATTTCTTAACTACTTATCTTACGTTAACAAGATTTCTTATTCCTAGGTACTTAAAATTAGTTATTATAGTTTACTAACACTTTTACTCTCTTCCTTTCTAATGGATAAAGCTACCGATTCAAGTAAGTAGTTAGTTCTGCCGTGCAGATTTTAAAACGCAGTAAGTGCAAAAATGCTGTTTCGAGATAAACGCAAAAAACTACTTCAAACTTCGTTTTTTTCGTTATTTCGAAGAATTTTGCTAAATTTACACTTTAGCTATAGCGTAAATGTTACAAGGATTATTTACGAAAAAAAAAGAACATCCTCAGACTTGTATTACGCATGAGAGGAGGTTTTTAAGAAAATCTGAGCTGTTACTGCTGACATATTTTTACTAAAAATCTTTTAGAATACCAAATAATACGCAGTATAAAAGCTTGATACTGCAATAGTTGAATCGTGTTTGCAGAGTAAAGTACAGTAAAATCATCATGTTTACTGCATTTTAGTTAGAACGTAGCAATCGTTTGAAATGCTACGAGTTATTTTACTGCTTATTGTAAGGAAATTGAACGTAAAAATGTATAAAATGACTGAGTAAAATTCACATTCTACAATTATTTTTTTACCGGTATCATTAGTCACCATATTATGTATAAATAAAACTCATTGTATAACATTTTATTTTTGGCTAATAATGAATGATTACCATTAAAAACTTAAAATTACTTTCAGTCTTAATTGAGAATAAAGTCAAAATAATACACAAAGTTTAATTGTTTCTATAACTTTTTATTTACGTATAATTAAAACAGTAACAAAACTAAACAATCAGCCTTACTGACATCAATGATAGGTACATTGTTTTAAAATAATACTGCTTACTTATATATAAAAAAAAAAAAACAATTGTGACCTAAATAAAACTAGGAACTTAGTTCTGAGATCAGACTTAATGAATAACATATTATTCATTCATTTTAAAATCTTAAAAATTCTAAAAGATACAAAAAATTTACATGATCTTGTAAAAATCAAACATCACAATTAGAAAATTTAAGCTTTAGCTTATTAAAACTAAAACTAAGATTTTTTTTAAATATATGTAGTTTATGTACTAACATTGCATATATACTACAGTGTTATTTAAATAACCAATTTTTTATAGTTAAAATAAACGGATCACCCACGTCCCAAAACGAGTCCAACTCTACATGTCTCGGGCCAATCCGCAGCCCCTCTTCCCGGAGTAACACGTCACGGCGGCTGCCAGACGCACATACTCCGGGGACTCCGGGAAGAAGGGCCACGGACCAGCCCGAAACATGTCAAGCCAAACTCGCTTCAAGACGGGAGCGATCCGTTTATTTTCACTATGAGTGAGTCTCACGATAGTTTCATGTTTCAATCAAATAAAACGCATAATATCCTTGTGACACGTGCACAATACAAATCAAGGCGTTAATAATATGTAAATAACTAAATTTCAAGTATACCTATGTACTTACCTCGAATGCGCGGCAGTCCTCGAATCACAAAACGCCTAGACTATCCTGCTCGTACGGCGTCCGAGCCTCCACTGAGCAACCAATTGCTAAATAATACGCAGTAAGTAAGGCCAAAAACGCAGTACAAACATTAAAAAATATTGATTTACCAACTAAAATGCAGCAAATCAACGTAGGTATACTGCGATTTAGATTGTAGACTTATATTCGTACGATTAGCGAATACCGACTAAAAAGCAGTAAAACTTTTATCCGCCGTGAAAATCGCAGTACAAGGTAAAAAAAACTTTCATTTACAAAGTAAAACGCAGTAAATTTGACGCATACTGCGATTTAAATAGAATATATTATTTTTATTTTTCAATGATTACTGACTAACAAAGAGTAAGTTGCCTAATCACTGCATTTTAAATGGCATTACAGATGAGCGTAAATTGTATCTTTACAGTTCCAATAAAGTAAGTTGTTTCTTACTGCATTTTAGTTAGCGCTACAGTGTATTATTTACTGAGCACTTTGACATACTGCTCGTAGAGGCTTAGAAGGAGGCTCTGGACCAAAAAACCGATTTCATATATGTGTGCGTTTCGATGCACTGATTCCGAATCACTAATAAACAGAAATCACTCAAAATGCCACTTACTGCGTTTTAAAATCTGCACGGCAGAGTTACATACTTACTTACAAACTATTCGTACCTACATGCTTTCCCGAACGGTACCCCTTATAACAATTTTATTCTGTTATGATTTTATCTGTACGATGAAATTAAATCTACGTGTTAGTTTTTTAAAGTTCAAAACTGCTTGATTGCCTGGGGTTTACAGATATTACCCATAAATATCATTGGTTGCATTTCTTATGATGTTATTTAATACTGTACTTTGGTACTAGGGATATTACATTAGGTTTTCTTATTGTGAATAGTACTTTTTGCATATGTAAGTTTCTAAATATACAATAAAATCTCCTAACTTATACAAAAAAAAATACTATCTAATACCTTTAAACGAGCAATTCTTGTATATATGTATATATATGTATATATATAATCAGGATCTCGGAAAAGGCTCCAACGATTTCGATGAAATTTGGTATGTGGGGGTTTTCGGGAATGAAAAACTGATCTAGCTATGTTTCATTTTCAGAAAATCGCTTTTACTCGTGTTTTCCGGCTATTTTTGTTTGCATTAGAATATAAAGCTAAATTTCGCCCACTTCGAGCAGATCATAATGGCACATTAGAAATCGGGTGGTCGCGGATCCAGCCGACCTCGGTTCGAATCCACGTTTTTTTTCAACATTTTTAGTTTTTTTTTTAAGTTTATTTTTCATGAGAATACGTCAAAGTTTCTTCTTTTGTGAGAAAAAGTTACTTTTTTGTGAGAAAAAGCTACTTTTTTGTTAGAAAAAGTATTATAGGGAACGTGCAGTAACTATAGGCGGCAGCACTAATGTGACAGAAGAGACACTATGCGGACAGTAAAACAAACTTATCAAAGGTAAAACATTCAAATTGATGGCACCCTTATGGCACCAGTTGGCAGCACCGTCTATGTGCACGTTCCCTATTGGGAGCACAGAACAGGAAAAGCCGGTTGTCTGTAAAGTCGGTTTACGGACGATAGTTTAACGTGACTCACCCCCCCTCCCCCCACCCCTCCGGTGTTTTTGTCAAATATCTTGAAAACGGTGCATCCTACGGCAAAATCAATGAAATTTTCATCCCCCTTTAATACCCCCGCGCTCCCTCCCCCACATCCCCTCCCCCCTCTCACCCCCCCCCCCCCACCCCTCCGGTGTATATAATCAGGATCTCGGAAACGGTTCCAACGATTTCGATGAAATTTGGTATTTGGGGGTTTTCGGGGATGAAAAATTGATCTAGCTTGGTCTTATCTCTGGGAAAACGCTTGGTACCGAGTTTCTGCCCGAGCAGAGCTCGGTCGCCCAGGTACTTAAACTTTAACTAAGTATTTCCACTGCCTACACTCTGACATTATGTTACATGTTAATTGTACGTTCGAATGTACTTGTATCTATTTAGGTACTCAACTAACCTAAACTTTATCACTATCACAAATAAGTATAGGTACTATCTACGTACTCAGGTAAAATTAACTAGTAGGTACGTAATTTGGTACCTAGGAGATACATTTAAAATATTTTTCTTTTGTTAAAGTGTGCGGCAACTATTTAGGCATCTTGGAATTATCTATTGAAAGTTTACGAGAATAGGTAAGTATAAGTCAGGGACACACAAAAATGTATGAGTACGTTAATACTGTTCTGTTGGGACATAATTAAAATTTATACTTTGGAGGTTTATTTAACCTACATTCTCTAATGTACCGGGGTTGTCCTTGGGGTTCAGGCGTGGCATGGGGCGGTTCTGATGGCGGCAAGGGCGACATAAAGGTCTCGCTGGAGTCTGAATGTGGTGACGACGGTACCGGCGTTCTGTTTTGCGCGCCCTCTGGTGGACTGGGCCTGTGCTTTGGGCTGGCGGGCGTACCCGGCCGCGTATGGCTGGGGCCCGGCGTTGCGGGTATGGACGCTGCATCTGTGCTGGGGGCTCGGTCGGATTCCTGCATTCTATCTTCCGGTCTTGTGGTACCGGTAAAGCTGTTGGATCTGTGGGACAGATTATAATACCCGATCGCCGCCTTAACTGATCGATATGCCTATGAGACACCCTACCCAAACTATCTAACACCGTATAATCCGTGACTCCTTGCCTCTCTTTGATTTGACCCGGTGTCCATTTGGTATGACCTTGATACTGACGCATCCACACCTGTTCGCCCGGCTGCAGAGATCGGTGGGTACCCGACGCGTTTGCTACCTGTCTCTTTTGTACCTCGCGTACCCTTTTCTCACAATCTGGTCTTAGCGCATCTAACTTAGTGCGTAATTGTCTGCCTAACATTAATGCGGAGGGACTTTCTCCCGTAGTACAATGAGCGGTGTTACGATAGTGTAATAAAAAGGTATTTATTGCATTATTTACACCTCGCTTTTCTCTAACCGCTTTTTTTATTACTCGTTTAACCGTCCTAACTGCATTTTCTGCGGCCCCATTAGACGCCGCATGGTATGGTGCTGAAAAAACATGCTCAATACCGTTACTCGACAAATAGTCGGAGAATTCTACACTAATGAATGCTGATCCATTATCTGATACCAATTGCCTAGGTAAGCCCCACCGAGCGAACGCCTCGCTTAGTTTCTCAATAGTGCAATTTGCTGAGGTGCTAGAAACTGGGAAAACCTCCAGCCATTTAGTTCGCGCATCCACTAAAATGAGGTATGTTTTACCAAAAAGGGGACCTAAGTGGTCAATATGTACTCTAGACCACGCTTTTGTTGGGAACGGCCACATCGAGGGCGCGTGTTGCCGCGGCGCGTCGGCTTCGGCCGCGCATACCGCACAATCTCGACACATCGCTTCCAACATCTCGTCAATTCCTAGCCACCATACATAGCTCCGCGCAAGGGCTTTGGTCTTTACTATTATACCCATAATGGCTTTCATGTAACACTTTTAAGACTCTTTTACGGCACCCTTCCGGTATGACCACGCGGTGACCCCACATAACGCAACCTAGTTCTTCGTACAGTTCGGTTCTTCTATTCCAATACGGCCGTAAATTAATTATCTCTATCTCCGTGGGCCAACTTGACCGTATATAATTTAGAATGCGAGATAAAAAGGGGTCGCGTTCTGTTTGTTTTTTAATTTCGTGATAATCTAACAATAAATCATTTTCTGCAAAATGCAAATATGTCTGTTCCGACGGTGGGCCATCTAGTGATGTTGCATTTTTTACCGGAACTGCTAAGCGCGATAACCCGTCGGCGCCATTTGCGTCTGTTCGCACGTATTCTATGTCGTAGGTATATGCCGATAACTTGATCGCCCATCGCTGCAACCTGCTGGCTACCATGGCCGGAATACCCTGCTTAGGGCCGAATATGGTAACAAGCGGTTTGTGATCAGTCCTTAAAACAAATGTCCGACCGTACAGGAATTGGTGCAATTTCTCGAAACTAAATACTATCGCTAAAGCCTCTTTATCGATTTGCGAGTAATTGCGCTCCGCGTCATTTAGCGAACGCGACACATAGGCGACGGGCCGCTCGCGCCGCTCCCCGGGCCGCGCGCCGGCGCACGGCTGCGTCAGCACCCCGCTGATGCCGCGCGAGCTGGCGTCGGTGGTTAGAATCAGCGGTTTGTTTTGATCGTAATGCATTAATACTTCGGCACTAACCAAAACCTTTTTTATAGTTTCAAATGCCCGCTGGCATGGTTTACTCCATTTCCACGTTACGCCTTTTCTCAACAAATCCTATAAGGGTGACAGAATTGTGCTCAACTTGGCTACGAACTTAGCATAAAAATTGACTACTTCTAAAAATGATTTTAGTTCCGTAACGTTCTGAGGCTTCGGAATTTTAACGATTGCCTCGATTTTATCAGGATCTACTTTAATGCCATCTTTCGAAATAACGTAACCCAAATATTTCACTTCTTCAGTAAAAAAAGAACACTTGGATTTTTTTAATTTCATACCATGACTACCTAATCTCTGTAGAACCTTTTCTAACGTCACCAAATGTGATGTTACATCCGGTGTGCCTATCAAGATGTCATCCAAAAATACTTCTACCTGCGGTATATCGTTCAGTAGATTTGACATTATCCTTTGAAAAATTCCGGGACTAGACGACAGCCCATACACTAGTCTATTATACCTAAACAATCCCCGGTGTGTGTTAATAACGGTATACTGTTTCGAATCGTCTAATTCTACCTGATTATACGCTTGCGTTAGGTCAATTTTAGAAAACACGCGCGCTCCGTTTAATCTAACTAACAGGTCGTCTATTTTGGGCAGGGGGTATCTATCGATCAGTAAATTCGGATTCAGGGTAATCTTGTAATCTGCACATATTCTTAAGCCACCATCAGCTTTACGTACCGGTACCAGCGGCGTGGCCCAGTCCGAGGTGTCGACGGGCTCGATGACGCCGCTGCGCAGCATGTCGTCCAGCTCGCGGTCGACGCGGTCCCGCAGCGCGTAGGGCAGCGGCCGCGCGCGGCAGAACACCGGCGCCGCGTCCGCCCGCACGCGCAGCCGAGCCTTGCCGCCCGTGAACCGCCCCAGCCCGCCGCTGAATAACTCCTTATGCCTGTTGACCAATTTTTCCAGTTCATTATTATTCCCAGACTGGCAATGAAACACTGGAATCTGAATGCCCAACTCGCTTAACCAATGTCTGCCCAATAATGATATGGTACCTCCTTCTATGACAAACAATTCTAAGTGTTTATGCCTACCTTCATATTTAACCTCTGGTCTTATAACCCCTAACGGTTTAATTTTACTTCCATCATAAAATTTTAATGTTAAATCGAATGGTTCGATCGCTCTGTGGCCAAAGTATTTAAGATAAGTTTCTTTACTGATACAAGAAACAGCGGAACCCGTATCGATTTCCATGCCGATGATATTATCATCTATACACAGCGCCATGCTCACCGGTCTGTAGCCGTTCAGGCACAGATGATATAAGTCCTCCTCTACGTCGGTCACCGACGCATCCCTGGGGTCATCGTCTGCCGTGTCGTCGTCCGCCACCTGAACGTGATGCAGGGCGCGGCGCGCGCCCCGCGCCGAGCTGCCGGTGCCCCGCGCCGTGCCTCCGGCGCCCTGCCGGCCCCCGCTGCTCGCGCCGGGTCCGCCGGCCGCCGCCCGCGCTGGACACATCTTCTTCAGATGCCCGACACATCCACACTTGCTGCACGTGAACCTCTTGTAGCGACATCTCGCCTCCCGGTGGCCTACCCGTCCGCATACTGCACACATTACCCCGTTATTCTGCATATTTAATGTATTCGTGCTATGGTCCCGGCGACTATTCGGATTATTACCGTACTTTCCGCCACGTGATTGCGTGGCAGCGAACGAATGAACTGAAGATGAGTCCGGTCTGGCCCCGTATCTCTCGTTCGCACTCGGCCGTTCCACCGTCGCCGCGTCTCGCTCTGCCGCTTCTAATGAAAGCGCTAGACGTACCGCCGTCGAATAGGATAACTGTTTCTCTGCAAATAATCTTTGTTTGATCGTGTCATTTTTTAATCCACATGAAAATTGATCTCGGAGATTTTCCTGTAGTGAGTCGCCGAATTCGCAATATTTTGCTAATTTTTTAAGCTCCGTAATATACTGCGCAACTGATTCTTCATCACTTTGCCGCCTTAACCGAAAACGATAACGCTCTGCCATAAACGACGGTTTTGGTTCGACATGCTCTTGCATGATGAGAACCACTTCGGCATATGTTAGCTCCGCGGGTTTCCTGGGGCTAGCCAAATTGCTTAATAATTCGTACGCCTCATCCCCCATAACTGCTATTAACGTAGGTAACTGTACTTCTGGCTTAATACTATTAGCCATGAAATACATATCGAGCCGCTCGACATACAGGCTCCAGTTGCCCGATGCTACCTCAAATTCTCCGATTCGTCCAACCGCCATCTTGCTTACGCGCAAGCTCTGACACGACGACACAGTAACCGTTCCGACGTTGTTATGTATTTTCGTATAATTTATTAATAGGTACGAACACACTAACCGTCACGCACAAACACAGATTGTTTTTATATTGCACATTAGCGTTAGTCCGATTTAAATCCTCGATCGTCAATGTAGTGTAGCAGCAAATCAAAGGCACACGTCCGTTCCGTATATGTTTATTGGTAAACTGAGGGTATGCACCTACAAATGTCTATACATACATTACAGTTAGTCACAGGATTACTTCGTCATAACACTCAATGGCATGGTAGTATGACTCTTCATAATGTTAATGGTAATAATATCAGTTATGATCATTATTGCAAGGTATTTTATCACAGGTCATAATAATTGGAAGTCATAAAGTTAGTTTGTAATAACATTCAATTTGTAAAGTGGGTAGGCTACCTGCAAAAATTAAGTGGGTAACATTTGGTTTGTACTGTGACTGTTAATCTATATATATAAAATTCTAAACTGACTGACTGACTGACTGAGTGACTGACTGTTGATATATCAACGCACAGCCCAAACCACTGGACCTAGAGACTTGAAATTTTGCACATAGATACCTTATACAATGTAGGCATCCACTAAGGAAGGATTTTCGAGAATTCCCACGGGAACGGGAAAAAACGGGATTTATATATTCGATTCCGAGTGACCGTATCTCTGTAACTATAATAACAACTAGACTCTTCAAATTTGATACACAAGTAGGTATTACAATAGTTAACACAGCAATTTCAGGATTTTTCAAAATTCCCACGGGATAAGGAAAAAACGGGATTTATATATTCAGTTCAACGGAATCCTATGAACTATAATTACTAGACTCTTCAAATTTGGCACAGAAGTAGGTAATTCCCGGCCAGCGAGATAAGGATGCTGTGATTGATGTTTTTATACAAACAATGAATTTAAATATAAAGAAAATGATTACAATTACTTATACATTTCAAGATTAGGATATTATTGTGTTGACGTAAATCCTCTAAATATGGCTACTGGATTTGGTCCGACGCGTTGATCTTGTCTCTCGGCGCGTTGACCAGTACTGTCTTGTTCAGCTGCTGATTGGAGGGAGTCTTGCGATGCGGATACCCCCGAGGTAGGTCCGCGTCCGCGCCTCATAGGTATCGCAGCGGATGATGGCGAGGTCAGGCGAGCCACCATTCGACGTCGCCGGAGGCAGCGGCGTACGTACAGTGCTGCTATCACGAGCACTATAGCCATCATTATGTAGATAGCCACGTAATGATGAACGTCGTGATAGTTGATTTGATCGGCTAGGGCTCCTTCGGTCTTCATGTGTTCAATTTGTTCTCTGACGACCTTGAAGTACTTCTTGTTAGTTTCATGATCGATTGATTCCAGAGGTGTAGAAGGTATCGTCAAGTTGATAACATGATTTATAGATGGTATATCAAATTGAAAAACATCCGTTTGTGCACCAATTTCACTGGTGGGTCTCTTTTGTGTAAATATCGTAAACGTGTCTCCGTTGAGAACACAGTCCTTTCGCAAAGTGATGATGCCAGCTTTGTGCAAATGTTCTGCTTTTACTTCTTGGGCGCATATGATTCTCGCAGTGCATCCATCACAACAAAAGAATAGGTACGTATTGATAACGCTTAGTTCCGACCACGTGTTGCGACAGGTGTCGGTCTCCGTTTTACATTGTTTTGTAACTCGATCCGTGACGCAAAGTCGATCGTCCGACTTTAGTTGATAAATTGGACTTTGTAGCGTGCAGATTAGAGTGTTAGCGTCATAGTGATCGCATTTTTGTACAACTTCGTCCAGCATTGGTATAAATGATTCCTTTTGCATGTTGATAGCCACTTGATCTGCTATGGGTATTATCTTGATCATGTTTCTTTCATCTTGATGTGAAATTGGTATTAATCTGAAGAGTTCGTAAGCATCTCGCAAAACCAACGGTATTTTGATTTCGAAGATAAGGAACTGGCGGGTCATTCTCGTTCGCACCTTCATTAATTGATATAGTTTGGGCAAATCCGTGTTAATGTTTTCACATGGAAGTGTCAAGTCCTTTGATACCTGCTCGGAGATGATATTCAGCTCTTCTTTTAATTGTTGAGGCGTTAACAGATGAATGTTGAATTTTCCATAGATGACATTAGTGATGGTGTCTAATAAAGTTTCTTGTATACTCTTCAGGTTTACGAGAATACTGTTGGCGATAATGGATGATACGGTAAACTCATTGATCAGGATCGTATCTTGAATTTGGTTGCCCAGTTTATTGTAGGCTGATTCCAAGCGTGTTAAATGTTGAGCAAAGGTTTGTTGTTGTTTTTGTACGGTATCTTCGACCCTTTTTAGCAAATTGTATTCTGCTTCGATGATTGAAGTTTGATTCTTCCACAAATTAGCTAAATGTTTTTCGTTGATCCTAGTTAACTCAATGTCCTTCTGATATTGTTCGGCGAATTGTTCGTCGAGCACGCCGAATAAGCTATGAGCTATATTGCCGATTCCGTTGATAAGACCCCTTCTCTGTCTGGATAGCTCGGAGCGTTGACCTAGTAGCATGCCGTCGTAGTATTTGAGTTCTGAGAAGGCGTGACGCAATTGCAGTAACACAATCTTGCATTGTGAATGAGCTTCAATGATGTGACAACTATTTTCCAGATGATTAATGTATTTTGATAGCAATGTGGATCCTTGCCAGTAGGGATCGATGTTATAGTAGACAACGAGTTTCCATTCATCTCGGGCCAATTTCATGTTTGTAACCTTGTCAAAGTAAATTGCCTGGCCGTCCTTGAAACTTGATATGTTGTAATGGCATTGCACCGGTGATATTATAAACATGAATAGCATTAAAGCCATTGATATAAAATTAATAACTTTAGATCTTGATGTTCGACTTCTTGCGTTTCTTGGCGGTGTGTCGTTTAAATTATTTTTCTGTTGATTGATAGATGGTTTATCTTTTGTTACCGGCAAGACTGATAATTTAATGATGGGTCTCTTGATGATTCCGTTCTTTGTTTTAACTGATACTACTCGAACGAAGCCATCTTTTCCCGGATGCACGTCCAGCACGCGGCCTAGTGCCCGCTTGCAAGCGGGTAAGTTTTGTTCGTGAATGATCACGACGTCGCCGATCTTGATATTTGATTTAGGTTGAGTCCATTTGCAACGTGGTTGCAGTTGACATAAGTACTCGGCTTGCGGCTTGGCTTGATTTGATCTTGATTCTGGCAAATCACCCATTATTTGTGATAATTTTTGGGGTTTTTGCTTCAAGCACGTGACACATCGCCGTAGACGTTTTTTTGTAGCTCTGTTTCCCCCCACAATCCAATAAGATTCTCTGAGTCGGGAAAGAGTAAGGCGAGGCCCTCCGTGCAATACAGCCTGATGTGCTTGATCTATGAGCATATCTGTAAGGCGCCCGCTATGCGGAATAATTAGTGGGTGTTTCCTTTCCCAGCTAATATGAGCATTTTCAAGACGTCCGCGGACCCGCAACATTCCATTTTGATCTAGGAATGGCGTTAATTGTAAGATATTGCTCTTTGAATCTACCGTTTGATGTAGGTTTAGGCTGTTGATTTCATTTGCGAATTCTATTTCTTGATTGTGTTTGATTATTTTGTTTCTCGCGCGACGCAACTCGTCCGTAGTCAAGTAACTTGATTTTAGTTGATCGGACGATCGCGTCGTAGCTCGTAGCACCCATGCAAGAATTCTCGTAGCACGCGTCATGTTGCTACACTTGTTAATAAGGTCATTGATGACGTCAGTTGATTGTTTACTTGTTGACACGTGGCATTGCTTCGATGTTTTGATTTCCTGATCGGTGATGAAAGTGGGTTTTTCTTTATTTTCACTGTATGATGTTAGCCAATTCGGTCCGTTCCACCACAAGGGATGTTCTAGTAGTTGCTGAGCCGTGATCCCTCGGCTTGCGCAGTCTGCGGGATTCTCTCGAGACTTGACGTAGTTCCAGCAGGCTGGGGACATATTTTCCGTTATTTTTGTGACTCTGTTTGATATGAATGGTTTCCATTTGCTAGGTTCACCATGTAACCAGCCCAAGACGGCTGTGGAGTCCGACCAACCAAATGATGTAATGTTCAAGTTAGATAATGATTGCTTCACCTTGATCATTAATGTTGATAGTAGCAGTGCTGCACATAGCTCTAATCGCGGTAGTGAGATATTCTTTTTTGTCGGCACGAGTCTTGATTTAGCCGCTACTAGTACACTCGGCGGCGCGGGCTTTGTGTCGTTGTTGATAACACGGCAGTAAATAACACACGCATAAGCTTTGGTCGATGCATCGCAAAACCCGTGAAGTTCCACGTACTGATTATTACTGCTGTTAAGCCATCGTGGCACCTTTATCTCTTTGATATTTTGAAGATCTTGTGAGATAATTTCCCATTCTTTTTTGATGTTATCTGATATTTGATCGTTCCAGTCAAGGTCATTTGATGCGACATTTTGGAACAGCAATTTTAACTTTGTTGATATTGGGGCGAGCCACCCTGCGGGATCGAATAGTTTTGTTATATTCGACAGCAACGCTCTCTTTGTCATCTTCTCTGATGTGTTGGTTGGTGCCGCTTCTATTTCCATTTGGAAGGTAAATTGATCCTCCTGTGGATGCCAGCGCAGGCCTAACGTCTTTGTAGTAGCTTGATCTTTGAATTCGTATGTTTCTTGTAAGTCTTGAGCTTTACTGACTCCTTCCAAAAGTTTTGGCTCGTTTGATGCCCATTTTCGGAGGTTAAATCCACCCGATTTCATTAATGCGATTAGATCTGATTGCAATTTCTTCGCTGAATGAATAGTGTGGCAGCCGTGTAAGAGATCGTCCATGTAAAAACTATCGTTCACGACGTTGGCTGCTTCCGGGTAATTATGGCGTTCATCACTAGCTAATCGGCGTAGCGTCATCATGGCAAGAAATGGTGCCGCTTTTGTGCCGTAAGTTACAGTCGAGAGTGTATATTCTCGTAACTGCTGATGGGGTTCATCTCTCCAGATGATTTTTTGATATTTTTGATCTTGATCGTTGATAATAATCTGTCTAAACATTTTTTCCAGGTCCGCCGTAAATGCTATTTTATATTGTCTCCATTTGATGATAAGCGTAAGTAAGTCTTGTTGTAAATTCGGCCCACTGTACATGATATCGTTTAGACTTAGTCCATTTGATGATTTTGCTGATGCGTTAAATACAGCGCGCAACTTTGTTGTCGTCGAGTCAGCGCGTTGCACACAATGATGAGGTAAGTAATAGTTGGGTGTCGAGTTGAATGGACTGCCCTTCTCGGCCACGCTTTGGCGCATGTGACCTAATTTAATATATTCATTGATGAAAAGTTTGTAGCTTTGATTGATGTTTTGATTTCTTTCAAACTTTCTTTCGAGTTGTTTGAATTGGGCTATGGCTACATTTTTTGAGTTTCCCAACATGTCTTCTTGACCTGGCTTCAACGGCAAACGTACTACATATCTTCCGTCTTTTTGGCGGTATGTGGTGTCTTGATAAAATTGTAGACAGTGTTGGTCTTCTGAGGACAAACTTGAAGGTTCTGTGATATCTTCAATCGCCCAGAAGCGCATAATGTCGTCCATATTGTTTATAACATTATTGCACTGATATGATGGCACCTTGCCACACAAGATCCATCCAAGTCGCGTTTGTTGTGCGACTGGAAGAGATTCGCTTCCATGGATAATGCCGCCTTGAATGATAGTGGCATAAACGTCAGCTCCCAGCAAGAGATCGATAGGGCCGCTGACATTGAACTCCGGGTCTGCCAGTTGAATATCTTTTAAGTATGAACACGTGGGTTTCAAGAATGTTCGGTTTGGTAAGTGATTCATAAGAGTTTTCATGATGTATAACTCTGCACCAAATTGGAAATCTGAATGCAATGATGAGGCTGTGACGCTGATGACCCCTTTGCAGACGTTTTCCTTGGCACCAATGCCATATACTATGCCCTTGCAGCGCTGTCGTGGCAGTTGAAGAAGTTGAGCTGCATTTTCAGAGATCAAAGACATCTGAGATCCTTGATCTATTAACGCTCGCATAGTATAATGATTTCCATCTGCTGCTTTTATTTTAATTAGAGCGGTCGCTAATAATATTTCAATCATATTATTGCGTTCTTGTGTAACATTGCCGACATTTTTCCGCTTATTCGACGAATCGTTGGTTTCTGATTGCAGTGTATACGTATCGTGCACTAACGTGTTATGCATTTCGTTACACGTGCGACATCTACTTGATGAAATACAGTCCTTGCCGTAATGATTATAAAGGCAATTTTTACATAAGTTTAACTTTGAAATGATATTGCGTTTGCTGTCGGCTTTAGCTCTTTGAAACGTTTCGCAATAAAATATTCCGTGGTTCTTGTAACAAACCGGGCAATTATTGCGTTGTTGATAACTTGATTTGAAATTCGTTGAATTAATTGGAGATAATGATGAATCTTTTATGCTTCCAAATGATTTGTAGTGGGGTTTTCTTGATGTTTCGGGTTGTGCTAATTTCGGAGTATCTAACTTGCGTCGACTTGCTTCGAATGATGTGAATTTCATTTCTAGAAAATCGAGGAATTCTTTAAGCTTCGGCAAATCCCGTGGATTCTTAAGTGATTCGATGTATTCTGTATGAGTTTCGGTATCCAATTTTTGCGACAAAATATGGACGATAAGTGCATGGGTCCCATGATTTGACATCTACACCGAGGTTTTTGATAGCGTTCAAACATTCATTTGTGGTGTCATGTAAACGCTTGATTTGTGGATATGCTTGATGTTGCATTGCTGGTAATGATAATAGGGTGTTAAGGTGAGCCGTGAAGATAAGCTTTGTGTTGTTGTACCTGTGGTTTAAAATCTCCCAACAGGTTTGATAATTTTCTGAGCTGATGTTAAGATGCTATATAAGTTTTTCAGCTTCACCGCGTACTTTATTTTTTAAAAATTGCATCTTTTGAGCATTAGACATAGATCGGTTATAGTGGACCGCTTCATTAAATAAGTTCTTGAAAGATACCCATTGTTGATAATTTCCACTAAATGGTGGTACATCCATCATCGGTGTTGACTTCTCTTGATGACTCATAGACCAAATTTTAGTATTGATCATTTTCTTGATTTCTTGGAATTTTCTTTCATATTTGCAAAATGCCTGATTGTATAATTCATCGTCTTCGGGAAGCTCACTGTCGATGTCCCAGTGAAGTGAATCAATGGTGGCCCAGCGAGATTGAACAGTCTTGAGCAAATCTTCCAACTCCCATTTCTTATTCACTAATGAAAGGTCGATGTAAAAAATAGTGCGGGCAAAGGCCTTGAAGTTGCTTTGTTGTTTTCTCATTTTTTCTGCAACCTTGCTTGAATCCAATGATGATTTATCAAGGTTCTGAGAAATTGGTGGAATTGCGAACTTTGGATTGGCTGGATTTCGACTAGTGTTCTGAGGGTTTCCCGTGGGGATATGCTCAGTTTCCGGTTGATTCATGTTGTTATCTTCAGGATGATGTTGATCTAGGGGTTTGGTTAGTTTTCTTGTGAATTGTGATTGTTCTTCTTCGATTTCAGCTGCCCAACTTGTCAGTTGATGTGACGACATAGGGTTGATTTGCTGTTCAGAAGGCTTAGGTGACAGAGGTCTCTGCTTGGCTACTGCTAAATGATCTGCCAGAATAGGCCTAGCTGAATCGTAGAAAGTCTTAGTCTTCTCATACCAGTTTTCAGTTAAGTACGGGAAATCCTTGATTTGGAATTCCATTAACTTTTCATGATTAATCAAGAATTCCTGCCAGAATCCGTCGAGAGCGTTTAACTTGTTTATGATGTTTGACACTGTTCGACGGCTTGGCCCATCCTTCTTGTAATTTTCAAACATTCTATTCATATTCTATTAAGTTCGATCACAATTATGTGAACAGCTTCATTCGACGCGATTTAAAGTTAACATAGTGTAGTAGCACCCCCAAGCATCAGCCTTGCACGGATTTTTAAAATTTTTTACTGGTATCATTAAAAAAGAAAATCCATCCCCTCCACGCCGGCGCTGCCGTACAGAGCCTCTCGCCATTTTTAGCTCATTTTGTTTACAGAAGAATCGGAACGACTTATTTCACATTTCTAATGTGGGTAGGGAAACGTTGCAGTAATCAAACAAAGAAATTTGTTTAGGGCGGGTTGTAATAAATCGCGTCGAATGAAGCTGTTCACATAATTGTGATCGAACTTCACTTGGTAAGTTCGTTTGATCATTAATTATGTTTCACAGCTTCATTCTTTGCGATTTAAAGTTAACATAGTGTAGGATGTTCAGAGCATTATGTGAAATAAGTCGTAAGAACTATGAGAAGGTAGTTGCATGGTAAGTAAAACATTGTATACTGGTAGGTAATTAATTAGTGTAATTATTGTTTATTATACATGGGTACATGGTAAGTACAAACAACTAATCCTCATTTTGTTTAATTCTTTACAGATTTATAGAAGTAGAAAGAATGGATCGACCGAACTGATTAAGATCAGAGATAATTTCCTTATTATAAAATTTGGCGAAAACACATGAAGAATCACTCCACCCTGCAGTCTTGCGTATGATGTCTAGACTGACTCCGAGCTTTTTTGCTGCAGAAGTAGCCGCATGACGCGTACTATGTGCAGTGAAAATTGACGTGTTTACACCACTAATACACAGTGTTTGTTTTATCCAGTTACTTAGAGTCTGTTCACATTTGTTGTATAGATCAGTCGTGTACTAATTGAATTACCAGTTTTAAATTTTGCCTATAATCATTATAAATGTTATGGGTTTGAGTTAAAGTCTCTTTTTGTCTGTAACTTCAATTTTTAAGCCGTGCTTATCGCTACCGAGCGCTGCTGTTCGATCTCCCCGCAAGTAAAATATACGCGAGTGTGTGTGTCGCAGCCGGCCGCTGCATCGTAAACAAGCTAAGGAATTTATTTTGTTTGGTTGTCACCCGCAATTAGCTATCAATAATGAGTCTAATACGCCATTCACCCATTAAAAGTGACTCCCAGCCTGACCTTCCTACTTATGTAGCCCACGATGCCCATCAAGTTGCTATGCGAAAGAGGAAGCAGCCTGAATTGGACAGTGATATTAAACTCGAGCTTGCAGAATTTAGAAAGGATATAAGATCTCTTCTTACCGATTTCACTATATCTCAAAATGAAAAGCTACTTGCTATGCGCGAAGACATTAGGTCCGAAATTCGGGATCAGCTAAGTGTAGTATCATCATTATCAGAGAGCGTCATGGAGGTGCAGACTCAGGTCAAGGCCAGTTTGTCAGAATTTGAAAGTAGGATTACCTCAGCTGAGAAAAAAATTACATCTGTAACTGCCACATCGAAAAGTCTTGATGAGGCCCTTGAAACCATTGAGCGGTTGTCCATGGAAAATAATTCTAACAGACAGTTCTCCATGCTTAATAACTTGGAAATCTCTGGCATAACATATAATAAGGGAGAAAATCTAATGATCATCCTGCGCGACATATCTGTCAAGGTTGGATTTTGTCTGGTTGATAATGACGTCGATGTCATTCACCGTGTTCGTCGTTTCCAAAGTGGCCAACAAAACATTAGACCGCCAGCGATTGTGGTTAGATTTACACAACGACGTCGTAAAAATGAACTACTGGCAGCAGTGCGCGCGCGCCGCGGCCTAACCACGGCTGACATCGGCCTGCCGGGGCCCGCCGCCGCCGTGTTCATCGGCGACCACTTGACCCCAGCCAACAAGCTATTACTCAAGCAAGCCAGACAACTGAAGTTTGAGCATATCTATTCTTACCTATGGGTTCGCGACTGTAAAATCTTTATTCGAAAAACCGAGCAAAGTAAAGTATTAACCATAAATAACGAATCCGATCTTAAAAAGATTAAATGACAGCTTTATTTTTTGTTTAAAAATTCAATTATAAATACTTTTCTTCTTATACTAAGTTTGATAATTGTTCTCGTATCTTGTAAAACCTTTCAAATTGAATTTACACCAGCGCAATGTTGTTGTTATAATCATATACTTAATTGCATAGCATTGGGTCATATAGCTATGATAGATGTAGCTTCCAATTTTAATAGTGGTAATATATTTTACTTTTGTTTATGTGAGTACCTTGCGGGCACGCCTTTTGAAATCATAATATATCGACAAAATAAATCCCTGTTCTACAATATTTTTCTGTCTAAATTAAACACTGATCCGATATTTTTTGCTGACGCTAGCAGTTTAAATATCAATGTAATGTTTTCTATTTTTAAATTGTTAACTTATAATGTCTAATACTGTTTTCAATGGATATTACCAAAACGTGAGGGGTTTGCGAACAAAAGGTAATGAGTTTTTTTCTAAAGTAGCACAATCTAATTATGACTTTGTCTGCCTGACGGAAACTTGGTTAACTCCGGATTTTTATGATGGAGAGTTTTTCGATTCGAGTTTTAATGTATTTCGATGCGATCGGTCACCGACTGCGAGCGGCGCAGCTCGTGGCGGCGGCGCGGCCGTGGCCGTGCGCGCGAGCTGCCAGCCCTCGCGCCGTGACTGGCCGGTTCCTCCGCGTGCTTATTGTGACTGTGTCTGGGTTTCTGTTCCACTACATTCATTTGGTCGAGAAAGATGTCAGTTCGATCATTTTCATACATCTTCACAGCAATCTTTCTTAAATATTGCTTGTATTTATATTCCACAGGGTACCGGACATAAAGAATCTTTATTATCTTTCTTTGAAATAGCCAGTCAAATAATTATTGAAAGGCCGAATGACTCATTTTTGCTTACAGGTGATTTCAACATGCCTGAGGCAGAGTGGGTGACTCGCTCTTCCCCGGGAATGATTTTAATGCCTAGTAACAATCATAAAACACAACTTATTCGAGATTTTTTATCTTATACTGAATTGAAACAATTTAATTGTGTTAATAATATTAACAACCGAATCCTTGACTTAATACTATGCAGCATTGAATGTACTGTCGCTGCCTCTGACCAGCCACTCACGCCCGAAGACACTCACCATAAAGCGCTTGATATAAATATTAACTTACTTTTTGAGCCCAGTCTTAAGCCTGCCCCAAACCTTGTTTTTAATTTTCACTCTGGTGACTATAATAAAATAAATTTGGAACTATCTAAGATTGATTGGTATACATTTTTTAATGAATGTAGTCCTACAGTTAGTGTTTCTAAATTTTATGACCTCCTTAATAAGTTAATCTGTGATCACATTCCTCGCCGCAAGGTAAATGTATCAGCGTCTGTACCAGTATGGTACACTAAACCATTAAAAAAATTGCTTAATGAAAAGCGTAAATTCCATACACTTTGGAAGAAATATAGTAACCCATTAGACTACGAAACTTTTAAAATATTACGTAAGCGCGCGGAGAAAATGGAATTACAGTGTTATAATAACTATATATCGTACACGGCACAAAAAATAAAATCGTACCCTAATTATTTTTGGACTTATGTAAAGTCGAAATCATCTAAAAAAAAATTTATGCAAACAATGAATTATAAAGGTCATACTACTTCTGATGGTGAAGAAATATGTAATTGGTTTAATGATCACTTTCACTCAGTTTTTGAGAAATCGAGTGATAATCAACACTTTGATTATTTCAGTTTAACACCCCCCTGTGAACCTTTAATTGATATAGGTAGTATTGAGGTAAATCGTATCACCGTTCTTAAGTTATTAAATGCAATTAATGTTAATAAAGGTGCGGGTCCTGACGGTATTCATCCTGTTTTCATTAAGAGATGTTCCTCTAATTTAGCGTCCCCTCTTACTATTATTTTTAATAAATCCATCAAATATGGCTGTGTTCCGGACATTTGGAAAAAAGCTTTTGTCACCCCTATACCTAAAGGCTCAGTTAGTCGGGACGTTGAAAAGTACAGGCCTATCTCTAAATTATGTCAATTCAGTAAGATTTTGGAAATAATAGTTACAGACCAAGTTTCTCTAGTATTTAAAAATCACATGAGTCCAAATCAACATGGCTTCTTCAGAGGTCGATCGGTGGACACTAATTTATTAACTTTTAGTGACGATATCCGAGTCGCGATGGATAAAGGTGCTTGTGTTGATGCCGTGTACACAGATTTTGCAAAGGCATTTGACAAAATTTGCCATAACACGCTTCTACTTAAGCTTTGGCGCCTAGGCATTCATGGTGATTTATTCCGGTGGATCAAATCATACATCGAGAATCGAAGCCAGTGCGTAGTATTATATGGTTATGCCTCAGAATATAAGTCAATCAGCTCCGGAGTACCCCAGGGGTCGCACCTAGGACCCTTATTATTTACACTTTTTATAAATGACATTGACAAATATATTAAAAATTCAAATGTCTTGCTATATGCAGATGACACAAAAATTTATAAAACCATCAAATCCTTAGAAGACTGTTACATGCTGCAAGATGATTTAGTCAATTTTGAACTGTTTTGTACAGATAACAAATTATTTTTAAACTTAAATAAATGTTTCATCATTAGTTTTTCAAAAAAGAAATATAACAACCTTACCTTTGGATACACCTTATGTAACAGTCTTCTGAGTAGAGTAACACAAATTCGTGACCTTGGTGTCATAATGGATTCTAAACTTTCATTCAAACCCCATTTAGATTCAATTATGAGAAAGGCATATAAACAACTAGGCTTTATACTGCGCGTAGGCAAACCGTTTAAAAATAGTCTAACTTATAAAATTCTTTATAATAGTTTCGTTCGTAGTAATCTCGAATTTGCCAGCGTCGTCTGGAAACCCTATTACTCTATAGACATTGAAAGGATCGAGAAGCTGCAGAAGAAGTTTGTAAAAGCTCTTGACTATAGAACTGGCTATACGCATATTAGCTATAAGGACTCACTTGTTCACCATAAAATCCAATCGCTTAGTGACCGCCGAGATTGCGCAGACTCAGTTCTGTTCTATAAAATTTTGAATAATATTTTAAATTCCCCCTCCCTACTTCATCAAATTCATTTAAGAGTCCCCAATAGACGTCAGCGCCAGTGTCGGAAAAAAAAATTGTTTTCAATCCCCCAGTATAGAACGCGTTATGCACAAAACACTTTCTTGAGGCGTGCGTGTAAGCTATTCAATGACAATGAAAAACTTAAAAATATTGACCCGTTCAATTGCAATATTTCCGCTATAAAAAAAGTTTTCTGGTAGCCACTATCATTTTTCTACTTTCATGTTTAGTTTTCTTGTTTTTGGAATATTATAACTATTTATGTTCAAAATTATTCTTTTACAATGTAATTTTATTAGTACACATACCGTATGTACTTTAAGGAAACTCCAGGTCTATTTATAAGCATTAGATATTAAGAAATTTTTTGTAAACGACTGTTTGTTTCTTGAATAAAATAAAATAAAAAAAAATATTCGCCATGATTTGAGCTTGATCGTTTGAGAGAGCTTCCATTTCTCTGGTGTCACTCATTTTGATGTATTGATTGTTAATTACTCTGATGGATGATAGAAATTAACTCGTCTGATGATGATTCCCTGATGGTATTGTGGCCACTGATGTTTGTGCTTGATGTATGATTGTGTCCCTTGGTTTATTGATAGATTGATTGCTGCAGCTTCCGACGCTTAGAAACTTAGAACTTGCTAAGGTATATCTAAGTCTTGAATTGATAGTTGTTAGACGTCTCTAACGATGATATGATAATTACTTCACTTGATTGATATGTAATGTTTAACACTCTGTGTACGGGATACGTACAACAGCACTGATATGATGATTGATGCTTGATAGAAACACTTATAACTGTGTATGATTTTATTGATAACCAAGGTACAAAAAGGAACTAGCTAGGAGCACGTATAAATGTAGACTGACTGATATTACAATTAATGCAAATACTGCAATAAAGAAATGAATGGATTATGAATAATGCTGACGCGTAGAATGTGCGATGCTTGTATCGTACAATAATAGTAAAAAACTGTTTTAAGGATTTTCTGAAATTCCCGCGGGATAAGGAAAAAACGGGATTTTTCGTTTTACTGGTTGTAGAAAGCTGAAATTTGGCATGTAGGTTGCTTGGGGAGTGTAGAGGAGCATTGTGAGAGGAATTTCCAAAATTCTTACGGGAACGGGAAAAAAACGGAATTTATATATTCGATTCCCAATGACCCTATCTCAGTAACTATAATAATTAGACTCTTCAAATTTGATAAACAAGTAGGTATTACATTAGTTAAAATATTAATTTCAGGATTTTTCAAAATTCCCACGGGATAAGGAAAAAATGGGATTTATATTTCAGTTCAACGGAATCCTATGAACTATATTTACTCAGTCTAGACTCTTCAAATTTGGCATAGAATTAGGAAATTATAATAGTAAAAAACTGTTTTAAGGATTTTTGGAAATTACCACGGGATAAAGAAAAAACGGGATTTATCGTTTTACTGGTCGTAGAAAGCTGAAATTCAGCATATAGGTTGCTTAGAGAGTGTAGAGGAGCATTGAGAGAGGACTTTCCAAAATTCCCACGGGAACGAGAAAAAACGGGAATTTTCGTTTTACTGGTCGTAGAAAGCTGAAATTCGGAATGTAGGTTGCTTGGAAAATGTAGAAGAGCATTAAGAGAGGACTATCGAAAATTCCCACGGGAACGGGAAAAACGGGATTTTTCATTTTACTGGTCGTAGAAAGCTGAAATTCGGCATGAGGTTGCTTGGGGAGTTTAGAGGAGCATTGAGAGAGGACTTTCCAAAATTCCCTCGGGAACGGGAAAAAACGGGATTTTCCGTTTTACTGGTCGTAGAAAGCTGAAATTTGGCAAGTGGGTTCCTTGGAGAGTGTAGGGGAGTATTAAGAAAGTATTTCCCGAAATTCTTACGGGAACGGGTAAAAACGGGATTTTGCGTTTTACTGGTTCTAAGCTAAAATTTCAAAATTCATTAATTTATACTCTAAGTAGCCCGCAAAGGGCTCTTTAACCGACTTCAAAAAAAGGAGGAGGTTATGCATTCCACTTTATGTATTTTTATGTAGGTATGTTCACCGATTTCTCGGTCAATTGTAGACCGATTTTAAAAATTCTTTTTTTATTCGTAAGAATATAATGTACTCCTGAGATGGTCCTATTTTCACGCAAGCAAGCAAGCGTGCATGCATGCTTGCTTGCATTTTGCTTGCATGCATGCTTGCATGCTTGCTTGCTTTCCTGTATGCTTGCTTGCTTGATATCTCGGTTCTTTGGCATTCTCATGGTACACGCGAGCGAAGCCGCGGGCAAAAGCTAGTGTGTTTATAAAAATCCCATTTTCTTTGCTTTGGGGATTTCGTTTAGTGTTTGAAAGTGACAGTGTGTACTGTGATCTATTCAAAACAACAAGAGGGAAACTAAAGTTGCATATAGACGGTTTTACTTATGAAAAAAAAACAGAAATATAAAGGAAAAATATTATTGGGTGTGTGAGCTAAGAAAGAACAATGATTTTAAGTGCAATTCACGGTTTGTAACACAATTCGATCCGGAAAAAGAGAAGCATTTACTTATAAAAAGATCGAGTACTCACAATCACGAACCGGACGCTTTAAAATTGGAAATAGCAAGAACAGTCAATATTGTGAAGGATATTGCTAGAAACAACTTGACCAAAAAACCATCACAAATTAATGATCAAACGAACTTACCAAGTGAAGTTCGATCACAATTATGTGAACAGCTTCATTCGACGCGATTTAAAGTTAACATAGTGTAGTAGCACCCCCAAGCATCAGCCTTGCACGGATTTTTAAAATTTTTTACTGGTATCATTAAAAAAGAAAATCCATCCCCTCCACGCCGGCGCTGCCGTACAGAGCCTCTCGCCATTTTTAGCTCATTTTGTTTACAGAAGAATCGGAACGACTTATTTCACATTTCTAATGTGGGTAGGGAAACGTTGCAGTAATCAAACAAAGAAATTTGTTTAGGGCGGGTTGTAATAAATCGCGTCGAATGAAGCTGTTCACATAATTGTGATCGAACTTCACTTGGTAAGTTCGTTTGATCATTAATTATGTTTCACAGCTTCATTCTTTGCGATTTAAAGTTAACATAGTGTAGGATGTTCAGAGCATTATGTGAAATAAGTCGTAAGAACTATGAGAAGGTAGTTGCATGGTAAGTAAAACATTGTATACTGGTAGGTAATTAATTAGTGTAATTATTGTTTATTATACATGGGTACATGGTAAGTACAAACAACTAATCCTCATTTTATTTAATTCTTTACAGATTTATAGAAGTAGAAAGAATGGATCGACCGAACTGATCAAGATCAGAGATAATTTCCTTATTATAAAATTTGGCGAAAACACATGAAGAATCACTCCTCCCTGCAGTCTTGCGTATGATGTCTAGACTGACTCCGAGCTTTTTTGCTGCAGAAGTAGCCGCATGACGCGTACTATGTGCAGTGAAAATTGACGTGTTTACACCACTAATACACAGTGTTTGTTTTATCCAGTTACTTAGAGTCTGTGAACACACTTTTTTATAAGGCCTTTTGTAACTTATAAATAAAGAATCGTTATCTAAACTGCGTAGTGTTCTAGTTTTAGTTATATAAGCTTTTAAACACCTAGCAGGGCAAATTTCTGGGCGTTCGTTAAACAATGGAAGCCTAAGAATGGGCTGCAACGATTGAGGTCGAGAAGTTTTAATAAAATCTGGTATCTTAATAACAATATCACAATCAGCTTGTGTGTTAACATTACACAGTTTTATCAAAGAAAAAGTCTGGACCCTGTGGGCCGTTACTAGGGCTAACAAGGTGATTGTCTTTTTTGAAAGGGTTTCTAAATTGAGATCTTCATTTGGCCATTGTGTGGCTAAATAATTTAATACGGTACTTGGATTCCAAGTCAAATCATACTTTGGTGTTGTAGGTCTCAACCTAAAAACTCCCTTCATAAAGCGTTTTATTCTACAATCATCGAGTTTATTACCTAAAATTAATGCCAAAGCGGATTTATGGCTATTAATAGTTCCATATTTAGCCCCTTTATCAAATAGCTGGATCAAAAAATGAATAACAACAGGTATAGATACGTTCATATAGTCATAGCCGTGATTATTACAGTAATCGATATACGCTTTTACACATGCATCGTACTGTTTATATGTATTAATCGACAATGATGATAACATTATATCAACCGATCTAGGAGACAAAAACTTTCTTAATAAAGTTTGCCGGATAATTTCGCGGCTACTAGAGACAGCGTTCTGTGTAGAGCGTGTGTCGATCTGAAAGGAGATTTTAATAAATTAGGGCATGGGCCAAAGGTGATAGTTTCAGAGACAATGAGACGTTTAAAAAGAGGGTACCACGGCTGTGTGGGCCAATACGGTACTACAACAATACCCTCAGCTTTATCGTTAATAATTTTTTGAATCATTTTTAGAATTAATGAGAATGGTGGAAAGGCGTAAAACTTTAAATTTTTCCAGGACAAAGTAAAAGCATCGACGGTCCATGCGTCGGGGTCACTTTTCCAAGTAACAAATATAGGACATTTGGCATTGCAGCGACTAGCGAATAAATCGACTTCTGGTGTGCCGAAAGCTTGTTCTATTTTTTCGAACGCGTAATTACCTAGTTCCCACTCTGTGTCTGAAAACTTTTTACGTGATAATTTATCGGCTTCATAATTTTCTTTGCTATTGATATATGACGCAAAAATTACGATTTTTCGTCTTTCGCACCATTGCCAAATGTATCTTGTGATTGAATTTAAGTGACGAAACTGGACACTACCCATTCTATTTATACAGGAAATGGCAGTTATATTGTCAATTCTTAACAATATTTCACATTGAGACATATCACTTGCAAATACCTTTAGTGCTAAAAAAGCTGCTTTTAATTCCAATTCGTTAATGTGACAAAGCTTTTCATGCTCTTTCCAGTAACCATACGCTTCATTGCCGTCATTATAAGCGCCCCAACCAGAATTTGATGCATCAGAGAAGATTTCGGTTTCGAATATGTTTAATCTAAAAGGGTTACAGCCTGTAGACGACCCGAAGCTCTGCTCCTGAAACATGAAAACACTAAAAACTTTATTATTTCGTTACTTATATATTATATTGTAAAATGTAGGTACTTACCTGTTGAACTGTCGTTGTTTGTATGTGTGTTTTAATAAAGTATGCACGGGTACATGAGCATGTGTGTGAGCTCGTCCAATGACCATTCAGTTGCCTTTCTAACGCCGCACGGCTCGCACATGTCCCTGTACTTACGCACTTCATTTCATTTTCTTACCTTATTTGTTTTACGTTTTCGTCCTCAATATCCGGTACCTGCTCCCATAACCTACATCTGGTCCTTCGATCTCGGATCTTCGAGGAACGCATCTCAACGCAACGTGAAGCTAGCACAACGTTCAGCACACCACCGCGCCAGTGAGAAACACAAACTTGGAGGTAGTTTAAAAACTGAAACGTTCGTTAAAGAATCAATTTCTTCGAAAAAAATATCTACCAAGTCTTCAATTGCGGCGCGAAAGAAGCAGTTAGAATTAGATGCGGCCGAAGCTAAAGCGAAGATTGAAAAAGAGTTAATCGACAAGAGGTTAGCAGCTCAAATTGCCGCCATCGAAGATGAAGCATCACGGAAATCTCATTGCAGTGAAAATACATCTTTGACACCATCAGAAAAAGTGGAACAATGGTTCGAGAGAAGCTGCCACGATCAGCATCTGTCACGCACCGGCAGCCCAGTGCCGCCGGCAGCCGACCGGTCGCCGTCGCTGGACGTCCTTCGACTGGTGAAGGCTATGGAAAATCTGGCAACCGCTACACAGAGTGCTAATACTCAGATGTTATCTAGATTAGCCACACCTAAAGACTTACCGTTATTTTCTGGTGAATCACTCGAGTGGCTGCAATTTAAGAAAATATACCTAGAATCTACATCACTATGTAACTACAGTGAAAGTGAAAATATTGCTAGACTGAGTAAATGTCTCCGCGGCGAAGCAAGAGATGCAGATTCTTCACTACTTATCACCGATACGGCACCGAGCACTATTTTGGAAGCTTTAGAGTTACGGTTTGGAAGACCCGAGCTTATAATCAACAAGTTAGCGGCACAATTCAAAAAACTTCAGCCTTTGCCGCAGAATTATCACACAGAGATTGTCAATTTTGCCGTTTAAATAAAAAATTACGTAGCAGCCGCTGAATCCATCAATCAAACTGACTATCTGCGAAGCCCTGAACTGTTTAACACCGTCATAACAAAATGCCCAACTGCACTGATTAATAAGTGGGCAGATTACATTTACGAAAATCAAGAAAGCAGCAAAGCTAAGCTACAATTGTTATCGCAATTCCTGCATAATGAGGCTATGAAGATCGCGTCAGCTGGTATTAGCCATATTCATACGCAAACAGAAACAAAGTTTAATAGAAATTTCGACGGGCGTAAAATCCTAACTCACGCTGTGTTAAATAACGACAATGACCGCAACACAAACTGTCGGTTTTGCCGGACTTCTATTCACTCATTATCAAGCTGCATAAAATTTAAACGCGCTCTGCGTAAAGATAGATGGCGCTTCGTGAAGATTAATAAACTGTGTCAGAAATGCTTGTTGCCAGGGCACGGCAAGGATACCTGCCCGGCCGCACAGTGTGACGCCGAGGACTGTGGGTTACCGCACAATCGATTACTCCACTGGCCTATAAAAATAATTTCACCCTCTCAAGGCAAGAACGGCGACAATCTCAATCATAACCCCACCAGTGATCCATCTACCTCAAGTGCTTATAGAGAAGATAACATAAATAATGTAAACAATAACAACTTGTCGTCAGAGACAATAACAAACACTGTAGTGTTCCCCAGTGCATCGGTAATGTTAAAAATAGTTCGCGTTAACGTGCACGGACCGACCGGTGTTATTGCTACGCACGCATTGCTCGACGACGGTGCCACCATATCCTTAATCTCAGCTGATCTCGCAAACTGTATCAATCTCCAAGGTCACCCTGAAACGTTAAGCATTCGAGGCGCGTGGAACTCTAGTATCGTGTGTCGCAGTGAAACAGTGAACTTTAAACTATCAAACATAAATGGAACCACTTTCGAAATGCGTGCACGAAAAATTAACGAACTAGACCTACCAGTGCAGAAATTATCGCGAGTGAAACTAGACAACTACGAACATTTGCGTGAATTAAAAGACTATATAAGCAGTACGGACGCTAAACCTAAGTTATTAATTGGTCAGGATAATTTCCACTTAATAATGACCTTGAAGACTGTTTATCGAGGAAAAAACGAACCATGTGCAACCTTGACACCGCTGGGGTGGTGCCTGCACGGGATTGTACCCGCGCCATCATCCCGCCGAGCTCTAACCACTGAGCCCGAGCTTGCGTTGACTACGATGATGCACGAGCGCGCTTTGCCGGCCGCTACTCAGTGCGCCTGCGCCGCTTCCACCCCGCTCTCAACCGCCACCCCCGCGGTCACCTGTACCGCGCGGCGGGAGACGCACACATGCGCGGACGCAGACATGAAGACAACGCTACAACAGTCAAACGACGCACACATTGAATATCATGAAGATAAACAACTGCATGAACTGGTTCGGAGGTCGTTCGCAATAGATGCAATTGGGGTGAACTGTAAACCTAGAGTCAACAAGGACGATATTCGTGCAACCGACATTGTTGATAAATCTGCAAAATTATTAAATGGAAGTTGGACGGTGGGTCTACCGTGGAAAAATAATACTACGATTATGCCAGACTCCTATCCGAACGCTCATAGAAGATTACTCGCCGTCGAACGAAAAATGACCCGAGATGAGAATTATGCTAAAAGATATAAGGATAGAATAAAACATTTGTTCGAAAACGACTACGCCAGAGTCTTATTAGACGAAAAAATTACAATGCCTACGAATCGCGTATGGTATCTACCACACTTCGAAGTAGATAATCCGAACAAACAAAAATTAAGACTTGTCTTCGACGCCCGTTCTTCGGTCGCTGGTCACTCATTAAACGACCACCTACTGCAAGGCCCAGACCTTCTACAATCACTGCTGGGCATCATGCTACGATTCCGAGAGAAGCCCGTCGCCATTATGGGAGATATTAAAGACATGTTTTTACGAATAAAAATCAGAGCTGAAGACCAGCACGCATTACGTTTTTTATGGCGCGAAGACAAGAGGTCCGAGATTAAGACATGTGTTATGACGGCACTAATATTCGGGGCAAACTGCTCGCCCTTCATCGCTCAACACATTAAAAATAAAAACGCCATGAGATTTGAAAAAGAGATGCCTGAAGCTACTGCCGCCATATTAAAATCTCATTATATGGACGATTATATTCAGAGCGTAGATGATGAAAACACGGCCTTAAAATTAATAAAAGAGGTCTCAGAAATTCACAAAAGAGGTGGTTTTGAAATAAGAAACTGGATTTGTAATAAACAAGAAGTTTTAGAATGCACGCCAAAAGAAGCCTTAAGTGAGACTGCAATAAGGATCAAAACGGGTAGCGATGACTTGCCTGAGAGAACGCTCGGACTACTTTGGTTCCCGTCAAACGACTCGTTCAGTTTTGACTTGTCACTGAAACGCATCCCGGCTGAAGTTATAAGTCTACAGAGAAAACCAACCAAAAGAGAACTCCTGCGCATTTTTATGTCAATATTTGACATTTTTGGCTTCCTTGCCCCATTCACTGTAAAGGCGAAGATAATTTTACAAAATACGTGGAAAACCGATACCAAATGGGACGATGAAATACCTGAAAAAGATTATATTATTTTTCGAGATTGGATAACAGAACTTCAATCATTACAACTGCTAAGAATACCAAGATATCATTTTCATATGAGATCGCGACTCGAAGGAGACAGCAACATAAACAATACTCGTGACAGCGTCGCATGCCAGAACGAGACGACTATAGAATTGCACGTGTTTTGCGATGCAGCGCCGACTGCATTCGCCGCCGTTGCTTACTGGCGCGTAGTAACTAGAAACAATGTTTGCGTGTCATTCATCGCTTGCAAGTGCAGAGCCTCGCCGGTCAACAAATACATAACTATACCTAAGTTGGAGCTACAAGCAGCTGTTATCGCCTGTCGTTTGGCGGATACTATTGCGCGCGAGACGCAGCTCAATATTAACACAAGATATTTCTGGACAGATTCGTTGATAGTGCTGCACCAAATAAAAAATGATACTCGCAATTACAAAGTATTTATTGCCAATCGACTGGGTGAAATCGACGATTTATCTCGGCCGCACGAATGGAATTATGTACCTACAAACTTGAACATAGCGGACAAAGCGACTAAAATTAATAACTACAAATTGAGTGACGACTGCGAGTGGTGGCGAGGACCTAGTTTTTTGTATGCTTCGCGCGATGACTGGCCGAAGTACGAATCTGAAAAGAGAAAATTAAACAACAATGAGTTACAATTGTTACAAGTTAATGCGATAATATGTGATAATACCTACGAAGACTTACCTGTTCCTGATGTGACGAAATTTTCTTCCTGGCTGCGTGTATTGAGATGTATGGCAAATGTCTTGCTCTTTATAGATAAATGTAGAAAATCTCGTAATACTCAACTTAACACCGAGATAATGAAGCGCGCCGAATATGAATTAATACATTATTCGCAAATGAAGTCATTCGCCGAAGAAATTTATCAACTGAAATTAAATAAATGCATCGACGCTAACAGCCGTTTGCGTAAGCTAACACCGACCCTAGACGAAAGAGGATTATTACGCGTCAGCGGAAGAATTGACGCAGCCACTGATGTCTGTATGGACCTAAAACGCCCTGTGATTTTGGACGGGCGCGATTTGATCGCTCGATTGATAACAAAACATTATCATGAAAAGACGGCTCACGGATGTAACGAGACTGTGGTCAATGAGATTCGTCAAAAATATTGGCTTTTAAACCTGCGTCCTACGATACGAAATATTGCGTCAAAATGTCTTATTTGTCGAATAAAGAAAGCTAAGCCCACAAACCCACGAATGGGAGACTTACCTGAAGGGAGACTTGCTCACCACCAAAGACCTTTTACTCATTGTGGTGTAGACTTATTTGGACCCATGGAAATAACTATATGCCGCCGCCGAGAAAAGAGATACGGCGTGCTATTTACCTGTCTTACGATAAGGGCGGTACATATGGAGCTGGTGCCCTCGCTGTCAAGTGACTCATTTATAATGGCTTTAAGACGGATGGCAGCGCGACGTGGTTGGCCCAACCGAATGTACTCAGATAATGCCACAAATTTCAGAGGTGCTGAAACCGAACTGAGAAAATCATTCGAGGAACTTGAAAAGTCAGATAGCGTCAAGAATGAGCTAATCAATCGTGGACTGGAATGGCATTTCATCTGTCCTGCAAGCCCAAACATGGGCGGAGCGTGGGAACGACTTATACGTTCTCTGAAAACGGCGCTGAAAGCTGTCCTGAAAACTAGAGCACCACGTGAAGAAATTCTGATCACGTTGATGGCCGAGGTCGAGAATATGATCAACAGTCGACCCTTGAGCTATGTCTCGATGGATCACAACTACCCTGAAAGTTTGACACCCAACCACTTTCTGATCGGCTCGTCGTCTAATCTTCCTGTCCCAGGCGTGTTCAATGACGACGATTTATACAGAAAGAAGTCGTGGCGAATTGCTCAAAGACTTACTGATATGTTTTGGCGGCGCTGGGTACGCGAGGTGCTTCCAACTCTACTACCACGGCAAAAATGGTACCAGGAGGGCTATGAACTGAAAAAAGGAGATGTCGTTTTTATTATAGACCCTGCCCTGCCTAGAAATACATGGCCGAGAGGAATGGTAGAGAACGTTCATCCGGGTGCCGATGGCCGCATCCGGATCGTGGACGTCAAAACAAAAACTGGAATACTTACTAGACCTGTGACCCGCTTGGCCCTGCTCCCCACTGCTGATAATGATTGTCCGTAAACGGACAATGGGCGGGAGGATGTAGACGACCCGAAGCTCTGCTCCTGAAACATGAAAACACTAAAAACTTTATTATTTCGTTACTTATATATTATATTGTAAAATGTAGGTACTTACCTGTTGAACTGTCGTTGTTTGTATGTGTGTTTTAATAAAGTATGCACGGGTACATGAGCATGTGTGTGAGCTCGTCCAATGACCATTCAGTTGCCTTTCTAACGCCGCACGGCTCGCACATGTCCCTGTACTTACGCACTTCATTTCATTTTCTTACCTTGATTGTTTTACGTTTTCGTCCTCGATATCCGGTACCTGCTCCCATAACCTACACAGCCCTTATCAATGTTTTTAATCCACCAATTTAGGTCATTTTTTATTTCGGTAGTTACCTCGATTGTTGAATCGTAGCTAGGATTTTTGAGTAAACATAGGTATTTATGCCGTTCCAACAGCTTAGTATATTGCCAAGCAAATTGTATTGCCGGGCAGGCAGAAATTAAGAGGCCGATCAGTCTAGCGAAATCCCGTAATTTACATTTATTAATTTTTAAGAAAGAAATAATTTTTTCTTTAATTTTAATTCTCTTAGAATCTGGCAATTTTAGAAGCATATTTTTTGAGTCAAATAAAAAACCTAAAAATTTGCATTCGGTTTTTGGTAAAAAACAGCTTTTTTCAGTATTCACCATCAGGCCTAGATATTCCAATACCTGTTTTGTAAAAACGATATTGGTTTTACATTCGTCACGAGTTTTACCAATACAAAAAATATCGTCCAAGTAGATACATGAAATAAGATCGTGAGATCTTAAAAATTCCATAACCGGTTTTAACATCTTTGTGAATATGTATGTAAACTCTCTTTATTGCACATAAAAAATAAAAATACAAATAAACAGAGAAGAGAACAAAGGCGAGCTTATCCCTAAAAAGGGATCTCTTCCAGCTAACCTAGTTAAGAGAAGACAATTTAATATATAATGGATAAGCAGACAGTTAAAAATACGTGCGGTAAAAAGAAAAACAGAAATACTCAAAAGAGAAAGGAAAAAAAAAATAACAATAATAATAGTGATAACTAAATAAATACAAAAGAAAGTAAATACAAAATTATTTACATTAAATGCAACATAAAACACATAAAACATATTACAAAAACATATTACAAAAGCGGACACAATCTCGCCTCAGATGTCAGTGTCAAGCCATAATTTTTTTAACCTCTCCCTGAACGAGGCCACAGACGGAGATTCCCTTAAAGACAAAGGCAAATCGTTCCACAGCTTGACAGAATGGAAAGTGAAAGATTTAGCATAAGAGCGCGCGTTGTTAGGCGGGAAGGCAAGTGTAAGTTTGGAACTCGACCGCAAACGGTGTCCGCTTCCAGTGGCCATGTAGCTAAATCTTTCAGATAAGTAAGAAGGAGAAGCAGGATTAAACAGGACATTATAAAGAAGGCAAAGAGTATGAATGTCTCTGCGACGACGAATAGGTAGCCAATGAAGCTGTTCGCGGAAGTGGGAGACATGATCATACTTACGAAGACCATAAATGTACCTGATACACACATTCTGCAGACGTTCCAGCCTATCAAGCAACTCCTCTCTTAGGTCAATAAAAGCAACATCACCATAATCGAGGAGAGGCAAGAGTAGAGAACGAGCAAGAGTAAGTTTTGTTTGAAACGGAAAAAAGTTCTGCAGACGTCTCAGGGAGTGAAGTGATGCAAAAAGCTTGCGACTAACCTCATTTATATGAGCAGTCCAAGAAAGAGTTTGGTCCATGATAATACCCAAATTCTTAACCGTACTTGACAACGGGATCGTAGTCCCTCCAAATAAGATTTTAGGTATTATCACTTCCGACAATCTATCGATGAAGTAAGAACTGCCAATAATTATAGCCTGCGTCTTTGCAGCATTAACCTTCAAGCCAAACTGTGTGGCCCAGTCATTGATGGTGTTAAGATCAATGTTAATTTGACCAATTAGAGAAGGCAAATCGTCAAAGCCAGCCGCTGCATAGATTTGCAAGTCATCAGCGTATAAATGATAAGATGAGTAAAGGGACTTGGCAATACCATTAATAAAAATTGAGAAAAGAAGAGGAGATAACACGCCACCCTGAGGAACACCAGCAGCAAGGTCATGCCACTCTGAGAAATGATCATCAATCCTAACTTTCTGGCGTCTTCCAAAGAGATAAGCACGAAACCAAGAAATGGCAGCTGGAGACAAGTTAAGATTCTGTAGGGTTCCGATTAGGATATCAAAGTCCACGGTATTGAAGGCACTACTAAAATCCAAAAGAACTAGGATGGTAAGCATTTTATGCTGAATATTATGGCGAATGTCATCAGTGACCTTCACCAAAGCTGTGACTGTGCTATGCCCGGGGCGGAAACCGGATTGAAAAGGATTAAGCAGGTTATGTCGGTTGAGATGAGATGACAGACGACGATTTACAAAATGTTCAATAACCTTTGAAAGGACAGGGAGTATTGAAATTGGACGATACTCAGTAAAGGATGTTGGATTAGAGGTTTTTGGGAGAGGAATCACATTAGCAAGCTTCCAAAGTGAAGGAAAAGTGCCCGAGGAAAAGGAGAAGTTTATAATGTGAGAGAGAATGGGAGCAATGTGATCTGCCGCCAGCATAAGCATGTCCAAGCCAAGGTAATCCTCACCAACAGCCTTCGTCTTAATGAGTTTGAGAAAAGCAAGAATTTCATGAGGTGAAATATTACCAAGTTCAAAAACAGGGCAGTCAGGGGGAGGTATAGTGGCAAGGAAAGATAATGTATGGTGCTTAACGGAAGGATCCAATGCAACCGGAGAAGTACTGAAATGCTTATTTAAAGCATTGATGTCAAGAGCACCCGAAGGCCCCGAAGAAATTTGTTGAGATTTGCCCACCCCTAGTGACTTTAAAAATTTCCACAACTTTGCAGGGGGACAGCCGTCGATGGATTCATGTATGAATTTACGTTTAGCATTTCTGCACACTCTATTGCAACGGTTACGTAATGAAATAAAGCTAAGACGATTATGCTCTGAAGGGTCACGCCGCAATCTGATACGAGCTCGATTTCGTTTAGCCATCAACGACTTAATTTCAGGTGTAAGCCAAGGAGCAGGAAGGTGCTTCACACGCATGGGTTTTAAAGGAGCGTGCTTTTCAAATATAGTCAGTAAAGTTTCGTTAAATAAGCTTACTTTCCGATCAATATCTGAAAGAGCCACAATGCTCTGCCAGTCAGCAGCACTCAAATCCGCGTGAAACGCCTGAATATATACGGCGCGGTACATAAACCAAACGGCAAACAATTGAATTCGTAAAGAACGTCATTAAATTGAAAACGGAGGTACTTTCGATGTGGTTTGAAAATGGGAATCAAAAGATAGGCATCTTTGATGTCTATGGAACCCATAAAACAGTTATGGGTTATTAATTTTGATGCCGTTCTATAGTCCTCCATTTTGAAATGACAATTATCTACAAACTTATTTAAACATTTTAAATTTAAAATGAATCGCTTGTCGCCGTTTGGCTTAGGTACCAGGAAAACACTAGATAAGAATTGTCCTGGGCAAGAATCACAGACCGAAATGGCATTAATATTCAACAGCTTATTAATTGATTTTTCAAAATCAGCTAGTTCACTTTTAGTTTTAGAGTAAACGGCAGGATGATCGTTTCTAGTTGGAACGGAAATAAACGGGATTATATAGCCCTGTGTCCATGCCAGAACTGTCGGATCACATGTTATTTGTGCCCAGTTCTGGGTATAGTGCCTTAATCGGCCAGCATAACGTACCTCGTGTTGAGCTACTTCCTGTAGGTTCTCCGGGGCGGCAACTGAGTCTGCGAGGGACGGGGCCCGTCGGACCGGCTCGGCCGCTGCGAGGGGCGATAGGACCCTGCATCTGGTTTGTTCGGAGCCTTCCGATGCAGGGCTTTGAAGTTTAAATTGCCCTTCTGGTTTTTGCCTTTTGCTGTGAAATAATTCTTGTTAAAACTGTTATTAAACGGTTTCGGTGTTTTAAGCGTGTCGCCTGATTTTTGGATGCTCTTAGCAACCTTTAATTTGTCGGTTACGTTGTCGCCGAACAGAAAACCGTCTCGGACGGTATTAATGTGGGTATCTTTAAGTTTTGTATTAATCGATGAAATTACAAAATTTCTTCGAGTTTTTGTTTCCAAATAGTGGCTATCACAAATAATGCGACATGCATCACTTATTGGTTTTAAGATTCTTTGGGGAGAAGATTCCTGTTTTATCAATAAGTCTACGGCCTGGGCGAGAGCAGACATCGCCAAACCCAATTGTCTTTGTTTTTGCATAATGGAAATATCTCTTTTTAAAATAGTTTCGGGTAATGCTGCTTTCGCCTCTGGATTAAGAGCTGGCGCAAGCAAGAGATCGCAATTACTGGGCACGAGATATTCTTGCTGTAACTTTTCTTTTATTTCTTTTTGTAAACCCTTTTGCAGTATATCTTGCCATCTACTGGCCACATCTTTATGTATGCCATTACCCAAAGCAGATTCTAGCTTCGGGGCATCGCCCAACATTTGCAGGATCTCCTCATCGAGCTCTGGCTCTTGAGGTGGTTCCTCAATTGAAACGACCTGACCTGCTGGTAAATCTGGCGCCGACGACGGACCAGGTTTTGGCGAGACTGGGCGCGGTGGTACTGGTGAAGTACTAGCGCGATGCGGCGGCTCCCGCTGTGGCGAGGCAGATTCACATGGTAGCGGTGCGGCTTCAGGCGGCGCTGCGATATCCTCTGAATCGAGCTGCGACCAGCAGGTGTTTTCGATGTCGATGACATCATCTGAAAAAGAACTTTTGTTCTTTTACTAGGTTCAGCAAAGCTAAAGAGCCGCTTGATAGTAGTTTTTTGCAAAAACAGCGTAGTAACGTTGTTACAAAGGTAACTGACATGTGACTGGTAAATTGGAAAGTATAGATTACCCTACATATTATAGGTAATATAAGCGTGAAAGTAAAAGCCCACATTAAGCAATTACACAACACTAGATATTCCATACCAATAGAAAACGTTGTTACAAGGGTAACTGACAGTAAACGCCCAAAAATTAGCGAGTACGCATCACTAAATTGGAATGCAAGGATTTACCCTACATGTAGGTAGGTAATACAAGCGTGAAAGTAAAAGCCCATATTTAGCAATTACACATCACTAGATATTGGACACCAATAGAAAGTAACACCTGGTCAATATATTCTTACCTTGTGGTGCTTCACTTTCCGAAGAATAGACTTTTCTTGCCTTACGCCTGGTTTGTTCCAGTAGCTTCGACTCCAATTTTCGTATTTTATTTCTTATTTTTTCCTCCTTGTTCTCGCTCTTCCGTTTGTTCCCCATGTTGGTAGTGCGCAGGAGACGTGCGAAGGCTTGAGCACGGAAATACAGAAATGAGCTAAAAATGGCGAGAGGCTCTGTACGGCAGCGCCGGCGTGGAGGGGATGGATTTTCTTTTTTAATGATACCAGTAAAAAATTTTAAAAATCCGTGCAAGGCTGATGCTTGGGGGTGCTACTACACTATGTTAACTTTAAATCGCAAAGAATGAAGCTGTGAAACATAATATTAAATGATACAATTGCATCGACGTCTTCAGAATTATTACCGCATTTACCATTAATCACGAATTTGCGACAAAGTATTTATCGTTTGCGAAACAAGGAGTTTAAAGTGCCGGAACCAGAAAATGTTGATTTCCAATTACAGCGTGATTTATTGCTGAGTAATGATATTGAAACAGATATCATAATACTGGACAAAAAGTTTGAAAAAAAAAGGATAATAATATACACGACCAAAACTTTAATAATACATTTATGCAAGGCCAAATATCTACTAATGGATGTACATTCCAAATCGTACCAAAAATATTCAACCAACTGTACACCATCCACTGCAGCATTATGGATTCGAAAACATTTCCATTGATTTTTGCATTGTGTACGAACAAGGATAAAGAAAGCTATGATATGCTTTTTTCGACTATCGTGGAATGCTGTGAATCTTATGGTTTGAATTTTTCACCTAAGTACATTGTTTTAGATTTTGAAAAAGCCTCTCAAAACAGTTTAAAAAGAATTTTTGACAGTGTCAAATTAAAGGGATGCCTGTTTCATCTAGGGCAAATTATCTACCGGCGAGTGCAAAAGAGTGGCTATCAGAAACTGTATGGCAAAAATATTAAATTTGCGTCTGACATTAAATGCCTTCTGGCTTTGGCTTATCTAACTCCGAAAGAAATCCCTCTTTATTTTGAGGAATTACAGGAAAACCTTTGTAAGGAAGCTAAAGTAATAGCACTATGGTTCTCCGAAAATTATATTTGGGGAACTTCTTCATCGCCAGCCAAATATGATTGTTGTTTTTGGAGTGTGCAAGAATCAAATGAAATGAATATCCCACGAACGCAAAACAGTGCAGAGTCATGGCACAGGAGAATACAGATAATAGTGGATCGCTATCACGTCCAATTTTACAAATTATCGGTGCATTTGATAAATGAAATCAAGTAAACAACATCGGAAATACAAAAACTTTTGTATGGGGCAACGCCACCGACCAAGAAAAAGAAACAAATCGATAAAACTGCCGGATTGAAAATGTATTACAAAACAAATCGCAATACATTAGTAAAACCGATTATTTACAGGCTATTGTAGCCAACTTGAAATTGGCATAAAGCTATTTTTGTAGTACTTAATACTTAATTTATGTCAAAGAGGTAGAGATAGATAATATACCTATCCATAATTTTTGTTATATATTATATTTTTTATTGAATCAGACGTACATTTGACTTCTATGTACTTATGTTAAAAAAAACCGGCCAAGAGCGTGTCGGACACGCCCAAGATAGGGTTCCGTAGCAGGTACGAAAAAATGTTTGCATACTTTATTAATGTGGTTGTTTTGGTCCCAACTCCCGCCGCGCGCAGAATTTCAACGTCTCGGCAGTACAGCGCCATCTATCGGCGAATTGGGTAACTAATCTAATCGGTTTTTCGGATGTAATTCTTTATTATAAATATGAACCGATTTCAATTTTATTTTTTTTATTTGAAAGAAGATACTTTTAGCGTGATCTTATAGGTATTTAAAGAAAAAAAATGCTTGCAATGGCGGTTAAATTACAATCTTAGGATAGAAATATTTTTTTACAAAAACTTAAAAATTACTCAACTGATTAAGTTGAAAATAATTTTTCTAGAAAGTTTTTATTAAGTTTAACTCACATGATTTTTTTTATATTTTTTAGACTTGCTGTTCAAAAGTTAGAGGGGGGGGGGACACATTATTTTGAACTTTTGGAGTGAATATCTCCGAAAACATTCATTTTATCAAAAAATGGATTTAGCAAACCCCTATTTATTTTCAAATACCTATTCAATGATATCCCACACTATAGGGTTAGTCGAGAAAAAAAAATCACCTTCACTTTACGTCTATGGGAGGTACCCTAAAAAAAAATTTTTTAATTTTTTTTATTTAACCACTTTGTCGGCGTGACTGATTCATACTAAATTATAGCTTTCTAGTACTAATAGTCTCTGAGCTTAGCCGCGGACAGACAGACGGACAGACATGGCGAAACTATAAAGGTTCCTAGTTTACTACGGAACCCTAAAAAACAAAGGTACAATCCTCTTTTAAAGATTCTTTGTTGAAGAGAATCAATAATAATAAAATAAGAAACCACTTTTTTGTAAAAAAAAGATTTGTACAAGCGCCTGATCAACATATGAAGCTATCACGAAGACTGCGACATATGTGCTATTAATTAGTACAAGGCGCTCTACTTTCGTTCCACAACGGTTTCCATCTACCGCATTAATTTTATATTCATTCGCTTTGCCGTTGCATTTCTATACGCACGATACTCAATGTAATTTGAACCCGATTTATTAAATATTTTTAAGTATTTTTGGGTTTAAATAAGCCCCGTTGTGTCGTCGAAGACATAAATTGGTGGCCCATGAGGGGAACAGCAAAATATTAAGAAGAAAACTCCGGGATTCGCTATCAACTCCATGCACAACGCGTGAACCAAAGGGTTGACGGACCCCTAAATTTGAAGAAGACGAGCAGTCGCACTACGATATCTACAACACGGGACTCTTCACCAGCACGGGCAGTGCAGAAGCAAAACCTCACACCGCGCGAAGCAGCCCTACGAAAGTTAAGTGCCCATACTTTGTCTTCCCAAACCTACTCTAAATCCAAGAATAGCATCTCCATTTGTTTGAACCTAGTTATTTCCAAAGTGAATAAAATATAATTAGTCGAAATATCTGAATTAAGTAAGCTAAATTTCCGTTATTAAAGTATAAAATTATGTACGTATGTACCTATGTACCTACCTACATCTAAAATAAAAAATAATTTTTCGAATATTCTATAGTAATTTCATCTTTTGGTTTGCATTAGTTTATATTTTGTTACTGCACTTAAATTCCTACATTATAATTTGACCCATATACGATAAAATTGTATAAATTAACGGAATATTAAATTTATTAGCCCAGCTGAATATTATCAAGACTAGAGCAGTTTAACTTTTGTTCGTTAATTCCCATAACTCGCTTACGGCCTTTCATTACGTGATATTTACTCGCCCTGCCGACTATTCCAGGGACTTGTGCGTGCGCTCCTGCTTGTTGCGTAACGCGGCGCCGCGCCGCGATCAGCTGTGCGCGCGACCGGTTCTCGTCAGCCGGTGCACCGTTAATGAGGAGCGTGAGCAGTATTACATATTTGTTTTTTATTGGCGTAAATTCTATAACATTCCTTGACTAAATTCACGATGTATAGCACGTCCGATGGCACTGTTAAGCCACTTCCTGGCACCGAAAAAGGAGTATTGAAGGATTTAATTGCCTCCCGTAGTTCCATAAAGGGTCAAATAATTATTAATATTGCCATGGCAAAATCCTTAATAGAAGCAAATTGCAAAATCGAAATGCAAAGACGAGAATCGTTGGCTGTCGAGGCTCAATCCTTGCTCGAACATCAGGATGTCAGTTTTAAGTTGCCTCAAATACAAATCGCGAAATTTGATGGCTCATATTTCCGCTGGCTCGAGTTCCGCGATACTTTTGAAAGTCTTATACACAACAATACGCGCATAAAGGCGATTCATAAGTTTCATTATCTCATTTCGTACTTGGAAGGGGACGCTGCCAGGATTATTTCCAACCTAGAGGTGTCATCAGACAATTATAAGGAGGCCTGGAAGTTACTCGGTGAGCGATATGACAATAAACGTTTGCTGATAAACCACCTGTTAAAATGCTCCTCGTTCAAATGATACACAGCAGCTTGGATTGATCTACTTTATATTATTTTATAACCAATTACAGAAAATTAAGCGCTAACACTTGACAACCGTACGGTTTGACGTTCTAATCCTAACTGCCGGGCGACCGCCCGTTTGCTTTCGAATTAATCAAAATACTTTTATATTGTAAATAAATACATATGCCAATTTAATTACTTTTAAAATCTAGTTAATGTTAATCATTTAATATCAAGTGAAAAGCACTAGCTAACAGGCGGCCGTCCTGCAATCGGAATGACCCCATTCCGACCCGTTTCGGCCATTCTTATAGGGGTATGACCACATACCGAGTTTCAAACTAATAATTCTTATGTTCATCCATTAATTGGTTGATTCACTGACAATTAACAACTTATTTTTCAAAAATACTCAATAACCAAAATTTAACTGTCTGACTAGATTAGATTAGATTAGATTATTTATTCCTTCAATATAGGATTACATCATAAATTGTACAATGTCAAGTCAGGCGAATTTATATTGAAGTCGTCAAAAGCACACAAATTATATTAAATTAAAGAAACAAATGGATGCCACAAAATGTTAAAATTGAATAAAATAATAAATAACAATAAAACAATTACAATTAAGTTGGTTCTCCTCTCAGGATAGTCATAGTTAAATGGATATTTAACTAACAAATAAAATAGGACATTACTAAGAATAATAATAATGTCACCAACAGGGATCAACCTCAAATAAACTACACGCCAAATAAAATATTAAACTAAACTAAATAATCATTTTTGGATCACTATTTGTTAGGTTCCATTATATCATAAAATACCTATGTGAAAGTAACTAATTAAGACTACAGCATTTATTTAGATAAAGTCAATCTCATTAACTAATTCATCTTCTTCCATTCCATAAATCAATAAACACTTGTTACATCGTTCGATGAAGAAGGCTACCCGCGGCCCAGACCCTTAGCTTCCGTTTAGCCACCTGAGGGCACGGTCTGCTCCTAACTGAATATAGCTCCCGTTTGCCACCCGAAGGACACGGTCTGCTCCTAGCTAACAATAAGTAATTTTAGCTCCCGTTTGCCACCCGAGGGACACGGTCTGCTCCTAGCTAACAATAAGTAATTTTAGCTCCCGTTTGCCACCCGATGGACACGGTCTGCTCCTAGCTAACAATAAGTAATTTTAGCTCCCGTTTGCCACCCGAGGGACACGGTCTGCTCCTAGCTAACAATAAGTAATTTTAGCTCCCGTTTGCCACCCGATGGACACGGTCTGCTTCTAGCTAACAATAAGTAATTTTAGCTCCCGTTTGCCACCCGAGGGACACGGTCTGCTGCAGTATCGTCTCCACTATGCCAATGCTACTGGAAATGAATGCTACCCGCGGGCCAGACACTTAGCTTCCGTTTAGCCACCCGAGGGCCACGGCCTGCAAGTGCTACCCGCGAACCAGACACGTAGCTTCCGTTTAGCTACCCGAGGGCCACGGCCTGCTAGTGCCACTTAACATCCGCAGATCATGGTTCACCAACTGCTCATCGGCGATTTCTTCCACCCTCACAGTGTTCGCCGTCCACACACGTCTCTTTGATTTCGGCACCCAGCACTATCCGATTGCCAGGTCCATCTGTAACTGGGAGGGATAGGATTTAACACCAAAAATAAAGTAGGTATTTAGGTAACTTATGCACGCCATGATTTCATTCTCATATACATAGACAAGATTTAACAAAACAAAGTAAGTACTTAATACTCGTAGGTACTGGTCGCTGACCAAATTAATTTAATTACCAACTTCATATTGATCATCAGAGTCTGTTTCACTATTGTCGCTGTGTTTGCTAACAATTACAGATATACAAAACGTAACCCAATGTTTATGTTGGTCACCTAGGTATACCTATATATTTTATACTGTCTTTGAGAATGTCCATGATCCATGTTCCACCGTTAGGTACTTCGTATCGGTCGATCTTTAAAACCGTGGTAACTTTAAAGGGACCCCGGAACTTGAGGGCCAGCTTTTTGTTTTCCCCTTTTCCGGGTTATTATTTGGGATCACAACTAAATCGCCTTCTTTGAAATCTTTGTAGGCGCGTTAACCGAATGCCTTGACGTTAAACTTAAATACACTGTTGCCTGGTGTAATGAAGCTATTCGTTTAATTTAATTTTGCCAAAAACTTTGTTTGAAGTCGACTGAACTAATTAATTTTGCATTTCGGAGACTATCTAGAATTTGGGGTATAAAAGGTATTGCATACGCATCCCCTTTGGTAACTGCATCTAATTTTCGACAATTTAAATTAAATCGCCATGTACCATCTGGCTTAGGAACCATAAGGACTGAATTTAGATCACGTACTTTCACTGTGGGTTATCTTATCACAACTAAGCATTTTATCCACCTTCGTAATTCCTTAAGCTTTTCCGGTGACATGGGATATGATCTGCACTTAATCGGCGGTGAATCGCCGGTATCAGTTTTTGAGTTCAATTATTTATTGTCTTTATTGAGGAAAACAAACGGCAACAATGAAATTAACACAAGTAGGTATCACATAAGTCGGTAAAGATCTCACTTTTATATCGATACTTATAAGAGAAATGTAATGCACAAAGTAAAAACAACAAAAGTAATGAAAAAGACTTAATTCATTGAATACCTGCAGAAAACGGGACACATAGGCCTCAAAATGTTGCCCATACTTACATTTGTTTATGCAGTGCAGAATATTTCTGCTAATTATTGTTGGTCTGATTGTCGTAAGACGATATATTACTTAATTGTTTATCAATCTGAGCCGTATTCCTAATGAATTCCGTTGGTTTCTCAATATAGCGATTTTTTTTTTTGGCTACAAATTATGTCTACACTTAGGGCACGATCGTGTGGGATATCCCAGTTAACCGCCTTAAAACACATAAGTAATACGTTTGTCGGTACACGCTTTAGTATGATTTATACACCTATAACAATACATTGTCGGTATTAATCGGCTTTTGACTGTGGAACCGTGATGGCGTTTGGTACTGTTGCCGCTGGTCAATAAACACAGCACCATGACTAAAGGTGTTGAACGGCCTCTGGTGTTGCACGGATGTAGATGCGACGACAGTGAGATCCTGTTTGTGCTTTTACCCTTATAAACAAGATCAGGATTCAATGAAGATTGCTTTTGCGGTTCCGCAAATAATATTCCCTTTTGTCGTGCAGCCTCAATTATCCTACCACAACGGCGTAAATCTTCCACTGAGTTAATTTGCTTCAGTGCCAGCTGCTCCGAAAACGATGGCCTAGTAGTACCTATGCAACAGGATTTCTAATTGCCTTATCACCTTTTGGATTCGCAAGACGTGAAAACCGCGAAGTAAATATGAGTCGGCTCGTCCTGACCTTGTGTTCGAGGGTGGAATTCCTGCAAGAGTCTATAGGTAATCAGAATCCGTAGGTGCAAACTCCTTTAGTAACAAAGTGCTCACTCAACCCCTCAAACCCTTCCAGGACTGCAACCTGTGTTTATTTCCTCTATACCATAAAAGACCTTTATCAAATTTGAAACGAACAACAAGCTGAATTAAACAACTGCTCATCAGAAATAGGTACCAAACACTTGTGCTCGCTCGTTTACCGCTTCTAAAAAAACGAATGAACACTTAACCGACCGTTAAACTTGTTGTTGACAAGTCTCAGAAGATTGAAGCCTGTAGACTCCTTTGTGACCTCACTAAAGTCGGCACAGACACCAGCTCCGGTACTACTAAGATGGCTTTGCCTCCCCAAAACCTATCAGTAACAAGCAAACATTGTTCCAACTTGGCACTCATTTACTTTTCTACCTGTAATTCAAATACGGTTAATCTGTGCAGTCGATAATAGAGCTGATAGTACAAAGCTTTGGCACGAACTAACAAACGACTGTCTTTTGTTTTCTCCAAAGAACTCAGTCAGACTGTAATTTCTCCATTTTTTTTTCTTGTAATTAGCGGTAGCTCGTCACTAGCTCGCAAGTCTTCATTTATAATTTTTTTTCAGGCAGAAATTCTGTGCATAATTTCTCAAGTTGTTTTCTCATAATGCAACTGTATCTGCCGGTGTCTCTGACCTAACATTAATTTCATATATCAACTCATCTCGCAGCAACGGATGATAATTTGGCTTCATTAAATCCATTTTTAAGGTTAGAACTACTTAGTATTATTTATATGTATATATTCTAAAAACTCAACCCTATTTTCTCCTCTGTCTCAGGGGTTGACCTAACAAACTGAGTTAGCAAGATGTTTATAACTAAAGTTTACACCAAAACTCAATTTAATATTATGTAATTTGCTTTAAGTTAAAACTTAAGTATTTTAAACTATGAAGCACTGTGATACAGTAAACAGTAAATAATACGGGTACTAGAACTCCATTAGGTATTAGTTTTTAATAAATAACTAGTTATTAAAAGTTGTTACTTACTTAAATGTATAACCTAGGCTGCTAGATTTTACTTGAAAGTAGCTCTTAACATAACTTGCAGTTTACTTGTTTATCAAGATAAAAATTAGAAAGACATTTAGCAGAAATATTGCCATGCAAAACACTAATAACTTAGCTTAGTATTCGCTACCAAGTAAATTAATTTTTAATTCGGAGGTCTGTACCACAGGATTATTCAATAAGTACTTAATATCAACTGTCTAAGTTAAATTAAAACTAACATCCTGGCTAGTACACCTAATTAAAATGAAAACATTACTTTTATGAAGGTACTAACCAGAAATATTTTGTTTAAATACATTTTGAAAATAAGTTATATATGTTGTGGCAGTCGTTTTGAAATGTGGCTTTAATTATTTTCAGCACTTTAGTTCATTACAGATAAGCCAAACCAGAAATAAGCAAGCACAAGATTAGTAGAACACAAGTTTTTCATGACATGTTTAGTTATTGTTTTATGTTTATATGTTGTAAATAATATTGTTTGAATATCTAGAATTGTTCTATTGACTTTAACACTTAATTATTATTATTCCTATTATTAATATGAGACTGAAAGCAATAGCTATGATAATCTTTTAACAAGAAAAATGCCATATAATATATTTGTTAAATAACAAAACACCTGTTGAAAACAATAGCTCTTGTGAAAGGAACAGAATACTTATTTTATACACTGGCCAAGAAAGGGTAACACATGCCCACTACTACCTGCTATCGGTATCTACTGAAGTCGACCGCCTTGCTGACTGACGCCGCTGCCCAGCTGCTGAGCTTACACGCGTGCTTGTTGCCCTTTATTAGTTTTGGTAGCAGGGCGTCTCCCATCTTTGAATCCCTTTTTACGTTGAGAACTGCGCGATGCTCTCTTTGGGCGTCCCTTGTTAGTGGGTGGTGTATAACGTGACTCTTCACTCGACATCATATCGTGGAAAGAGGTGGACTAGTTATTGCCAGTATAAAGATTAGAAATATATATTAGCAATGAAATTATTACAAACTAACCTTCCGTCGCCCGCGACAACTCAATCCTCCCGTAGGAAAAGGTGTTTTCCCACGGTAAACGGTTCTCATTCAAATTCGATCTCAAATATTAAACTTAACGGTCAAAGTATTGAATTTGTAAAATCTACGGTATTCTTAGGAATAACACTGGACTCTAAATTGCAGTGGGGATCGCACACCAGCGCAATTGCGAATAGGTTGAGCTCTGCTGCGTTTGCAGTCAGAAAGATACGGCAACTAACCGATGTGGCGACGGCACGGTTGGTGTATTTTTCCTACTTCAATAGCATCATTTCATACGGCCTTATTTTATGGGGATCTGCTGCAGACTTGGAATCAATTTTTATTTTGCAAAAGAGGGCTATCAGAGCGATATATAACTTAAGGACACGCGATTCTTTAAGATCTTTTTTTTTTAAGAAATAGGTATCCTAACCCTGCCGTCGTTGTATATATTTGAAATAATCATGTATGTAAGAAAAACATATGTGATTTTCCTACTAACGTCGATAAGCCAAAGGTTACTAGAAACACAGGGAAGCTTAAAGTTCCATCTTACAGACTGGCTAAAACTAAAAAGTCGTTTCTGGGAAGATGCATACGTTTTTATAATAAAATTCCGAAAACAATAACCGAACAAACTGATACAAAATTCAAAACCATTGTAAAGAAGACATTAATATCTAAGGCGTACTATAAAATTAATGACTATATCATGGACAGGGATGTTTGGAAATAATTCCGATCCGCATTGGCGATCCCTAGTCTCAAATAGCGTATCTACTGTGTTAAAAAAATTTAATTGTATTAAATACTTTAGATGTATGTCATTTAATAACAATGTAGTTCTGATTGAAAAAAATATACCTTGTTGAGTTTCTCGCCGGCTTCTCCCAACAGGGCTCCCTCCGGACCGGTGGCAGATTCCTCGACGTTCACAGGAGCATCAATTGATGCCCAAATTGAACAAAGAATCTTGACCTTGACTTTGACTTTGTAAAGAAAACAGCATATGCCATTCAGTGATAATGTAGCTATCTAGCGGCAAAATAGGACCACACATAGGTAGGTAGAAAACATTATCATAGTGTAGTAGTTTTTGTTTCGATTTAAATGTTAATGAAATTTACTCTATTAATTTATCATGAATATTTCAATTACTTATACAGTTTATTCAAAGTACATATTTGAGGTTTCAAATCACATCCAGTATTGATTTTGTGAATTTATCTTATGAATGTTTAAAGTAAGCAAAAAAAATCTCAAACAATTGGTGTGAATTGTCCCGTGATATTTATCTATTTTATTTATTAGTGATCTTATTATTTTTAAATACGCGACAATAAACCTACTTAGACAAAGCATCATGACCTTTGATATAATTTCCAAGCAAGCACGCATAAATATCTAGCTGGCCGGAATCGTCATACTTACTTCCTCTTTGTGCGTGCTACCCACCACACCGCGCGCAAATGTTCCTTTGCGCTTTTCAACAAAGAAACGTTTCGCTATCGCTTAAAACATTGAGAAAGTGTTTATAACCCTGCAACTGAGTATAATTGGAATAATAATGTGACATTTCAGCTTACAGTGTCATTGTTACAAATAGATATTGATTGCGAAACATAGTATAACCGAGCCAAGTAAAAAGTAACATACCTATAGTAAATGATGAAATTCATACCTTTTGGTTTTTCAACGTACTTACCACTTCTGATTGTTAAAATGCTCCTCGTTCAAATGATACACAGCAGCTTGGATTGATCTACTTTATATTATTTTATAACCAACTAGCTTTTGCCCGCGGCTTCGCTCGCGTGTACCATGAGAATTCCAAAGCACCAAGATATCAAGCAAGCAAGCATACAGGCAAGCAAGCAAGAATGCAAGCAAGATGCAAGCATGCATGCACGCTTGCTTGCTTGCGTGACAATGGGACCATCTCAGTAGTATAATTCTTTCGAATAAAAAAATAATTTTTAAAATCGGTCCACAATTGACCGAAAAATCGGTGAACATACTAACATAAAAAAAATACATAAAGTGATTCCACTTTATGTATTTTTTTATGCATTCGCATAACCTCCTCCTTTTTTTGAAGTCGGTTAAAGAGCTCTTTGCGGCCTACTAACAGTATAAGCTTATGAATTTTGAAATTTTAGCTTACAATCAGTAAAACGCAAAATCCCGTATTTTCCCGTTCCCGTAAGAATTTCGGGAAATTCTTTCTTAATACTCCCCTACACTCCCCAAGAAACCCACTTGCCAAATTTCAGCTTTCTACGGCCAGTAAAACGAAAAATCCCGTTTTTTCCCGTTCCCGTAGGAATTTTGGAAAGTCCTTTCTCAATGCTCCTCTACATTCCCCAAGAAACCTCATGCCGAATTTCAGCTTTCTACGACCAGTAAAATGAAAAATCCCGTTTTTCTCGTTCCCGTGGGAATTTTGTATAGTCCTCCCTTAATGCTCTTCTACACTTTCCAAGCAACCTTCATGCCAAATTTAAGCTTTCTACGACCAGTAAAACGAAAAATCCCATTTTTTCCCGTTCCCGTGGGAGTTTTGGAAAGTCCTCTCTTAATTCTCCTCTACACTCTCCAAGCAACCTAGATGCCGAATTTCAGCTTTCTACGACCAGTAAAACGAAAAATCCCGTTTTTTCCCGTTCCCGTGGGAATTTTGGAAAGTCCTCTATTAATCCTCCTCTACACTCTCCAAGCAACCTAGATGCCGAATTTCAATTTTCTACGACCAGTAAAGCGAAAAATCCCGTTTTTTCCTTATCCCGTGGGAATTTTCGAAAATCCTTCAAAGTGTTTTTTACTATTATAATTACCTACTTCTATGCCAAATTTCAAGAGTCTAGTAATTATAGTTCATAGGATCCCGTTGAACTGAATATATAAATCCCGTTTTTTCCTTATCCCGTGGGAATTTTGAAAAATCCTGAAACCAATGTTTTTACTAATGTAATACCTACTTGTGTATCAAGTTTCAAGAGTCTAGTTATTATAGTTAATGAGATAGGGTCACTCGGAATCGAATATATAAATCCCGTTTTTTCCCGTCCCCGTGGGAATTCCCAAAAATCCTGGATGCCTAAATTGTATAAGGTATCTATGTGCAAAATTTCAAGTCTCTAGGTCTAGTGGTTTGGGCTGTGCGTTGATATATCAACAGTCATTTAGTTTAATTAGACATTTCAACCCCATCCAGGGAGATGGTATTTTACGTCCGCCACATCGGATTTTAAAACCGTTGTTGTTTTCATAACCAGCGACCTGATTAACCATAGAAACAACACCCATGTTGATTTTCAGACTTTGTTACCCCTTTCCCCCCTTTTAGGGGTTGAATTCTCAAAAAACCTGGAACACGTGTTTACTCATTTACCATTAGGAGTACTTCTTTGAAGTTTCGAATAAAATAGTCGGACTAATCTTGTTTCCCCATACAAACTTTGGACCCCCTTTTCACCCCCTTAGGGAGTGAATTTTGAAAAGTCCTTTCTTAGTGCACCCCTAGACCTTATAAGGAACCTACATGCCAAATTTGGAATCTCTAGGCCCAGTGGTTTGGGCTGTGCGTTGATATGTCAGTCAGTCAGTCAGTCAGTTTCTTCTTTTATATATATAGACTAGCTTTTGCCCGCGGCTTCGCTCGCGTGTACCATGAGAATTCCAAAGCACCTAGATATCAAGCAAGCAAGCATACAGGCAAGCAAGCAAGCATGCAAGCAAGATGCAAGCATGCATGCACGCTTGCTTGCTTGCGTGACAATGGGACCATCACAGTAGTATATTATATTCTTTCGAATAAAAAAATAATTTTTAAAATCGGTCCACAATTGACCGAGAAATCGTGAACATACTTACATAAAAAAATACATTAAGTGGAATGCATAACCTCCTCCTTTTTTTGAAGTCGGTTAAAGAGCCCTTTGCGGCCTACTTACAGTATAAACTTATGAATTTTGAAATTTTAGCTTACAATCAGTAAAACGCAAAATCCCGTATTTTCCCGTTGCCGTAAGAATTTTGGGAAATAGTTTCTTAATACTCCCCTACACTCCCCAGGTAACCCACTTGCCAAATTTCAGCTTTCTACGGCCAGTAAAACGAAAAATCCCGTTTTTTCCCGTTCCCGTGGGAATTTTGGAAAGTCCTCTCTCAATGCTCCTCTACACTCCCCAAGCAACCTCATGCCAAATTTCAGCTTTCTACGACCAGTAAAATGAAAAATCCCGTTTTTCCCGTTCCCGTGGGAATTTTGTATAGTCCTCCCTTAATGCTCTTCTACACTTCCCAAGCAACCTACATGCCAAATTTCAGCTTTCTACGACCAGTAAAACGAAAAATCTCGTTTTTTCCCGTTCCCGTGGGAATTTTGGAAAGTCCTCTCTCAATGCTCCTCTACAATCCCCAAGCAACCTCAAGCCGAATTTCAGCTTTCTACGACCAGTAAAATGAAAAATCCCGTTTTTCCCGTTCCAGTGGGAATTTTGTATAGTCCTCCCTTAGTGCTCTTCTACACTTCCCAAGCAACCTACATGCCAAATTTCAGCTTTCTACGACCAGTAAAATGAAAAATCCCGTTATTCCCGTTCCCGTGGGAATTTTTGAAAGTCCTCTCTTAATCCTCCTCTACACTTTCCAAGCAACCTAGATGCCGAATTTCAGCTTTCTACGACCAGTAAAGCGAAACATCCCGTTTTTTCCTTATCCCGTGGGAATTTCCGAAAATCCTTCAAACCGTTTTTTACTATTATAATTACCTACTTCTATGCCAAATATCAAGAGTCTAGTAATTATACTTCATAGGATCCCGTTGAACTGAATATATGAATCCCGTTTTTTCCTTATCCCGTAGGAATTTTGAAAAATCCTGAAATCAATGTTTTAACTAATGTAATACCTACTTGTGTATCAAGTTTGAAGAGTCTAGTTATTATAGTTAATGAGATAGGGTCACTCGGAATCGAATATAATAAATCCCGTTTTTTCCCGTCCCCGTGGGAATTCTCAAAAATCCTGGATACCTAAATTGAATAAGGTATCTATGTGCAAAATTTCAAGTCTCTAGGTCCAGTGGTTTGGGCTGTGCGTTGATATATCAACAATCATTTAGTTTAATTAGACATTTCAACTCCATCCAGGGAGATTGTATTTTACGTCCGCCACATCGGATTTTAAAACCGTTGTTGTTTTCATAACCAGCGACCCGATAAACCATAGAAACAACACCCATGTTGATTTCAGACTTTGTTACCCCTTTCCCCCCCCTTTTAGGGGTTGAATTCTCAAAAAACCTGAAACACGTGTTTACTCATTTACCATTAGGAGTACTTCTGTGAAGTTTTGAATAAAATAGTCGAACTAATCTTGTTTCCCCATGCAAACTTTGGACCCCCTTTTCACCCCCTTAGGGAGTGAATTTTGAAAAATCCTTTCTTAGTGCACCCCTAGACCTTATAAGGAACCTACATGCCAAATTTGGAATCTCTAGGCCCAGTGGTTTGGGCTGTGCGTTGATATGTCAGTCAGTCAGTCAGTCAGTCAGTCAGTCAGTCAGTCAGTTTCTTCTTTTATATATATAGACTAGCTTTTGCCCGCGGCTTCGCTCGCGTGTACCATGAGTATTCCAAAGAACCAAGATATCAAGCAAGCAAGCATACAGGCAAGCAAGCAAGCATGCAAGCGTGCAAGCAAGCATGCATGCACGCAAGCAAGCAAGCGTGCAAGAAAGCGTGCAAGTGAGCAAGCAAGCCCGACTAAACTTCAGGTAGATACGGTCCTTTACAGTATTTCTTTATATACAATGTTTTTCACTATTCGAAAGCGGGCACTAAAATAACCAGGTTTGTTAATAATATAAAACCTATTATTAATTTCCCCTGTCCTGCATTAGGTATAATTCAATGTTTTCTTACCTTCTACGGAAACTTGAGTAACTGGAAGCGCTGTGTACCTACTTAGCATTGATATTATACATATTATAGTATCTTGTTAAGGTGTTGTGTGACCTAACCGTTAAGGAGTTATACCTTCCATCATCAGCTCATCTGAATAACCAGAAAGAATACAACTAAAGGTCTATACGTGCATATGATATTTAAAGAAACTTCATATAACTCCTAACCGTTAAGGAGTTTAACCTTCCATCATCAGCTCACCCGGATAACCTGAAAGAATACAACTATCGGTCTATACGTACCTATAATATTTGAAAAAATATCCTGAACTCCTAACCGTTAAGGAGTTTTACCTTCCATCATCAGCTCATCTACATGAGATGATGTCTACAAGACGCAAACACTTAAATAGCTTAAGAAAATATATGAAAAACGTAATGCGTGCCTAAAAAATTTGAGGGTTGCCCTCGATTTCCCTGAGATCCCGACATCAGATCCTGATTTGGTGACAATGGAACCATCTCAGGAGTATATTGTATTCTTTCGAATAAAAAAATTATTTTTATAATCGGTCCACAATTGACCAAGAAATCGGCGAACATACCTACATAAAAAAATACATGAAGTGGAATGCATGTAATCTCCTCCTTTTTTTGAACTCGGTTAAAGAGCCCTTTGCGGCCTATTTACAGTGTGAACTTATGAATTTTGAAATTTTACCTTTCTAATAACCAGTAAACGCAAAATCCCGTTTTTTCCCGTTCCCGTAAGAATTTCGGGAAATGCTTTCTTAGTGCTCCCCTACACTCCTCAAGGAAACAACTTGCCAAATTTCGTCTTTCTACGACCAGTAAAACGAAAAATCCCGTTTTTTCCCGTTCCTGTGGGAATTTTGGAAAGTCCTCTCACAATGCTCCTCTACACTCCCTAAACAACCTACATGCCGAATTTCAGCTTTCTATGACCAGTAAAACGAAAAATTCTGTTTTTCCCGTTCCCGTAGGAATTTTGAAAAATCCTCTCTCATTGCTTCTCTACACTCCCCAAACAACCTACATGCCGAATTTCAGCTTTCTACGACCAGTAAAACGAAAAATCCCGTTTTTTCCCGTTCCCGTGGGATTTTTGGAAAATCCTCTCTTAATGCTCCTCTACATTCCCTAAGCAACCTACATGCCGAATATCAGCTTTCTATGACCAGTAAAACAAAAAGTTCTGTTTTTCCCGTTCCCGTGGGAATTTTGGAAAGTCCTCTCTCAATGCTCCGCTACACTCTTCAAGCAACCTACATGCCGAATTTCAGCTTTCTACGATCACCAAAACGAAAAATCCCGTTTTTTCCCGTTCCCGTGGGAATTTTGTAAAGTCCTCTCTCAATCCTCCTCTACACTCCCCAAGCATCTTACATGCCGAATTTCAGCTTTCTACGACCAGTAAAACGAAAAATCCCGTGTTTTCCTTATCCCGTGGGAATTTCCATAAATCCTTAAAACAGTTTTTTACTATTATAATTACCTACTTCTATGTCAAACTTGAAGAGTCTAGTAATTATAGTTCATAGGATCCCGTTGAACCGTAGGAATTTTGAAAAATCCTGAAATTAATGTTTTAACTAATATAATACCTACTTGTGTATCAAATTTGAAGAGTCTAGTTATTATAGTTACTGAGATAGGGTCACTCGGAATCGAATTTATAAATCCCATTTTTTCCCGTTCCCGTGGGAATTCCCAAAAATCCTTCCTTAGTGGATGCCTACATTGTATAAGGTATCTATGTGCAAAATTTCAAGTCTCTAGATCCAGTGGTTTGGGCTGTGCGTTGATATATCACCAGTCATTTAGTTTATTTAGACTTTTCAACCCCATCGCACCCCATCCAGGGAGATGGTATTTTACGTCCGCCACGTCGGATTTTAAAACCGTTGTTGTTTTCATAACCTGCAACCCGATAAACCATAGAAACAACACCCATGTTGATTTTCAGACTTTGTTACCCCTTTCCCACCTTTTAGGGGTTGAATTCTCAAAAAACCTGAAACACGTGTTTACTCATTTACCATTAGGAGTACTTCTGTGAAGTTTCGAATAAAATAGACTAACTAATCTTGTTTCCCCATACAAACTTTGGACCCCCTTTTCACCCCCTTAGGGAGTGAATTTTGAAAAATCCTTTCTTAGTGCACCCCTAGACCTTATAAGGAACCTACATGCCAAATTTGGAATCTCTAGGCCCAGTGGTTTGGGCTGTGCGTTGATATGTCAGTCAGTCAGTCAATTTCTTCTTTTATATATATAGATAGATTACAGAAAATTAAGCGCTAACACTTGACAACCGTACGGTTTGACGTTCTAATCCTAACTGCCGGGCGACCGCCCGTTTGCTTTCGAATTAATCAAAATACTTTTATATTGTAAATAAATACATATGCCAATTTAATTACTTTTAAAATCTAGTTAATGTTAATCATTTAATATCAAGTGAAAAGCACTAGCTAACACACCATTTAAGTTCATTATTTAATATACAGCCGCTCACTAGAGAAACCGAAGTCTTTGCGATTTCTGGTTGATCATGTCACAAAAAATTTACGCGCCCTAACCAGCTTAGGTCAACCCACAGACAAATGGGATATACTTATTATATTTATGTTATCTGCCAAATTGGATAGCAACACGTTGCTTAAATGGGAAGAGTATCGCAACTCGGTTGACGACGTTCCAACTTTAAATCAGTTTAATAAATTTTTGACTGACAGGGCCGACGTGATTGAGTCTTTGAATCGCAATAAGCATGATAATGTTCAACCAAAATTTATGTTGTTTAATATTATGACTTACGATAGAAAAATTATGACAGAAAACGTTATGGACTTGAAAATTCGGAACAAAAATTTTATGGGAGTTATAGACCCTGATTTTGTATTTCGAATGATGAATGTCATCATAAGATTTTTACATCCCGTAAATAAAGTAAAAGTAGGTACTTAAAAGTTGATGTGATGATGATGATGACTGGTTAAATTTCTCAAAAATTAAAAATTATCTCTAGATAAATTTCTCGGAGCACGGAAGAATCAAAAAAAGTGCCATAACTTCCCTTCAATGTGTCTCTTCCAATGTGTTTCGTTATCGAGAAAGATATGGTATTAAAAAAAAAGTTCGCTTCCAAATGACCACAAAATGTAAGTACAATTCACAAAGAAATGTTAGGAATGATCTTTCTTAGCAATTTAGCACGATTGTTCAATTTTTTACTAAAATTGAGTTTTAAAGAAAAACTGCAACTTCATAATTATTATCTCAAGGATGATAAGCTTTTAGACTAGAGTAAGATTACTTACTAATGATTAGAATTAAATTCTTAACTACCCAGTACAGCACAATACCTACGTGGGTTGCTCTGAATGTTTCGGGAGTACAAAAAATGGACCAGTGTAAAGAGTTAAATGTACATTTACTGTTTTTCTAAGTATTCTCCAAGCATATTTATACATTTTTTCATTGGCTTAGACCAATTATTGAAACAGTTATTCCACTCCAAAGATGTAGTCCCCGAAAAACGATTTCAGGTACTAATTGTAGTACATCAGTCTGCATTGACCGTTCTGCACGCAATTTGCCCTGATTTCGAGACGAAAGTGGCGACCATCTTTTTCGCCGTGCTTCGGGAGCGAACAATCTTGGTCGGTCGCAGTTCGTTTTCGAACACCCAAACTCGTGTTTGGTTTTTATTTTCAAGTTCGTAAGCATGTATCCAAGTGTCATCACCCAACACGATTTTATATACGGCGTTACAAGTTCCTGTGTTGAACCTTTCTAAATTTATTCGGCACCAATTGACCCAGGCCCCCTTTTGTTCATCAGAAATTAGTGTGGGACCCGAAAATATCTTTCTCACGACTAGTTCTGTTTGCAAGATAGTTTGGATTTGTCTCATTGCAATCCCTAAACATGACTGAATTTCACGATAAGTGACAGCGATCTTTGTTGATCAGGTCCCGCACTGCATCGACGTTTTCTTGAGTAACTCCAGATTTGTTCCGCCCTTCACGAAAATCATCACTGAGTTCCACTCGATCGCGGTAAAATTCGGGAAACCAGCGATACACAGTTGTCTTTCATGCAATTCCCTCCCCAAATGCTTAAGTCGTCCGATCAAGGCAGTATTTTTGAGATAAACCTAAAACCACTCTTAAAATCATAAAAATTCATAGCTCTTAAAATTTCTCGCGTTAATTCCATTTTGGCGGCAACGACTCCGTTTTAAAAAATAATTACTATATTCTTTTCACTGTAGCATGGTGCGGGTGGCAGGTGTCAAAATCAGAGACTAGAGAAGTGAAAGCTGTAAAACTCGAATCGATAAAATTATAAATTTATAACTTCAACTTTGTGTAATTAATAATATAAATTTACGATTATTTCATGAATTCACATAAAGTAAACTAAGTACCGGGGTTCTGTTATAATGCAAAAAAAATAGTTAAGTCGAGGATTCCGTACTAATTTTTAGGTAGGTTTTGATGATAATGACCTATTTGTATATTTTATTTTAATAGAACCTTATTGAATAATTTATTGAATCAGGCGTTACTTTGCGGAGGTCCATATTAATGAACTAAAACAATTACTTTGCTCACCCGCGACCTTACAATAGTTACGTTTATGCAAGAAATGTGTGTTCATGCAGTTCCTCCACCTCCACACTGTACGAACACACACAAATCACATAAACACAACTATCACCACCACCAAGCTACACTGACGCGTTTCGAACTCAACCAGAGCTCATCTTCGGAGTTACCACAACCGTATGCTATGCTACCAAATGTTAAACTAACAAAGCGAAACAAATGTTTTAACTTGTCACTGTAACTTCACAAGTACCCACTTTATTTTTCTTATTCTCAAACTACCCCACAAAAATTAACTTTTATTGACATATTATAAAACTACCTTGAATTTTTGTTTATTTATTTATAAGGCATATTTTATTAATACTAACTGTTCAAATTAGACCCAAGCCGCAGTAAAGGAGAAGATACTAAATTTACCTGTTCATTAATAATAGACCCCATAGTGTTGTACCTAATTATTTCCATGCATTCCAGAGCATCCAGACGCAACCCCTTGCCGCAATAATGTAACACTTCATAAGAATCTGAATCTAACAATGAATGATTTGATTCCAACAAATGTTTTGCAAAATTCGATCTATCTGGATGCTCATTCCTATATGCCGAAACATGCTCTTTAAATCTAGTATTAAAACTTCGGCCTGTCTGTCCTACGTATATCCCATTGCAGTCATTACAAGTAAGCTTGTATACCCCCGATCTAGTTCCCTTATCTACCTGTTCTTTGTGGTCTTACATAGCCTAGAGTACAAAGAGTTGTTAGTCTTAAAGGCAACATTAATATTGTTTGATTTTAAAATGCCATAAATCTTATCAGACAAACCCCCAACGTAAGAGATGCTAGATCTATATTTGTTAGTAGACTGAGAAGGTAACGCAGCGTAAAGCATGATATTTACTAACCGTGCCTGCTTCTTTTGAACTAAACTATCTACCATTGATTTTGTATAACCATTTGAGATCGCTATCTGATAAATAGTACTCAACTCTAAATCAAAATGTTCCTTAGAAAGAGGCACAGTCAGCAATCTATTAACATAACAATGGAAAGCAGCCAGTTTATGCTGCCACGGATGATTAGAAGATGCTGGTATAACAGCATCTGTGTACGTGGGCTTACGGTATATTTTAAATTGATGTTTACCATTTAATTTTGAAATCGTTAAATCCAAAAAGTTCAACGAACAATTTTCCTCCAATTCTTTTTTGAACTTTATCTTTACGTGCTTGTTAGTCAAACCATTAATAAACACGTCAAGCTGTCTCGTACTCCCCCTCCAGCATAGGATCAAATCATCAACATACCTAAAATAGTACACAATATTACTATTACCCACAATATACTGACTCTCAAAATGATCCATAAATATATCTGCCATTAAAGGACTCAGAGGTGAACCCATAGCTAAACCATCACTCTGTAAGTAATAAAGTCCATTGAACCGGAAATAATTTTGTTTCATGCATAAAGTTACCAAATCTATTAATTCACAAACTTCACCCGGATGCAACCGCTTCCTTTCTAGGTGGTTTTTTAGAATTTCTAGTGTCTCACTATATGGTACGTTAGTAAATAAACTGTCTACATCCAAAGAAAGCAACGTTGCATTCGGCGGCATGCTGATGTCCTTAATTTTACTAACCAAATCTAAACCATTTTTTAAACTATAAGAACGTTTAAAGGAAGCCTTCCCACGAATAATACTATTTAATTTCTTCGCCAATTTATATGCTGGAGCACTCACGTATGAGACAACTGGACGAACAGGCACATCATCTTTATGAATTTTAGGTAATCCATATAGAATCGGCGCCTGCGGATTCATGGGAATTACAAAATTCTTTTGTTGTTCGGTTTCAAAGGCAAACAAAGAACCCTTTATTAGTCTCTTTAAATCTTTGTGAAATGTAATTGTAGGGTCCTTTCGTAAAACCGTAAAACCGTCCCCTTGAACGATATCTAAAACTTTCCGGTTATATTGATACCTATCCAATAAAACAATACAATTTCCTTTGTCTGCCTTTGTCATTACCATACACTTTCTCCTGAATAGATCTCAAAGAATTTAATTCGTTTATATTGACAATACACTCTGTGGAATTGGTATTTTTAAGTGTATTTGCCACTAACACTTTTGTTTCAAAATCACCACAGTTACTTGTAATAGCAACCTCAGAATCTACCGCCAAACCTTCCACTATTTTTTGACTAAATTTAGTGGGTAGATTATATTTTAAACCTTTTTCCAATAACTGATTCTCATCATCCAAAAATTCCACATTAGTAAGATTTTTAACACGAGGGTAGAAATTATGACCGTTAGTAGATCCTCGATAATTATTGTTCAAAGAAGAAAAAGATTCTGTTCGACGTCCTGTAAGCCAACGTAACTTTTTACACTGAGTCAAATACTTTTTATGAGCGTCTACTGAAGCAAAAAACCGGGCTTTTTCATCCAAACGATCGAATTCAATTCTATGTAATTTAAAAGTAAGTTCAGACTGCAATACTTTGAGATGTAATTTTAAATTATCTCTAACACGGAACCAACTACGCGACTCTTCACTTAACCATATTTTCCTCGCCCTTTCCATTGCAATTTTAGCAGCTATACTAGTACTATAACAACGGAATTGAATATAATTAGGTACAACATTTAAATGTTTACATTGTTGATTGAACCAAATGTTTTGAACAGCTAAGCGATGCTGTTTAGTTAATTTATGATATAAACGTGCCTGTACGGCTACGCATGCCGATTTTAAATAATTTATTGAATCAGGCGTTACTTTGCGGAGGTCCATATTAATGAACTAAAACAATTACTTTGCTCACCCGCGACCTTACAATAGTTACGTTTATGCAAGAAATGTGTGTTCATGCAGTTCCTCCACCTCCACACTGTACGAACACACACAAATCACATAAACACAACTATCACCACCACCAAGCTACACTGACGCGTTTCGAACTCAACCAGAGCTCATCTTCGGAGTTACCACAACCGTATGCTATGCTACCAAATGTTAAACTAACAAAGCAAAACAAATGTTTTAACTTGTCACTGTAACTTCACAAGTACCCACTTTATTTTTCTATTTATTTATCACTTTATTTTTTTTTATTGAATAAAATAAGTCGTTAAATAACGAATAATAATAATATTATAGAAGCATTTTATCACGTGGATAAGTGTCTCTCATAAACTTACGTATTTGTCGGACATACCAATCTGTTACCACGGCATGGAATACATTTTTTCAAGGCACATCGTTATGTAGGTACTTATTTACATTACAAATTAGTAAGTATCGATAAAGTCGTGGTAGATTGTGTCCCATCATTAAATGACTGCAGTTTGCGATTCTTAACCTAATCGTATTTTAATTTTTACATTGAAAATAAAAATTAATTAAGTTAAATTTATTTATTGTATGATAGTTTTTCGAATTTTAGATGTTTAACGCCAGACTTGTTTGGACTGGAATTTATATAGTTAGCCATGTATAAACACTGCAGCAATTTTTTCTAAGTGTAACGAAACGGCGTGTCAAGTGTCACCCGCACCATGCTACAGTGAAAAGAATATAAAAAGTGTCTACTTTTTTTTCCAAACTGCCTGTTATGAGTTGAAAAGACTTCTATGGTTATAAAAAGGTTAAATTTGAAACACTATTATACCATTAAAATTATCGATTCCCGAAACTTTCAGTGCAGCCTAGTATCTGTACCAAGCCTTAGGTCACCCTATATTAAAAAAATACTAATCATCTCTGAGTTATCAATTTTATCCATAGTCGACCAAGTAAATGCTTTACCATTTTTATGGCAGTTTCGACATACATCAGTATTAAACCAGTAAGGCTGATTGTCAAAATGACTTGGAACTGATTTTAACTATATAAGCATAATACTTACTGTGAAAGTAAAGAATCCGAATAAAAATTAATAGTGGATATGTACGTAAAAAATCGATGACGCAAAAATATTGCGCTAAAGCGAAGGACGCATATATTGCCTGAAATGCCGCTTGGATCTGAAACAAAGGAAAATTTTGACGGCTTCTTTTGAAACAACGGATAGACAATCAGACAAAATTTTCTAATAACTTTTCTAAGTATCATTTATTTTATAACATCAATAAAACTTTTCATTTTTTTTCCGTGTAGGTATAGACACGGAAAAGTGTCAGTTTTACTATACACGTGAATTAAAGATATTGATGTGATATTTCAAAAAAATCGACCACAATAAGATATACCTAGTAACCTTTGGCTTTAAACAGGTCAAAAATTGTGCACCATGAATGACCATTGATTTAATCCATATAGTGTATGTAGGTATAACATACCTACACACAATACACACGCAGATTACTTTATAATTAGGACTAATTAGGAGTGGTTATGACTTTCTGAAATAGTAAAATCTCAATAAGTAGGTACTGATTGAAGTGATACCGCTTTAAGAATAAAAAAATAAGTGTAAACCGACTAAACTTTTAAAAACTCTTAAGGACAAGTCGTTTACGACGCATAAAAAAGGACAATATAGTCAAGTAATAAAGTAGGTAGACAAAACACATTCACGTGTTTCATACTCAAAAACATCCGGGCCAAATTCCTACTAAGCAATTTCAACACTTCTTAATCAATAGCTTTACTATCAATATAGTATTTTATGCAACGGTTGTATAAGTAAGGTCTTAAAAGGCGAGTGACGTGAGTTGCGATACGAGCGAATGCGAGTATCGCAATGGAAGACGGCACGAGCCGTTAAGACCAAATTATACACCGTTGCATACAATATTTTTTCTACGACTCGACTCTACTGTACTGGACTGTACCCTACTGTAGGGTACAGTCGGGTACAGTAGGGTAAAATATGGTATAATAATAATAAATAATAATAAATCTTTATTCAAAATAGGTTTTTACAATATAAAACTTAAGTCTAAACAAATTAAAAGTGAAGAATGACACATGCCTGAACTAGGAAGATCCTGTGTCTCAGGCGAAAAAAGGACTTACACAACTAGACATAACTATATGAATTAAGTTAAATTTAATTAAATTAACACATGCAGAAAAAATAAACCGCTATGTAGGTAATCTTAGTACTAAGGTAAATTAGGAAACATTATTAACAATAACATAAAAAGTACCTATTATCAAAACAATGTTTATTTAAACAAGGTCAATAATTTAAACATATATTAGATACTTATAAATCCGTGTATGATGTGTTTTCCAATATTGCTTGTTATACATTTTTTTATTAGGTATGACAATCAAGTATCAGTGTCATCAAAAATTGCGAACTGTAAAGTCTAAACTTAAGAATAATTATAGCGTAGGAGTAAATTTTCAACCTCACATATTACTGACTCAGATACACAGAAAAGATCTAGGTCATCGATTAAGTTATCATTCATACAAATAAATCGAACATAAAATAAGTAAAAGAAAAGTTCTGAAAGTAAACTTGGAAATGGCGTTCTTAGGCGTCTTCATAGTCTATTGAATTAATGTACCGTAATTCTGCAGATTTCTTTTTTTTTTTTTTTTTTTTTTTTTTTTTTTTTTTCCCTAGGCTACCTCTGACAAAAGTCTATGAGTCTGTGTTAACAAAATCTGTGCCATTCCAGTTCTCGCGTATTCACTGATCACTAACATTCTACATACTGGATCTTTCTTTTTCCCATCCTCATCTTTACTACTGGGTTTCCGACCCCTTAGGTATGTGTTCCTAATCTAACTAAATAAAAAAAATAAAAAATAAATATCACGGGACAATTCACACCAATTGACCTAGTCCCAAAGTAAGCTTAGCAAAGCTTGTGTTATGGGTACTAGGCAACGGATAAACATACTTATATAGATAGATACATACTTAAATACATATTAAACACCCAAGACCCGAGAACAAACATTCGTATTTTTCATACAAATATCTGCCCCGACACGGGAATCGAACCCGGGACCTCAAGCTTCATAGTCAGGGTCTCTAACCACTAGGCCATCTGGTCGTCTAACTTATTTATCTAATAATTAACTACATACAATTTAGCTTCTCATCTTTCATTCCGGCCTCTTTATCACTCCCGTCTATCTTCTAAGCCGTCCACTTTATCATTCTTTCCATCACATATTCTCACTTAATTCTATTTAGGAGGAGCGGGTCATGAGGTATATTTATTAACTTTTATTTATAACGATGCAAATCAAGTTACAATTATTTCTTATTCTATCTTAATATTTAATATTCAATACAATGTTACACCAGGATTATACAAGTGGTGATTATAAAGGTTTTTTCATAGGTATCTTAATACTATGACAAATTTCTTAGGTATAGTAGGGTACAGTCGGGTACAGTAGGGTAAAATGAGGTACAGTCGGGTAAAGTAGGGTACAGTCGGGTGAAATAGGGTACAGTAGGGTACAGTCGGGTACAGTAGGGTACAGTATGGTAAAATAGGGTACAGTAGGGTACAGTCGGGTACAGTAGGGTACAGTCGGGTACAGTCGGGTACAGTAGGGTAAAATAGGGTACAGTCGGGTACAGTAGGGTAAAATAGGGTACAGTAGGGTACAGTCGGGTACAGTAGGGTACAGTCGGGTACAGTAGGGTAAAATAGGGTACAGTAGGGTGCATTCGGGTATAGTCGGGTACAGTAGAGTAAAATACCCTATTTTACCCTACTGTACCCTATTTCACCCTTCTGTACCCGACTGTACCCAACTGTAACCTATTTTACCCTACTGTACCCTATTTTACCCTAATGTACCCGACTGTACCCAACTGTACCCTATTTTACCCTACTGTACCCGACTGTACCCTATTTTACCCTACTGTACCCTATTTTACCCTACTGTACCCTATTTTACCCTACTGTACCCGACTGTTCCCGACTGTACCCTATTTTACCCTACTGTACTCGACTGTACTCTACTGTAACCTATTTTACCCTACTATACGCGACTGTACCTTACTGTACCCTATTTTACCCTACCGTACCCGACTGTACCCTACTGTACCCTATTTTACCCTACTGTACCCGACTGTACCCTATTTTACCTACTGTACCCTACTGTACCCGACTGTACCCTACTGTACCCGACTGTACCCTACTGTACCCTATTTTACCCTACTGTACCCGACTGTACTCTACTGTACCCTATTTTACCCTACTGTAGCCGACTGTACCCAACTGTAACCTATTTTACCCTACTGTACCCGACTGTACCCGACTGTACCCTACTGTACCCTATTTTACCCTACTGTACCCCATTTTACCCTACTGTACCCTACTGTACTCTATTTTACCCTACTGTACCCGACTGTACCCTACTGTACCCTATTTTACCCTTCTGTACCCGACTGTACCCAACTGTACCCTATTTTACTCTACTGTACTCGACTGTACCCTATTTTACCCTACTATACCCGACTGTACCCTACTATACCCGACTGTACCCAACTGTACCCTATTTTACCCTACTGTACCCGACTGTACCCTACTGTACCCTATTTTACCCTACTGCACCCGACTGTACCCGACTGTACCCGACTGTACCCTACTGTACCCTACTGTACCCTATTTTACCCTTCTGTACCCGACTGTACTCTACTGTACCCTATTTTACCCTACTGTACCCGACTGTACCCAACTGTACCCTATTTTACTTTACTGTACCCGACTGTACCCTATTTTACCCTACTGTACCCGACTGTACCCTACTTTACCCCATTTTACTCTACTGTACCCGACTGTACATTACTGTACCCTATTTTACCCTACTGTACCCGACTGTACCCTACTATACTCTATTTTACCCTACTGTACCCGACTGTACCCTACTGTACCCTATTTTACCCTACTGCACCCGACTGTACCCGACTGTACCCTACTGTACCCAACTGTACCCTATTTTACCCTACTGCACCCGACTGTACCCGACTGTACCCGACTGTACCCGACTGTACCCTACTGTACCCTTTTTTACCCTTCTGTACCCGACTGTACTCTACTGTACCCTATTTTACCCTACTGTACCTGACTGTACCCAACTGTACCCTATTTTACCCTACTGTACCCGACTGTACCCTATTTTACCCTACTGTACTCGACTGTACCCTATTTTACCCCATTTTACTCTACTGTACCCGACTGTACCCGACTGTACATTACTGTACTCTATTTTACCCTACTGTACCTGACTGTACCATACTATACCCTATTTTACCCTACTGTACCCGACTGTACACTACTGTACCCTATTTTACCCGACTGTACCCTACTCTACTCAACTCAGCAGGTCTAAACTGGGCTTTAGTGTTGAGTGTACCCTACATTTAATATTATGTGGCAGCTAGGTGTATCGTAATAACGACATTACGACACAAGTGCTGTTATGGCGAATAGATTAAGACGCTGTCAACACCAACGTCGGCGCACACTGTCTATTTGTATCGGAGTAAACGAGATGCCGCTATTACTGGGCAGCCGGGTATATTGAAATTTATCGGGCAAATATTGAATTAAAAAAAAACTGTGGATTAATTGTGAAATATGACTCGTTAGCGGTTTAGGTATGAATATGTTGATTTCATGTTTTTAATTGCAGACGCATACGCCACAAAAATAAAGACATAGAACCGTTTAATGATGATTTTAAGACCTATCTTTGCAATTATTTTCTATCGAGCCGATTTCGTCCAATTATGTATCGAGTCCGTCCACGGTCTTTGAAATATGATGAATATTAATATATAATTTTTTTGATGTGCTAGGACAAACAGTTTTTCTTAAAAAACTGTTTAAATGACATCAATTTCAACAAAATTAGGTGTTGTCAGCCTCTTAAGAGGGTTTATACCTGCTGAGCTGGCAACGTTGCATATTTGTTAGTTTTTCTCGATTATTCCATAAAAATTGAATGAAAATTAAAAATGTTTTGAATACAAATTGTTTTAATATATAAGTTAATGTGTCTACTGCAATAATAATTCGTGATAGACTTTTATTTTCTTTAAAAACGAACAAATTATTACCTAACGGTTTTTAAAGAAAATAAAAGTCTTATCACGAATTATTATTGCAGTAGACACATTAACTTATATATTAGAACAATTTGTATTCAAAACATTTTTAATTTTCATTCAATTTTTATGGAATAATCGAGAAAAACTAACAAAAATGCAACGTTGCCAGCTCAGCAGGTATAAACCCTCTTAAGTATAGACTTTCTGAAGTCATATTATCTATGTTCTTATATATTTGATCTCGACCATGTAAAAAACAGATAATAGTACAGGAGTAGGAAAAGTAAATAATGTTGTTACACGAGATCGGCATCATGCTCTTCAGAAAAATCCAATGGGCTACACGCTGTGACGAGAAAATAGATAAGATAAATATTTGAGAGCGGCTATCGACGTTTTACGATACCAGTATCTTATACATATAATATGTCTTTTCAAATCGTGAAAGTAATCCCTAAATGTGAGATCCTATACGGCTGAAAAGACTCGTTTTGGTGCAATCAATTCGGCACTTTCAAATTACAGCTCTATGTCATGCAACATTTTAAAACTGTAGGTTTATTGAAAATAGTAGATTGTTCAATAAGGGAAGAAAATAACCAATTTCAGACGAGGTTACTTGGCACCCGAGCACAGCGATATTGGTGTTAAGAAAATACACTGACGAGAAAAAATAAAGGGTCGGTAACAAAAATGACGATAGCTACAAATCCCGATGAGTAAAATGAGTTTCGTAAAGTGTTTTATTCTTAACAAGAATAAGTTTAATTGAGAATAAAACTCTTTACTAAACACATTTTACTCGAAGAAGCTATCACAACGGGTTTTGTAGTTATCGTCATTTTTGTAACCGACCCTTTATTTTTGCTCGTCAGTGTATAAGTATAAATAAATAAAAATGTCTAAACTGGTCAATATGATAGTTGTAAAATATTTCAATTCAGATTGTTAAGCAATAATTAAATTAACAAAATTTAAAATGTACAATAATTAATCAATGAAAACAGTAGATAAAGTAAGTATGTTAGTAAATTTATTTGTAAAATAAGTAAGTAACCAATTTGAACCAAGGAGTTAAGCCGTATAGAGATAGGCTCTGTGGACATATAACATTGTCGTGTACCGTGTTTTTTTTTTCTAAACATTTTTTAACTTTTCTGGTTTTAGTCACTAAATAAATAAGAAACTGACTAAGAATCTGACTTGTTTAAAGTTGCACAGTAGCGCCATCTCTTGGTCCAGGTGGGCGGTTAGCTCCGAAGGAGTGTTACAGTCTCTCGGTAGAGGGCATAAACATAGATGAGTGCTTTATCACTGCATAAGGTGATTATAACAGACTGAAATGTACGATGTATGGGAAAGATTCGTCGCTAACCTCTAGACCAGTGATGGTGTAGGGGTAAGCACGCAGCACGGAACGCTGAGGACCTGGGTTCGATTCCCAGCATTGGTCTTTTTTCTGTGCATCTATATTTCAGTTTGTATTTAGTTTGAAATATATGGTTTCATGGGATGACCGTAAAAGTAATAAAAAAAAAAAATAAAAAAGATACTTCATATCTGACTTGTTTAAATTTTATGTTTCACTAAATTCCTTAAAGCAAGAAAGAATAAGAGTCAAGGGAATTTTAATTACCAATAATTCGTAATAACTACAGTAATTAATATAGGTACTTGTTTATGGCTCAAATGTCTCCATTGTCCATTAGGTATGCTTTAACTTTTTCAAAATTGACTGTATTCCGAAAACAAAATGTCTTCCAGTCTGATTCCCACATAAAATAGTTTGCCTAACTTACTTAGCCCTCCCGCCGAGTGGCATGCAAAAGTTTACCGCTAACGGTGGAATTTAATTCATTTCATATTTGTGTCTGCGTAAATAGCCTGTTACCAAGCGTAACTTAGGTACGTCAATTACCTAGTCATCCAGAGCGTTCAAATAGACAGACAGCCTTGTATTACTTGAATGTGAGACAGTTTTCCATGGAATGGTAATTTTCTGTATAAATTCAGAAGTATAGGTATAATTTATTTTTTTAGCTCCGAATTTGATGTACAAAAGTAGGTCCTCTGACGTATGGCGCGTACCTATATTATTTTTATTATACTTACTGACGCGCAAGAATAATGGATAGCTTTGTATGGAATCCTTCATACAAAGATACTCTTTGTCGTAATTTTACTCAGAAAAATCGGTCAATACATGTCCGTACTAATATACTAATGTGAAAAATGTTCAATACCTATTTAATAATCAAAAATGATTTTATGCAAACCTATATTGTTTTTAAAAAACTTATCTAACGAATCACATATCCCACAAAAATGTATTTTCAATATATTATTTTATCAATTTGTCCACGGATACCCTACCTGCGCTACTTACACCAAACCCCACATGCGCACAACGCCGCAAGGCAGCAAGCACTGAAATGCAAGTCGAGTTTAGAACTTTGTGGTTGCGCTGAACATTGTTTTACTAACTTCTCTATTGAAAGCTGAAACTTTCATTACAATTTATGCATTTCATTTTATTAATATTAAATTAAATGAGTAAAGTTAGTTTATTTTATCAAATAGGTACGAATGTTGGAATTTCATTTTGGTAGTTTATATTAAATAAAATGATGATGATGCGTGAGCGCGAACTACCCTCTTCTGGTTTTCATCGTGCTCCGGCCGGTCGCCGCGTCGGTCAAAGACATTTTATTTTTGCGAACGATTACGCATTCTATGACAAGTGTACGGTCGGGATGCAAATGTTTTAGAATTAAGTTTTATTGTAGTTGGAGTTGTGTTCATGTTATTTTCAAACCCTTATGATTAAAGTGAGAGCCTAGTCTAATCATAGTTGTCTTTTGTTTTGTATTAATATTATGTATTAAATTTTGGTTAGATGGGATGGTTTTAAAGGTTTTTTTGGCCCTTTTTTTATGGGATTAATATTTAATATTAATTATTGACTTTGAATAGGTAATATTTCTGTTTTTTTTTTTCCTTCTTTTAAATTTTATTATATTGGTGTATATTTACTGTCTAGTCATTTTGTATTAATTAATGTATGTTATAGGGCTAGTCATTTTTGTAATTGTTTATTTTACCTGTATAGTGGGGTTTTACTTTTGATTTATTTAAAGAGATATATCATTTAATTATTTATTTGGAATTTTCAATGACGTTTTTGAATTTTATAATTTGTTTATTTTTTTATTTCACTGGAAATAGTTTTTGTTTTTATATAATTATAGGTACCTGTTTAAATGGTGTGCTCTTTCAAAATAAATGTTACATATAGATGTAATTATTATAATTAAATTGAATTGCCTTGTATATTTTTTCCATACTTAAATGGAATCTAACTCATCGTCTGGCACGGATGAGTTGCTTGAGTGCGCCATCTGTGGTGATCGCAAGCAGTATCGGGGCGTACGGGGTCTTAGAAAACACTGCAGTCGTCGTCACGTGCCCAGAACGGATGTGGACCCTTTGGTCTTTGGTTCTCAAGCTTCTGGAGCAGTCACTTCAGTTGACAACATGCCACTTGCCAATAGACTTGCATATTTGAAACGAACCATGAGACTAGTGAAGCGTATCCCGAGGGGGGCCCGTTTTAGTGTTGCCCTGAGTCTCGCGGAATGTGTGGGGAAAGTGGTAGGGGAAAACTCCGTCCAATCTTGGGAAGCCCTCCTGACTTTTGCTTATCACACTTTTCACGTGGCTGCTGATTCGAATCATCGTTCACTCACCTCTGCTATTAAACGCAACACTTCTCATCGTTCCATTCTGGTGCCTTCACCCAGGAATAAAAAAAACGGTACCCATAACTCGAACCCTATAAAGCTAATAGAAAATAAGCTTTCAGATGGTAATGTACGAGGAGCAGCAAATCTATTATTTAGTACCGATTCCCTAGCCCCCGACACAATTGAAACTTACAAGGCTCTTTGTGGTAAACACCCTACGTCGCCTCCTTCAGCTGTGTTTCCAAACTCGCTTCCCGTATCTTCCTTGAATCAGCAACCACCCCACTGTTTTGATGAAAATGCCACTTTATTGGCAATCAATTCTTTTGCCAACGGGTCTGCCGGTGGCTTGGATGGCATGACTCCGCAACACCTTAAGGATTTAACGGATCCTTTTGTTGGGGATGCAGGAAAATCTCTGCTTCGTGGTTTATCCAGCCTGGTGAACCTTATGATGGCCGGTCAAGTCCCGGATGAGATAGCCCCCGTGATAAATGGTGCTAACCTGGTGGCCCTATCTAAGAAGGGTGGGGGGATCCGTCCAATTGCTGTCGGGAGCACTTTCAGGAGACTCGTTTCGAAGTTGTGCTGTCGGGCCATTCGGGAACGCCTGGTTGGAAAATTTCAACCCCACCAGTTGGGTTTTGGAGTGAGGGCTGGTTGTGAGGCTGCCATGCATGCGGCGCGCACATTTCTGGCGGCTGATGATTATGATGTTTTTGTTAAGATAGACATAAAAAATGCGTTCAACAGTCTTGATAGGGGCGCTTTTCTGGCCGAAATCCAAAAGGAACTTCCCGAAATTTATAGCTACTTGTGGCAGTGTTACGGGACGCCCTCGAAATTGCTTTTTGGTGATAAGGTAATAGAATCGTGTGTTGGTTGCCAGCAGGGGGATCCTTTGGGCCCCATGATTTTCAGTTTGGCTATAAACTCAATAATATCTTCTTAAACCTCAAAGTTCAACGTATGGTACCTGGATGATGGTTCTTTGGGCGGGAGTGCACCGTCAGTTTTGGAGGACCTTCGTACCGTCATCAGTAAATTCTCGGCAATGGGACTCTTTCTTAATTTTAATAAATGCGAGTTATTTTTCTCTGACCGCATTCCAGTCCGCTCTCGTCCGGACATTCAGTCGAAATTTGATTCCCTTTGCCCCAACATGATTGTGCAGGATAAATCTTCTCTCTCACTCTTAGGCGCCCCTGTGTTTAATGAAGCAATATCACCTTTTTTGACAGCTAAGATAGAGCATTTTCGAGCTAACTCGTCTCGTCTTTTCGAAATTAAGCCTCATATGGCAATGTACATACTGCGGCTCTGTTTGTTTGCTCCAAAGTTTATGTACCTTTTGCGCAGTTGTCCCATTTGGAATTTTCGCGACATAATTGATCGGGTGGATTCGACGTTGCGAGAGGTGTTGTTAAGACTTCTGAATCTGTGTTTTGATGACCGTTCGTGGGCGCAAGCCACCCTTCCCATTTCTCTTGGGGGTCTTGGGATTCGTCTTACTTCTGGCGTGGCGCTCCCTGCCTTCCTGTCCTCGACACACGGCTCTTTGGCTCTCATCGGCATGATCCTAGATATACCTTTGGCTGATGTTTGGGTTGAGTGCTTGTCGGAGGCATTGTTGGCGTGGAGAGTTTTATGTCCGGATGTCAGTTTGCCCTCCGAGGTTGAGAGACAGAAACAATGGGATCTCCCTCTATCAGAGAAGATTTATGCTGGCCTTCTGGACCATTGCCCGGACGACGCGGACAGAGCGAGACTTCTTGCGGTCGCGGAGGGCGAGTCGGGACATTGGCTCCTTGCTCTCCCCTCTGATAATTTGGGCACGGTTCTTGATCCCAGCTGCCTGCGCATAGCGGTCGGCCTGCGTCTGGGTGCGAAAATATGTGAGCCTCATCGTTGTCCATGTGGCCATACAGTGGATTCTCTTGGACGTCACGGACTGGCGTGCACTAGGAGTGCCGGCCGTTTTTATCGTCACGGGGCTTTGAATGACTTGGTCAAGCGGGCCCTTACCTCAATTTCCGTGCCTGCGGTTCTTGAACCGAGTGACATGCTGAGGGATGACGGCAAGAGGCCTGATGGAGCCACGCTGGTGCCCTGGAGTCTGGGACGTGCACTCGTTTGGGATGTTACCTGTGTGGATACCCTAGCGCCGTCTCATATCGCCAGCACTTCAAGGGAGGCTGGGGCCGCGGCTGCACAAGCACAGTTTAACAAATGCAGAAAATATTCTCTGATTTCTGCACATTACGAGTTTGTGGCGCTAGCCGTGGAAACTTTGGGTCCGTGGTCATCTCATACCAAGGCGTGGTGCAGGGAAATGTCGACGCGATTGGTCCTCGCTTCTGGGGATATTAGGGTGGGAAATTACTTTGCGCAGCGTTTGAGCCTCGCTGTGCAACGTGGCAACGCGGCCAGTGTTTTGGGTTCCTTGCCTCGGGGTGATGATGGGCTTTTGTTTGTTAAGTTTTTAAGAGCCTGTGTTTTTTCTGTATAGTTGTTTTTTTTTTTATATTGACATTTTTATAATAATGATGATTTAATTTTAATTTAATTTTTATATTTTGATTGAAATTTTTTATAATTGATTTAATTTTGGATTGTTTTGATTATTTCTTGTATTGAATTAATTTTTATTTTTTATTTTTTATTTAAATGGAATGATGAATATTATTATTATCATCAATTATTATGTATTGTAATTTTAGTGTAATTAATTGTACTTTTGTAAATTTTTATGTACCTATAATAATTTGACATGTAAAATTTTTAATGAAAAATAAATGATTTTACAATAAAAAAAAAAAAAATAAAATGATTGAAATATTTTGGAAGTAGCTTACGTTACATTATTTTACGTAAATACTTCTCCGATTGGTTTTTTAACGGCGTTTAGGGCAGCTAATGAACTAATTTACTATAAAGCCCCAAATAAAATAAAATAAAATAAAATAAAATAAAATAAAATAAAATAAAATAAAATAAAATAAAAAAAAATAAAATAAAAAAAAATAAAATAAAATAAAATAAAATAAAATAAAATAAAATAAAATAAAATAAAATAAAATAAAATAATGAACTAAAACAATTACTTTGCTCACCCGCGACCTTACATTAGTTACGTTTATGCAAGAAATGTGTGTTCATGCAGTTCCTCCACCTCCACACTGTACGAACACACACAAATCACACAAACACAACTAACACCACCACCAAGCTACACTGACGCGTTTCGAACTCAACCAGAGCTCATCTTCTAAGGAACTTTGAAGGACTTGGAAGGTCTTTGTTTCTAAGGAACATTTTGATTTAGAGTTGAGTACATATAGTCTAAATTAAGATGAAGTATTTTCTATTTATTATTAACTCAGGGACTTTATATATCTCTTTGCTATATTTAAGGCTGTATATTGTTAAGCTTATGGATTTAAACTCTTATTTTTTAATTAATACTTTATTAACTAGTCATTGGCCCGCGAAGCCGAAGTTCCTAAGACGGCCCCATAAGGCTTATGGGAACGGAAGCGATACATGCCCTCGGTACCGCTCTGCTTTCAGAGCATGACATGAGTGCGTGTGAGCCAACTTTGGGGGCGGCAGGCGTAAGCGTTTGCCTTTGGAATCCAAAAGTTTAATGGTTACTTGACCTGAAATGTGTTTTTAACACAATCATTTTTAATTATTGTGACGTTGGAAGACATCTCCAATATTTTTATTTTTTCCTTTTTAATTTTTTTTTTGACGGTGGAAGCATTCTACACTTCCACTTAACGTAGATATAGTTAAGATGTAGGTTTTGTTTTAGTTTTTTAACTAAGGGACCCAATACATCCCTGTATTGTTTTGTCTATATAATTATTTTTTTTATTTACTTAATTCTATATTTGTATGATTTTTTTAATTTGTAATTTATTATATTTTAATTTGAAAATATGACTTTCTGCCAAGTTTCTTGCGGCGCATTCTTCTTGGCAATGATGGTCCTTACAAAAGCGCTGGTAGTTTAAAAAAATGACATGTAAAAGAGCCCTTTGCGGCCTACTTGCAGAATAAACGTTTTGATTTTGATTTTGAACACACGTTAAAAAAAAAAAGAACATACAACCGAATTGAGAACCTCCTCCTTTTTTTGAAGTCGGTTAAAAACCGCATCATTCTAGGTTAAGCCGTTTCTGAGATTAGCGCGCACAAACGCACAGACAAACAGACAATAATTCTAAAAATCATTGTTTTGGGTTCTATTGCGCTAATAAATAGCCCTAGTGACAGTTTTTCTCAAATATCTTCAATGTACAGACACCGACTTGTTACAGATTTATTATATGTATATGTATATGTATATGTATATGTATATATATATATATATATATATATATATATATATATATATAGGGTTATTGGTAAGTCGACCTATTCCCGTTAAGGGGTTATGGGGGAGGTCATTTGCAATAATTTTTGTCCCATAATGCCCTATGTAAAATGAACCATTTCTGAGATAATTGAAATTTAAATTTTTTGCAAAAAAAAGTCAGAAATGCATCTTCAAAAATTTATTTAAAAAAAAGTTGGCCATTTAAGTTTTTTTTTTTTTTTATTAGCCTGTTTTGGTGTCCCACTGCTGGGCAAAGGCCTCTCCTCTCTTGCTCCATTCTTGCCTATTCAACGCGAGCTCCTGCCATCCCACGTGATAAACATCTAGGTCGTCCCTCCATCTCCGCTTTGGTCTGCCTCTATTACGATATCCATCCCTAGGGATCCATTCCGTGATAAGTTTGGCCCAACGTTCCGAGTTCATTCGACATACATGTCCAGCCCAGTCCCACTTCAACTTGGCCGTCTTTACGCCCACATCAGCAATACGAGTCATAGAGCGCAGCTCAGTATTTAAGTAAACTTTTTTTATTTTTTTTATGTACAAGATAAAATAGCTGTTTTTATGCAATATTAAAAATATAATTATCTGTACACGTTTAAGAACGCAAGACCAAAAAGTAAAAAAAATATGATTTTTTTATAAGGTTGTTCAAAATGAATGGAACAATAACAGAAAATTTTACTACTACATTTGGCGTGCAGATTGTACGGAAAACATGCACGTATTTCTAGCTTTCTATCAAGCTACTAAAACTATCATTTTTGTAAATGGTTGCCAGAAAAAAATAATCACAAAGGACGTAGGAAGAAAATCACGATCGAACATTTCTCAAAATCAACTCATCAATGAAAAATTTATTAATTAAAAAGTTGGCCATTTAAGTCATTTTTTTTTATTTGGTTGTGTACAAGATAAAATAGCTTTTCTTATGCATTATTGAAAGTGCAACTATCTGTACACGTTTATGAATGCGAGACCAAAAAGTAAAAAAAAAATATGATTTTTTATCAGGCTGTTCAACATTAATGGCACAAAAACAGAAAATTTTACGTATGCATTTGGCGTGCAGATTATACGTAAAACGTGTTCGTATTTCTAGCTTTCTAAAAAGCTATTAAGTAATAATATGATTTTTGTTAATGCTTGGCAGAAAATAATTAGCACAAAGGACGTAGGAAGAAAATCACGTCCGAACATTTTTTTAAATTAACTCACACTGAATCTATCAATAATAACTGTTATAAATACAACTAACAACAATAACTAAATAATGTAAACCAAATTGAAACAAAAAAACAATTAAGTTTGAAATCCGACGATGTTTTTATTTTATTTACATTTGATACCCATTCATAATTGTTCCTTATTTGTTGCAGTCGCTGACTACGAAATTTGTAGGAACTTCCATTTCAAATTATAAGAAATAAAGAAGCAATTTGAAAATGGAACTCCTTACTTTGATAATCTTATTAAAAAAACATTGCGTATTTTTTATTTGAAAATCGGCGGCAAATTCTTTTAGTTAGTGCACAACATTTTATTTACTAAGCAGATTACTATGTCTGGGATCATAATAATTACGAAAAATAAACACAGTTAATTATTTTTTATAAGATTATCAACGTAAGAAGTTCTATTTTCAAATAGGTTCTTTATTTCTTATAATTTGAAACAACAAATTTTAATTTTCTGTGTTTTTGTGCCATTAATATTGAACAGCCTGATAAAAATCATATTTTTTTTTACTGTTTGGTCTCGCATTCATAAACGTGTACAGATAGTTGCATTTTCAATATTGCATAAGAACAGCTATTTTATCTTGTACACAACCAAATAAAAAAAAATGACATAAATGGCCAACTTTTTTTTTAATAAATTTTTCATTGATGAGTTGATTTTGAGAAATGTTCGGTCGTGATTTTCTTCCTACGTCTTTTGTGATTATTTTTTTCTGGCAACTATTTACAAAAATGATAGTTTTAGTAGCTTGATAGAAAGCTAGAAATACGTGCATGTTTTCCGTACAATCTGCACGCCAAATGTAGTAGTAAAATTTTCTGTTATTGTGCCATTCATTTTGAACAACCTTATAAAAAAATCATATTTTTTTACTTTTTGGTCTTGCGTTCTTAAACGTGTACAGATAATTATATTTTTAATATTGCATAAAAACAGCTATTATATCTTGTACATAAAAAAATAAAAAAAGTTTACTTAAATGGCCAACTTTTTTTTAAATAAATTTTTGAAGATGCGTTTCCGACTTTTTTTGCAAAAAACTTAAATTTCAATTATCTCAGAAATGGTTCATTTTTGCATAGGGCATTATGGGACAAAAATGATTGCAATTTTATTTTTAACCATTTCAACGCCAACGACACATACATAGGTCACAAAGTACAGTGTCAAAGTGACCTTGACACAATGACATAAGATTCAAAGCAGGTTTACGTTTTGTCGAGGCGCGGCGGTGAAAGGGTTAATACAAGGTTTTTCTTGCTGACTACTTTTGTTAACTATATTTTTATAGATACAGTCTATTTAGATAGTTCTTTATTACGTATACCATATTTAAAGTCAATCTGACCACGAGAACTGGGTCGACTTTCTTGATTTGGTTACCGACAGACGGGTACAGGGACTGGAATTTAAATATTTTTCTTCAATATGACCGGGTTCGATTCCCGAACCATATAAGTTTTTTTTAAATCGCTGAATGCAGTTTTTCTTGCCACTAAAATCGATGGCATGGTTCCGTCGAACAAGTCTTTGTATATCTCAAACTTACAGACTTGCCCATACCCCATACTGACCGATTTAAATGTATAGTAGCGGAATGAAAAGGTTCGTCACTTTTCGACCTTAACCCGTTGACATAGAGTCAAAAAGTGACGAACCTTTTCATTCTGCGACTGTACCACACTGTATACCGTACAGACGGCGACAGAATTGCGGAAGTGATTTCACTATAAAAACACTATTGTAGCTCTCAAAAGTTATCTTTCAACTACATAAGTGTAAATAATGATTTGAAAGGGTCATACGCAGCGTAAAAACAAAAGTTGTCTCTCCTGTGGACATAAAATTACCACAGCGACATCTAGTGTGCTTACCACTATCTCATCATTCAGAAAATTTGTCAAATGGTTTACCAAAAAGTTGACGCCGCAGACTGCAGATGGCGCGCGCCAGCTACGGCGAGTTACACTGGGGCGACGTGCGCGGCGCTAGTGCAGCTTGTTCGGCAACTGCATGCCGCTTCTCAGTGGAATGCTCCCATAACCGCTCTCCTGCTCGACAAACTGCAACTAGCAGGTCAAATGGTAAGCTGGTAACTTTTTAAGTTCACGCCTCAGACGTTAGATGACGCGCAAATAAAAACAACGATAGTAAACCAGAATGTCCAGTGGTAACCTCATGAGGCAAAAGGTGGCGCGCTAATTTTGGATGAAATCTAGTTGTTCAATTAGTTGGAATAAAAGATGTTAGATAGCGCTGAAATGAAAGTTTAATTTGTCACAGAGTCATAGTAGTTCGCGAGCAATGCGCGATATGTCGTAAAAATTGTTAGTTGGATGATTAGCTATGAACTTCACTGAACCGATATTAGATAGCGCTGAAATAAAAGTTGGTTCACTCGGAATCGTAGTAATTCGCAAGCAATGCGTGAGATGTCGTTAAAATTGTTAGTTGGATGCTTAGCTAAGAGCTTCACAGAGCCTATGTTAGATGGCGCTGAAATAAGAGTTTAGTTTGTTCACTGGGAGTCGTAGTAGTTGAGATGTCTTTAAAATTGTTAGTTGGATAAATAGCTAAGAACTTCACTAAACCGATGTTAGATGACGATGAATATAAGAGTTTAGTTGGTTCACTGGGAGTCGTAGTAGTTCACAAGCAATGCGAGAGATGTCGTTAAAATTGTTAGTTGGATAGATAGCTAATCGTTGAAGCTTACTTTGTAAGTGGAGATATCTAATGAAGTGACTTGGTTGGAGCGTTCGCCTTTTATTCGGATGGGGCCACTTATTCAGGGGTGGTATGTTTTCATGTCACCACTATATATACTACTTGCTTGGAAATTTGGATGGTTGTGTATTCCATTTCAAAGTAATTATGTCATTGTCGATTCTCACTTTGTGAGCGGAGATGCTAATGAAACGAATGGGGCACTCGTCCGTTTAACAAGTAAATAACAACACTTTACCATGTCTGTTTACAGCTTGGTAATACCACAAATCTATGTAACTCATTGGTTTTAGTCTATCTAGACATTCCCAGTGATTACACAATTCAAAGTCTGTGTATTTTACGCAGCGCCTCAATATTATGAAACAAGCATTGGTTGGATTGGATGTATTTCCATCTTAACTACTTTTGGAATTGGCATTGATCACTTTTTTACAATGTGGTCTAATTCCAAAACCATTTCGAGGAATAGGTTTATTAAATCAATTTATAACATTTTAGTAAAAAAATACTGAATGATCTTGTGTATTTTTGCAAAATAATGTTTGACCTTTGTTTGATCTTTCTAATGGCATTAACTTGGAAATATTCTTTGCAAGAAAAAAAAAAGCCGTCCGTCTAGTTTCTCTACACTATTATCTATTCTGTCTCTTTGACGCATTGACGAATCGGATCTGTCAGTTTAAGGATACTATTTTGAAAAACATTGTTATTCGCATTTTTCATATTCTAATAATGGATTTGCACTGGAAATGTTTCATTCCTACTTGTGGAAATGATTCCGTGAATAGCCCGAACAAAATAATTGTTCGCATTAGAGAGGATTTACGAGAGAAGTGGTGCCGCGAAGCCAATGTAGAGTATTTCAAAGTTTACACGATGTATTGTTGCGAGGATCACTTTAATGCAGTGTTTTTCAAACTTTTTGGCGTCACGGCCCTTAATGACCATCAAAATTCCTTCGCGACCCCCCAAAACCCAATTTGTTCGATTAACCTTAAAACCCATGTACATCATTCAATAAAAAACTCATTCCATCTAGTCACAAGACTTTCTCGGAGCTGAGCCTCGCAACCTCCCTGGATAGGTCTCGCGACCCCCCGGGGGTTCGCGACCCACACTTTGAAAAACACTGCTTTAATGTAAGTTAGTATGGAGTAAATCCACCAAAGAACTTTCAAGGTACTTTCCTGACCATTCTTTTTAAACGTACATAAAATACTATAACCGTAAATCGTTTTCTTACTATCTCTCACATAATAATTTATGAACCTTATTTTGTAGCCAAAAGAGGACTTGAAAAACTATTACGGGTATAAAGTTTTTAACCAGGAACCAGTGCTTAAGCCTACAGCCATACTTCGCAATATTGCAAGTAATTTACAGACTGAGGTAAGTTTTTCTTGTATCTTGCTATATGTATATTATTTCAAAACATTTGACACTTCATTTAAGGTGTCTTCATACTAACTCCATGCAAGTTTTTCAGTGTAAATTTTTGTATTAGAAGGTTTTTTGCATTAGTGTTCTTATTTCTCTTAACCCCTCGTATGCGGGAAGTGAAAAAAATCATGCATTCTAGTCTCAACTGTTTCATATAAATCCAATCATACACATTAAGAAAAAAATACAAAAAGAATACCTTAAATTGAGCACGGATCCGTGTCTTAAGCATACGATGGGTTAAGGGCAGATAAGTAAACAAAATAAAAACTATTACTCAAGTGCCAAAACCGCAGAAAAATAATCTATTACTATGCGCGTTTTTTGTGTAATTAGGCTAGTTTTATATTTTTTTATATCTGTTTTGCGTAAGTTGTTTTGTATTAATCTCTCAATCACAGGAACCATGTCGTGCGCACGGTCTTTTTTAGGTTATGTATCGGTCGTTTGTTCTGTTCGCCGCCAGACAGCGCTGCTCGTTGCAGTCGCAACGGCTGCGTTCTGCATACCGCGTTAGGCCGTGTTGCTCGGCAGGGTTTCTGTGGCTGATAAAAATGGTCTCGCCGGAAGATCAGCGCTGCTCCACCCCAGGAGTCCGCATTTATGCTGAGGCGGGACCTTTTTCGTACACTTTATTATATATTATTTTATTTTTATTTTATTGTTTTTTTATATTTTTAAAATTGTATTGTCTTAATAGTTGTGTTTTTTTTTATTTTTTATTTTTGTGTGTGCGAAATAAAATTTTTTCATTTCATTTCAATTTTTTCATTTCATTTCATTTCATTTCATTTCATTTCATAAGCTTCTGTATACTTAGATAATTCGCACTGTATTGTTAAGATGTATGAATATTTATAATTATCAGTGTCTAATGGTCCTACAAGATCTAGATATATTTTTTCGAACGCTGTATTCGCTGTGGTGGTAATAACCATAGGTTCCCGTACTGGTAAAGAATGTTTTTGCCGTTGGCATTTTTCACACCGTTTTACAAATTTTTTAACATCATTTTCTAAACCTTCCCAGTAATAATATCTTCGTATGTTGTTTGACATCCTTCTTATACCAGCATGGCCACTGCTAGGTAGAAGGTGGAAGTCGTTAAGAATGACACGTCTGTCATCTTTACTCTCTACTCTTTGTACATTATTCATGATACATAATCGCGGTCCGGACCGATTTTTATGTTTGTTTATTTCTTCAATTAACTTTTTTATAAATATTTCGTTATCTGCTGTTTTTATTATACAAACTTCATCTATTTTTTCTTGTGCACACATAATATCTAACTCTTTCACGAATTCGCATCGCGTAATCTGTGATACAGAGTTGGAATATTTTATAAAAATCACGTTTTTATTTTTTACATAACACAATACATTACTTTCATTATTTATTATTCCCTCATTTCTTATTTTTTCTAAGCTACTATAATCAATAAATCTGAGCTCTACTGATTCCTTTGATTTAATATGTGTACTCACGAACCGAAAAATGGTACTTCAGTTGCTCTAGGGATGCCTGGTTGTCACCTCCCGCTGCGTTCTGTACTACAACAGTTTCTTCTGTTTTTGATTGTTGTTGGCCCATTTTACTCATTAAAATCTTCTTGCTTTTCCACACACACGTCTAACTCAAAGTCACAATGTAATTGCACTCGATACATTTTATTTTAAATAGTTCGACGAAACTCACTTAGCAATAGTTTTTAAATGGCAACGGTGTTAGGTCTCAAGTGCGCGCGGCGTAGCGCCTTTTACGGAAGATGCCTTCAAAACACAGAAAATATAGAAATGCCACCGCTAGGGCAAAGCACGATAGTCCGAAAATTATAACTGTGAATGTGTCCAATTTATCCTGAATCCGTTCTAGTGCCCGGGAATTATCGATTGCGGCCATTGTACTTTTTGTAATTCACTCGCGATTAATGAAACTGAGATGTCGCATCGCAGCGCCCGGTGCGCTGAGCTGGCACGGTCGCCATGTATGGTGGTACGTTGGGAGAGGAGTGAAACACACGAGTTCTGGGTACAAACTGAATCTATTCATGAGTAAATGCGATTATATATAAGGTTGCTTAGTTACATAGATCTTACCACTACACCAGTTCCAGGACATTTTCCACTTAGAGGGTGACCGTCTCTCAACAACAAAAACATTATCTCACGAGATACGCACTACCTCCAATAACCCAGTTCATGTCAAAAGTTACCGATTCCCCGAATGCCACAAAGCAGAAGTCGACAAACAAATTAAAACCATCCTGGACCAAAAAATCATCAAGCCTTCCAGGTCACCGTGGTCTGCTCCTATATGGGTAGTTCCCAAAAAACCTGACGCTTCTGGTAAGCCAAAATGGCGTATAGTAATCGACTATCGAAAATTAAACGAAATTACAATTGGTGACGCTTACCCTATTCCTGTCATAACAGATATTCTCGATCAGTTAGGCCATTGTAAATGTTTTTCCACCTTAGACCTTGCGTCTTCATTCCACCAAGTACTGATGAAAACTGAAGCCGATGCTGAGAAAACGGCATTCAGTGTCCCATCAGGTCATTACGAGTTCACTAGAATGCCATTTGGTCTAAAAAATTCACCATCTACTTTCCAAAGGTTAATAAACGTTGTATTAGCCGGCCTTCAAGGTATCCATTGCTTTACCTACATGGATGATATTGTGGCCTTCAGTCACGATTTACAATCTCACATTGAGAAATTAAGGCTCATTTTCGAAAAACTACGTGAACATGATTTAAAATTGCAACCCGATAAATGCGAGTTCTTACATAAAGAAGTTCAGTATCTTGGTCACATAATCTCTGATCAGGGTGTAAAACCAGATCCTAAAAAAGTAGACTGCGTTATAAATTTTCCCATCCCAGCATCCCCTAAAGACATAAAATCATTCCTTGGTCTCGTAGGCTATTACCGTCGCTTTATTGATAACTTTTCACATTTATCTAAACCTCTAACCAGTCTTTTAAAAAAGGACAGAAAATTCGAATGGTCTCCGGAACAACAAGAAGCTTTCGAAATTCTAAAAGCTAAAATAACCTCAGCACCTATTCTACAATATCCAGACTTTTCAAAACCCTTTGTACTCACGAGTGACGCTTCAAATTACGCTGTCTCGGCAATTCTCTCACAAGGTGAAATAGGAAAAGATCTGCCTATCGCATTTGCTTCTCGCAGTCTTAACAAAGCAGAAGGTAATTACTCCACCACCGAAAAAGAATGCCTCGCCATTCTCTTTGGTACCAAAACTTTTAGACCTTATCTTTACGGACACAAATTCACAATAGTCACAGACCACAAACCCTTACAGTGGCTATTCAACTGCAAAGAACCCAGCTCACGATTAGTTCGATGGAGGTTGAAATTAGAGGACTATGATTACGAAATTCAATATAAGAAGGGTAAAATGAATTGTAATGCCGATTCGTTACCCCGAAATCCTATAAACTCTGTCGATAATGCCCCGGACACTTCTAATACTTACGAACAATATTTACAAGCCGGCCGTCAACACACTGTGTCATACGATACCGTTATCCAAGAACACAATGAGTCATTACTTAAAGCAAAATGCAAGCTTATACCTTTCCCTCCGCTATTGATTTAGATGATTCCATTCCTTATTGCGATGAAGTACTTAAAATGTCCACTCAAAATATCCAGAACGTAGAACGAGATTTACATACCTACTATTCGACCTCAAACGAAAAACATGTATTCACTCACCTTTTCTTACGAGTTCATCATTACGATGAAATATCCTATAAAAATATATACAACCTTCTCCGTGACTACAGAAACATGATCAAATTATGTCATAGCGAAGAAAAAGAATTCGCAATATCAGATTTCAAAGATCCATTTAATAAAATAGCATTCACGAGAATATATAATATGCTTGCCTATTTATTTAACGGAACAGGTATAAAAATTAACATTTACCATAATAATATTCAGTTCCCAACGCCGAATGAAGTTTTGAAAATTCTAAAGAATAATCATGACTCGCCCTCAGCAGGTCACCCTGGTATATCTCGAATGCTAGAAAGACTCAAATCAATGTACTGGTGGAAAACCATGCGTCAAGATATAGAAACATATGTCAGGAATTGTAAGACGTGTCAAATAAATAAACCACTACGTCAATCAAATCGAGCTCCAATGATTATTACCTCTACTGCTACTAAACCTAATGAAAAACTGTTCCTCGACTTGGTCGGACCACTGCCCGAGACTCATTATAATAAGTACAAGTTTATCTTAACGCTCCAAGATGATCTAACTAAGTACTCCCAAGCGTATCCCATGATCTCGTGCTCAGCCGAAGAGTCCGCACAGCGTCTTGTGCATTTCATCTCACATATAGGCATACCAAAAACGATAGTAACCGACCAAGGCACTAATTTCTGCTCCGAACTGTTTAAACAGTTAGAACGATTACTCGGCATAAAGCATATCTTCGCATCGCCCTATCATCTCCAGACTTGCGGCTCCCTGGAGCGTAGTCATTCCTCCCTTAAAGCATATTTAAGGTCATATATAGATGAAAATCAACATACCTGGGACTTACACGTCAACACCGCCATGTTTGCTTATAACTCAAATGTCCACACTACTACAGGGTTTTCTCCAATGGAGCTGATGTTTGGTCATAAACCTTATCTATCAAAAAGCATAGATTCACTAGAATCAAATACTTATACGGACTATATACGTGCATTGAATCATAGATTGTACTATAGTAGGCAGAAGGCTTTAGAAAACATACAGAAATCCAAAGAGAGGTCGAAAACTTACTATGATGCGCATGCCAAACCCTTAAGCTATAAAATCGGTGATATGGTATATGTAAGATGTCACCATAAACAAAACAAAGCACTGTCACCCGTTTGGAAAGGGCCATACAAAGTTATAAAGTTAAATGGAAATCATACCGTCACAGTGCTTATTAATCGTAAACACGTACGTCATCACTACGACGAAATCAAACTTGCACCTCAATCTTAAGCATCGTGGTCTGCCTCGGCGCTTGCTTTATGCCTCGGAAGTTTTGTCACGCCAATCATAAAAAGTTCAGGCCTCTTCTTCGATCAAATGCGAGATGTTAAAATGACAAATGACACATGGAATGTTGTCACTTACATAGATATAAGTCATGTACAGCCTCATTTAGATAATGTAGAATTTCTGTATGAAAAGATATCAATGATTTGCAAATCTCATTCTTCATCAAAAGTACAAGACGAGTGCCTAAATTCACTAAATGTTCTACAAAGTCAAAATGCTAATAAGTCTAATAACATTAAAAAAAAAAAAAAAAAATTTTTTTTCCTCTATATCCTACTTAGTTCAAAGTCCCGCACGTGTAAAACGAGGCCTCAGCGATGTTGGTGGCTCAATATTAAAAACATTCTACGGAAATAAAGTTCACCGATGCAATTCATCAAGTACAGTCAGATGAGAAAAAAATTAGCTCACGTCATGAAAGATAATATTCATGTTATTAAATCGACCATTCTAAATTTGAATAACACAATGTCAAAGGTTAATGAAAATGAAGCCCGGCTTATCAAAACTTAGAGGTAGTCGAAAAAGCTTCCGAACAATTAAGAAATTCAAATGACAAATTGGATATCAAAACTCACCTCAATGCCATGCCAACCTCTGTCGAAAGAATAATCATGTCCTTATTTTTTATGTTAGTGAAGCCAGACAAACGAACTAGTGGGTCACCTGATGTTAAATGAACACCACTGTCCATAGACACTCGCAGCGCTTTACGCGATACCAGTGCGTTATCCTTATCTTTTGACATCGATGATAAAAATAATGCAATACTCTTTAGTAAACTAAATATTTTACATCCGACTGTACTAAGTCCCTATCAACTGTACAATGAACAAACAAAACGCTAACAACCTGCCCAAGCGTTATGAGCTTCCAATATCGCTTGCGCAGCAAAACATTCACGACCTTGTAGACATAAGCAGTTTGATATGCTATTATCATTATAATAAGATAGTTATAATTATAAAAATAACACTCGTAATTCCACAGACTTATAGTTTGTATCATGTTATATCATTACCAATTCCGTATGACGTTTCAAAACCAGACACTTTTGCGTTAATTGCACCCAACAAACCTTATCTAGCTATAACAGCTGACAGAATGTTTTACTCACTCTTCGACAGTGTCAAAGAGTGCAAAGTGATCGAAAATAAATGTTACGCGTGTGAATTAAACAATATCTATTCTACAATCGCGACACCAACGTGTAAACGAAAGTGTTAAACGAAGTAGTTCCTAAGTTACCTAATGTATGTGTAGTTAAGATTTTATATGGATCTATAGATGTATTTTATAAACTAAATAATAACCACCGGATATTTGTGCAGTCAGAACCTGGAAAACGTCATATCACATGTAACAATGACCCCAATAGCTACGATGAAATTTTGTCTGGCACAGGTTTGTTAATTTTGCAAAAACATTGTAACGCTTTTTCCAAAACTTTACAGTTTAGCGCCAGTGATACCCTTGTTACAAATATAACTACCAATGCCCAAATAATGTTGTCATTCAATATTATCTTTGACGATTGTTGTGAGAAAAATAAAATAAATAAGACTCTGCCTCGGTTACCTTTTGTAAAATTAAATAACATAAATAATTTCGATTCTTTAGTCCACGCCAGTACCCACTTAGATCAACTTGAACAAGAACTAAATATTCTGGAAAGCCCTTCACACCTAGAAAAGTATAATATCCACTATTTATCGATAACATACGTCATGTCTATTATTTTTAGCTTGTTTATGATTTATAAGGCCCGAAGGTATTTGTGTAACAGTTCGGAAAAGGGATCAGATGGACTTTGTGTAAAAATATTCAACAATCAGTACAAAAATCGAAAGTCAGTTCCCGAACAAAGTCCTGAAATATCCCCCGATGAAGAAAATGTAAACTCCAATCAATCTTCTCCAAACCATTCGAGGCGAAATATTTTGTAGTTGTGTTTCCTTATATTTTATAGTTCTGTTAACCTAGATTTTATGTAGTAACTTAATCTTAGATAAGTTCAAATTGCTAGCCAAAGCAAAGTTCAAATCACAGACTCTGACATGCACAGATTTCCCATCACCTCTCCAGGTGATGCTCAATCTAAAAGGGGGAGATGTTATAATTATGCATATGATCGAACAATGTATCTAGGTAAACGCTGATGCATCCAAATTGTGCAACGCGTGGGTGATTAACACCAATGCTTATAATTGAGTTTTTGCATATGTAGCAATCATAATGTTTTCCCTAAATTAACATGATTTTGACAGTTAGTCTAAATTTGAACCTTGTGGCGGACACCCGACTTTCCTTAACTTGTAATTCACTTGAATAAACTCCATTTCCGCACTTAAAAAGTCTTTTCAAAAACCCACCCCATAACAGTACCTCTCGCTGTCCGCTGAGTGCAGATCTGGACGTCCTTACGTGTAGCTGGTTCAGCTCCTGTCCTCTTATCCGGACAGCAGGTACTAATGTGACCCGTTTTCCCACACGCGAAGCAAGTCACAGTCCTCTCCTTTTCCTTTTCCGTCGGCTTATTTTTCATGCTGTCACGACGCTTCCGGCAATCTTCCATTTTGTGGCCACAATTTCTGCAAAAATGGCAGCTTCCGTTAAAACGAGTATCGTACAAACGCGGGCGTTTACTTTCAGTCTCGTTGCTCTCGGGTTCATCATGGCGTCTCTTGAGTGAAATACCTTGGAGTACAGTACTCTACAAAGTTGGGCTCTCGTCGATATGAGGTGTGAATTTAACTCTCTACGTATAAGAGAGTCTTTTTGAGATAAAACTGAAATGGCAAATCCCGTGACGACATCTTCTCCCATTTCGAGCTTCGGTATACGTTCGATAAGGTTCCAGAGGCGTATGGCGGCCTCACACGCACTTTCTTTCATCCCTATTTGAAATTTAATTATTTCATCGAAATAGTCTTGTATTAGCATAGGGCGTCCAAACTTAGCGAGTAGAATTTCTTTCACTTGAGGCCATGCTATCTCGGCATTGCTTAGCTTAGTCAAACATTTAGCGGCCCGACCCTTCAGCGCATGTGTTAAGGCAAGCAAAAGCTCGGGTCCTGCCAATTTTCGGCTGTTGACTATAATTTCGGTTATGTTACACCAACCTTCTATGTCCGCGTCGGCTTCGTCTGGATCAAATTGAACGAGATACGGCGGCGAACGACTTGTCGAAGCGTTTTGTGTTGCTGCTAGTAGGCGTGATAAAAGTGCCTCCATGCTGTTCATAAAGTTGGGTACTTCAGCGTTCGTTTTCGTTGCGTCGGCGGTCTTATCGCTGGTCTCTTCGGTAATGGGCCCTTGTAATCCCACTTCTGATAAAGGGACGGTGACACCATCAGGCGAAGCCATGACGTATATTATAGGAAAATTGATATCATCGGGAGGGTCCATGACGTATGTGGGTATTCGGGCGAGGAGACCAGGGTTCGATAAAAATAACAAAATCGCACGTGATTTAGCGAAACACTCCTTTAATAATTCAACGAGCAATATTCACTAATCACAATCAAGATGTATTATAAAGACTAGCTTTTGCCCGCGGCTTCGCTCGCGTGTACCACAAGTATTCCAAAGATCTAAGATATCAAGCAAGCAAGCATGCACGCAAGCAAGCCCGACTAAACTTCAGGTAGATACGGTCCTTTACAGTATTTTTTTATATACAATGTTTTTCACTAATTCGGAAGCGGGCACTAAAATAACCAGGCTTGTTAATAATATAAAACCTATTATTACTTTCCCCTGTCCTGCATTAGGTATAATTCAATGTTTTCTTACCTTCTACGGAAACTTGAGTAACTGGAAGCGCTATATACCTACTTAGCATTGATATTATACATATTATAGTATTTTGTAAAGGTGTTGTGTGACCTAACTGCTAAAGAGTTATACCCTCCATCATCAGCTCATCTGAATAACCAGAAAGAATACAACTAAAGTTCTATATGTGCATATGATATTTAAAGAAACTTCTTAAAACTCCTAACCGTTAAGGAGTTTAACCTTCCATCATCAGCTCACCCGGATAACCTGAAAGAATACAACAATCGGTCTATACGTACCTATAATATTTGAAAAAATATCCTCAACTCCTAACCGTTAAGGAGATTTACCTTCCATCATCAGCTCATCAACATGAGATGATGTCTACCAGGCGCAAACACTTAAATAGCTTGAGAAAATATGTGAAAAACGTAATGCGTGCCTACAAAATTTGAGGGTTGCCCTCGATTTCCTTGAGATCCCGTCATCAGATCCTGATTTGGTGACAATGGGACCATCTCAGGAGTATATTGTATTCTTTCGAATAAAAAAATAATTTTAATAATCGGTCCACAATTGACCGAGAAATCGGTGAACATACCTACATAAAAAAATACATAAAGTGGAATGCATACCCTCCTTTTTTTTTAAGTCGGTTGAAGAACCCTTTGCGGCCTACTTACAGCATAAACTTATGAATTTTGAAATTTTAGCTTATATTCAGTAAAACGCAAAATCCCGTTTTTTCCCGTTCCCGTAGGAATTTTGGAAAGTCCTCTCTCAATGCTCCTCTACACTCCCCAAACAACCTACATGCCGAATTTCAGCTTTCTACGACCAGTAAAACGAAAAATCCCGTTTTTTCCCGTTCCCGTAGGAATTTTGGAAAGTTCTCTCTCAATGCTCCTCTACACTCCCCAAGCAACCTAAATGCCGAATTTCAGCTTTCTATGACCAGTAAAACGAAAAATCCCGTTTTTTCCCGTTCCCATGGGAATTTTGAAAAGTCCCCTCCTAATCCTCCTGTACACTCTCCAAGCAACCTAGATGCCGAATTTCAGCTTTCTACGACCAGTAAAACGAAAAATCCTGTTTTTTCCTTATCCCGTGGGAATTTCCAAAAATCCTTAAAACAGTTTTTTACTATTATAATTACCTACTTTTGTGCCAAATTTCAAGTGTCTAGTAATTATAGTTCATAGGATCCCGTTGAACTGAATATATAAATCCCGTTTTTTCCTTATCCCGTGGGAATTTTGAAAAATCCTGAATTATGTGTTTTAAATAATGTAATACCTACTTGTGTATCATGTTTGAAGAGTCTAGTTATTATAGTTACTGAGATAGGGTCACTCGGAATCGAATATATAAATCCCGTTTTTTCCCGTCCCCGTGGGAATTCCCAAAAATCCTTCCTTAGTGGATGCCTACATTGTATAAGGTATCTATGTGCAAAATTTCAAGTCTCTAGGTCCAGTGGTTTGGGCTGTGCGTTGATATATCAACAGTCATTTAGTTTATTTAGACATTTCAACCCCATCGCACCCCTTCCAGGGAGATGGTATTTTACGTCCGCCACGTCGGATTTTAAACCCGTTGTTGTTTTCATAACCAGCGACCCGATAAACCATAGAAACAACACCCATGTTGATTTTCAGACTTTGTTACCCCTTTTCCCCCTTTTAGGGGTTGAATTCTCAAAAAACCTGAAACACGTGTTTACTCTTTTATCATTAGGAGTACTTCTGTGAAGTTTCGAATAAAATAGTCGAACGAATCTTGTTTCCCCATACAAACTTTGGACCCCCGTTTCACCCCCTTAGGGAGTGAATTTTGAAAAATCCTTTCTTAGTGCACCCCTAGACATTATAAGGAACCTACATGCAAAATTTGGAATCTCTAGGCCCAGTGGTTTGGGCTGTGCGTTGATATGTCAGTCAGTCAGTCAGTCAGTTTCTTCTTTTATATATTAAGATTAACGCCGATTTGTTAATTAACGACGTTCCACCTGAACACGTGAGGCGCGCGCGCAACATCCGTTGTTCTTCTTTTTTTTTAGTTTTTCCAACTACCCTCACAATGGCCGCCGCCCCAGCGCCCGGTGTTACCTCACCTCTGCCGTGCTCAAGCTAAAAGGCGGCTAAGTGACATTTGGTCAATTTCGACTTTTCAATACCATTCTGCTTAGAAAAAAAATCTCTATCGATCTGTCTAGGAACGGTTTTTTTTATCTTTTACCGTTTCGAAAATAATTTTTCAAAAAAAGCGGTTAAATACATAAAAAATGGACTTTGCTATGCTTAAAGGCGACTAAACCACTTTACTTAACTAAAAAGCTACTAAAGTACTTTAACGTTTGGATTGTTTTTCCATTTATATTATAAATGCCAAACTTAAAAGCGGTTATTATTTTTGGGTACACTAAAAGGCGGCTAAACGTCTTTAACCGCTATTTAACTAGGTTTCATTGAATAAAATACTTCGCTGATACCTGACTACAAGGCGATTATACGACAATGTATCACTAAAAAGCAGTTAAAATCACATTGCCGCCTTTTAGTCCTGTATTCATGCCACAATTTCCAGTAAAAAACCTACGGTTGAAAGCGGCATTGGTCCGTGCGCAAAGTAAACGACATATTTTATTTAATTGTTTGCATAACTAAAAGGGGGCTATTCCACAATACATGACTAAAATGCAGCTAACTACGCCTGCCTCTTTCATCTGTACCCTCGCTAAACCAGAAAACATACCATAATAAAGAAGTAGATGTGTCAATGTGCAGTAAGCTCTTAGTGTAGGAAGACGTTTCGCGGGCGGGCGGCGACGCATTCCCACCAAATAACATTATGGCCAATAAACATATTATGAGGTCTGTAAGTTACATATTTTCTTTTTGTGTAATCGCAGAATTAGAATTAGTTTTACAAGATTTGTAATGTACTCGGTTGACTAGTAGAGTATGTAAATATATTACAATTAGCCACTCACGTGCCTTTTTACCAATTACTATCATTTATTGACAAGTGATTTCAAACAAGGTCATTACTGACTTAAGGAATAAATATGATTGAAATAAATAAATAAATTGGCAACCGTGGTTGCACAAAGCATGTGATTGGCTATGTAGGTATGTATCTTGTACGTTAAATTTGACCCACTTCCTGGTTACCGATTGAGCTGACATTTTGCAACTTCGACCAACAATACGCATACTTAATATTCCATCTTCCGTCTTCTAATTCCGTCTTCACCCGGATCTTTGTTGTTTTTAAGCTGCTTCAGGGCAATCCTAATCTCGCTCATTTCGACGTCCGGGATAATTATCTGTAGTGGCGTGTTAGTGAGGCTCTGATGTGATTTGGATCGGAAAGAGGCTGTGCAGAATGGAAAGCATACAGATGTCCATAAAAGCTCTCAATCTCGACGAGGATTTCCGGCTTAGAGAAGATGGTTTGGCCATTTGCAGTTTTTAGTTTCATTAGGTTGCTCCTTCCAAGTTGCTGCATAAAGACTTTCGATCCCCGGTTGCGCTCTATTGCCTCCATAATAGAGCGAGTATTGGAGCTACAGAGATCTCGCCTTATCAGCTTTCTAACATGCTTGGAGAGCTCTTTTTCACCTAACGAAACAGTCTGCGCCGCCATTTCTCGTCGCCGCCTCATGAGTTCTAGAGTCTCGCGAGAGAGTTTAGACTGCTATACACTTCGCTGCTTTGGGAAACACGTTGTTCCCACATCCCGAATCGTCCTCACCAACTGGTCGGCCTCTTTATCAGCATCGTCGGTGGTTTCCAACAAATCAACAAGAGTTGTGTTGGACGCAAAACAGATCTCACCGTGCGGACTCTCTCCAGCTTATGACGTATATTCAGAGTGCCTCGAACAAGTCGGTGATCACTGCCTGTGTTAAACCTGTTGATCACTGAGACATCCCTGAATATATGCTTTGTATCCGTCATGATAAAATCGATCTCATTTCGCGTCTTTCCGTCGGGGCTTCTCCAAGTCCACTTCCTGTGAGGCCCCTTCTTAAAGAAATAATTTATTAGAGAAAGCTTTTGGCTTTCCAGGAAGCTGACCAACATGTGCCCCTGTGGTTTCTAACTCCAAATCCGTGCGGTCCGATAATCGAATCGTCGCATGCCTGTACTCCCACCTTAGCGTTGAGGTCTCCCATAACAACGCTGTAATGTGTTCTAGTGGTGCTATGCATGGCTTTACACCCTCATACATAGCCCTTCCTCCATAGTCCTTTATGTCCTCATACATAGCTTCCACTTCGTCGTCGGAGTATGCCGAGGTCGGCGCGTATACTTGTATAACTTTCAAGGAGTACCTATCAGTCAACTTAGGTACAAGGTATGCTACCCTTGCCGACACGCTACCGATCTCCACAACGTTGTTACAGAGAGCTTTATTGATAAGGAAGCCGACTCCACCTTGGGACTGCTGTTCGCCCTCCCGAAAGTAGAATAGGTTACCGGAGCTTAAGGTTATCGTATCCTCTCCGTCTCTACGGACCTCCGACAAACCCAAGATATGCCAGTTGATGTGACCTAATTCCACTTCGAGTTCTGCGATCCTATCGTCATTCCTCACATTACGTCCGTTATAGGTAGTCAGGTAAAGTCGTTTGTTTTGGTAGCCGTCCTTAGCTCCGTAATTCTTAGCACCCCCCGCCCTACCGTAACCAGGAATAGTAGGGCTGCCGAGAACTGGGGGCCGGGGTAATGGTTGTGCTACCATAAAAGGTTTTGCCCATAATCACCACGCTGGGCAGGCGGGTTGGTGATCGCAGAATTAGGCCACTTGCACCAGCAAGGCTGCTGCCCGTTGCTGGCCTACTTAATTTTGCCTACTTGCTTTTGGATGGTTATGCCGCCATCTGTCGGTCACCAGAGCCTCGTCAGTTGCTAGCAGGGTGCACCACGGGCAGGTGAGGTTTATTCAAATGGACATAATTCTAAATTACTGTGACTAAGTTGCTTTTTTTTGAGATTGTAACTATCTTTTTGATTTTTTCGCAGTGTGCCATATTTGTTCTATTTTAATATCACAATGAAGTATTAACTATGGTAGCAATGACGAGCTATTTGAATGTCGATTTTACATCGAAATAAACGAATAATTCACAGTAAAATGTTTATTTGAATTTGTAGTTACGGCCAATTTTGCAGGATTCTTAAAAAAATATTGGGACTCGTACAAGACTAAAAAGCAGTGACGCCAAAAGGTTTGTAAGTTAACCGCTTTTAAGCTATGTTCCAGTATATCGGAAAGTAAACAAGAAACAGTGAATTAGTTTATAAGGCGGTAATGTGCCCTTTGCCGCTTTATAGTTATGGACTGGGTCAACAATTATACTCACTAACCTAGATTAAAATGCCACTAAAACAGATAACTGCTTTCTAGTTACGTAATTGTAGTTAACTATCTATTTCAAAACAATTCCTATATCATTAACAAAAAATACATGTCTATAAAGCAGTTAAGATCCGATAACCGCCTTTTTGTACTGCAATGTAAAAAGGATTTTATTTTATTTTCATAACTATAAAGGAAAAAATGACTTTTAGTGGCACAAAAACTATAATATAACAAGAGTGACTAAAATCAAATCATAAATTAAAAAAAGATCTACCGTTTGGTATATGACAACATAGCTAAAGATTTAAAGAAATTGACCAGCATCGATTTGAAATTTTTGTGACGTTTTTCGCCGTTTACTCAAAAGTTGGTTTTGTCACTTAGCCGCCTTTTAGCTTGAGCACGGCAGACCTGTCAAAGGCTGTCCGTTTAGAAATCAACCAATCGATACTAGCGCCATCAAGTTGATTCTCTCGATGCGCCGTCATACTAGTTCCTATATCATTGGGTTATGAGAAATTGTAATAATGACTGATCAGAAATATGTTTATTATTTATTTCATAATAGTTGTTTTGTCCAATAACGTAACTGTAAGTGATTTTTTTTAATAAACTCACTATGATATGGACCTATTAAGGACTGAAACAGTAAATTTGATATATTTTCAGAACCATAAAGACCTATTAACAATTGAGTCTTTTAAAAAATTTATATTTCAGTAAAATAAAGACTCAAATTTACCTCTTTTCAGAAAAAAATATATAATAAATACTGTTTTTCTCAAAACTTGCTATCTTTATATCGTAATATGCGCGTAATGAACTGGGTGACCCGGTGGATTTCTATCGCAAATGCCTACCTGCGTGTGTCCTGCGCAGTTGATCGCCGTACGCAGGGATGAAGGAGTCCTGGGGGGTTGAGTCAAACGGGGTCGGGGTTTGTAACTCCGGGAGACAACACGCCCTCTTTGGTCCGGATTTCAGGCTAAACGGTAGCCCTGTAGCTAGCCACTGCGGGGAAATGGACATGCGTAACTGCACGGATGAGCTGGGTGCTTTACGCTGGCGAGATGGGGGAGGGTCCTCTGGGAGGACATGGGGTCCGGCCATGCTGACGGAGCAAGGGTGTTCGGAACAACTGGGGGCCGTGGGATCGCGGTCACCAGCCGGCATCTGTAGTTCCCGATGTCGCGTTTGGAACCCAACCTGCCACATCTATATCTACTGCGTAGCCCCGGTGTCAATACGGCATCCCCAATGTTGCGGGCTCCATGGAGGGTAGGGAGCGCAGTGGATGAAAACTTAATCTGGAAATATGGACAAACATAGATCCCAGACCCCACAGGGACCTGAAGGGAAACCGGACGGTACCTTACTGCTGGCCGGAACCGCGAAAGCGGGTCCGTCTACTAAGCAGCCCTCACGGGTTCAACCAACACAGCGGGGGAGTGGTACCACGAAAGTGGGACCGCCCTCCTCCACAAGCGGAGGCAAGGCAGCGAAGTCGACCTTGACCTCAGCAAACATACACACACACGGGGGTGGTGCTGCTAGGGCGGCGCCACCACACACAAAGCGCAAGTCCGTGGGTGGCCGAGGGGAAACCGGGAAACCGGAGGAACCAAGGCCGTCCACGTCGACGGCATACCCTACAGGCTCAGTGCCACCTCAGGGTGGCGCTAAGCCAGAGGGTGCCATCCTCGACGTCGCCAGGATACCGGGGCAACCTGGAATCCGCACGGCTGAAGAGGTGGCTGCCCTCCAACGTTTTGACGAGGCGTGGACTCTTGTCGACCGACGACGGGCCAAGGGGAAACCCGGCAAGTCGGCGGGAGGCGCTAGTGGAGCGGGGTCCTCCCAACCAGGGGGTGAACCTGAGCCCAAGCGTAAAAGCAAGAGGCAGCGCCAACGTCAAAAGAAGCGTGCTATGGAGGCGGAAGCTGCCAAGCGCGCTGCGGCAGCCCAAGCCAATGAACCTAAACCTAAGGGGTCCGTCAAGTTCGCGAAGGGGGCGGCAAGTGGCCAGGGTAACCAGGCAGCTGGTCGCACCCAACGCGGCAAGACGCAGGCGAAGGGTAAGGCGGGAGGTGGAAGTACGTCCCGAGCACTGGCCAAAAGGGTGCGCCTCGACGACACTCAGTCGCCTAGGGGTGATCCCAAGAAGCCGAGGCTGGTGGGCGGAACCCAAGTCCCGTATGCAGAGGCAGTGCGGTCGGACTTACTGGTTGCGGTGACAACTGCGACTGGACAGCCCTTGACTGCACAGGCCGCTGATGAGATACAGGTCCTTCTACAGAGGCGTCTTCACAGTGACGCCGTAGATGCGACCAATGACGTGCCAGTGAACCCTGTATTTCAGGGTAAACCGACATACGCCAACGGGGCTCTGAAACTGTGGTGTGAGAACCACGAAACCGTGGAATACCTCACACGGATAGTTTCGGAGTTCACCTTGTCCACGGGTACCAAACTGATGGTCAAACGCCAGTGTGACCTCGTTAGGCTGGTCCGCTGCGGCGTCCTACTGCCAGGTAAACAGCCGGATATCTGGATAGTGGGACGTACGCTGCGGTTCCAGAACAAGTGGGCAAGGGTGGATAGCTGGATCCTCCATAAGGTCGATAGACAGGACGATAACACGTTCCTGATCTTCAGCGCTCCTGAGGATGTGGTGCAGACCCTGATTGATCGTGGGCGCCGACTCTGCTATTTGCTGGGGTCGGTGTACGTGAAGTTCCAGGGTCCGAAAGGTAAATTTACCGAGCACCTGCCAACGGAGCATGACGACCGAGTGGAGGACGCCAATGACGGAGGGCAGGCAGAGGGAGGGGAGTCGGGAGTAATCTCGGGTATCCCTGTGCCAACCCCTGTGATGCAGTCGAGCCCTAAATCCCAGACTGTAGAAGCAGTGGACGAGGAGGAACTGCTTCGGGAGTCGGAGGAAGGGGCTTGTGCAGCGGGCCTGGGCAACCTGGCCATAGGGGGGATAGAGGCGGAGGAGATGGAGGTGCTGTCGGATGATGGCTTGCCCAACTCACCCGTCTTGTAAAGTCCTCCAAGCAAACCTCCACCACAGCGTAACCGCAACGGCTCAGACGCGGAAATGGTTGGAGGTCAACACAACAGCCATTGCACTGATCCAGGAGCCGTGGGTTAGGAATGGCACCATATGCGGACTCCGGAATGCTGGAGGTAAGATTATTACATATACGGGCCCGGAAAACTCTAGGGCCTGTATTTACATCTCCAGGAATATACATGCGCAAACTCTGACGAGCTTCTGTTCTAGAGACCTGTGCGCCATAAAGCTGCACAGGGCGCAAGACCACAGCCTGACGGAGATGGTAATTGCGTCGGCCTACATGCCTGAAGCTGACGCGCCTCCGCCACACGACATGACACGGCTGATAACATACTGCGAAGAGGCCGGGCTGCAACTTATTATTGGCACGGACTCTAACGCACATCACATCCTTTGGGGAATGAAGACAACAAACGAGAGAGGTAAGCTCTTAGTTGAATATCTGATGACCACTAATCTACAGATCATGAACGTGGGTTCTGAACCTACATTCGTGAACAGACGTAGTAGAACAATCATCGACCTAACACTAGCCACAGAAGCGGCCTCGGGAACCATCTCCAACTGGCATGTATCCAACGAGGCATCATGCTCAGATCACAGATGGATACGCTTCGATGTGCAAGTAAGTACAGTCCCAGTTACCACTAAGCGTAATCCACGCAAAACCAACCGCGTGAAATATGCCGAGAGACTGGAACAGCTGCTCAGCGAGCAGACATGTCCAGACAGACTCGTGGGAACAGGACAGATAGAAGAACAGGTAGGTATGCTAACTGACAAGATTATAGTGTAGTGGTGACGTAGTTATTATTTAGTATATAAAACATAATTGTTTGATTAATAGATCAGTATTTACTCAACATTTGATGGTTTCACTTGCTCTCCTATATCGCCTCCTTACATGGCGACCCTGCCAGTCCAACCATATTTAGGCGCGATGCTGGACATTGAACTTTGCGCGTGTGACTAAGTGCGTGTAGTCCTAAACTGTTGGAGTTATTATACAATTTTTTTTTTTTTTTTTCCTTTCTTCGAAAATGTGCAATTCCAAAAGTCCACCACCGCAGACACGGAACGACGAAGTGATCACGCAAATAGGGTACAACAACGAGATTCGGAAGACAACCAACATTGTAGCGGAGAATGTCAACACCATGAATTGGTACCTGCTGGTCATCATTGTTATCGTCATACTAGCACTAGTGATAGTGGTGCTGAGGTACTTGAACAAGTGTTTCAATGACAAGCTTGAGAGACGTACTGCTGCGGCCATCGTCAGGTATTCAAGAGGAGAAGCAGCATTGGGCAAGTAAAACTGCCAAAAGTGTGAGTGCGATAAATGAGTGAGTAACATGAAAACTGTCAGTACCTAATATTGTGTGCGTGTTTTTTTTTCTCACTCTTCGTGTTAATTTCAAAAAAAAAAAAACTTACATTCAACGCAACCCAAACGTAATTAAAACTTTAATGTGTTAGTGAGTTATTTAAAAATAGATTTAATAGGTAAATAATAATTGCTTTAAGTATGTATTTACATAATCAAATATTATGTTTTACAATTTATTTGTAAACTTGTAATTAATGTAAATTTTAATGGCCAAAAACCTACAAGACATTTATAATGAACTGCTGAATGTTCGCACATATCTTGTAAAAATAGGTCCAGATAGAAGACAGACAGGGCAAATATGTGTTAAGAAATTAGAGGAGGCGAACATAATATATGTACAATTTAATGCGTACTTATGCTTAATTGAAGGAGACATAGGAAAAAACACATTAAAAGACAGTGCTATCGTATGTAGTTTAATCGATAAAATTAAGGATCTTTACGCAGACATACAAAAACTGTGTACACATTCTTCAAAAAGTGACGAGACCAATTTCTCAAACATGGAAAAATTTGATTTAAAAACAGCTTTGAGCTTGTTACCAGCTATGAACGATCAGGTCTCTTGTACGAAGCAACTAATTGATGGGATAAGTTACTACGACTCCATACTCGAAAACGATTCAAAATCGAAGTTGATTTCGTTTGTACTATTAAGTCGTTTGTCACAGTCAGCAAAATTAAGGTTAGCTCAATCATACAGTACAGTGCCAGATTTATTAACAGATATGCGTAATAATTTACTACCCAAAAAATCAGCAACAGCCCTCCAACGACAAATGTTATTGTTAAGACAAAACGAATCGACAATAAACGATTTCGGTAAACAGCTTTCGGAAATGTTTGTAGATCTTACAATTGCGCAATCCGAAGGCAAATCTGATTCATATAAAGTTTTACAGCCACTAAATGAAAAGCAAGCAATAAAACAATTCGCCGACGGATTGCGTAATCGTAGGCTAAGTACGATTATTACGGCGCAAAATTTTACATCACTGAAAGATGCTATACAAGCAGCCCTAGACGCAGAGGTCACATCACCGTCGTCAGAAGAGGTAATGGCAATGCGTTATAATAATAATTCTTTGCGCAATTTTAAAGGTCAATCAGCATATTACCGTGGCCGTGGCAGTCGCCCTTATCGGAGCACCTACAATCCGGTGCGTCTCAACAACAGGTACAACTACCAACAGGACAGCGATGAAAGAGTGTCGCAACAGTCACAGTGGCGTGGACCACAGCGACAACCACAAGGACAGTACCGAGGTAAGTCCCGTAGTTTTCATAATAGTTCATTTCGCACTGGACAGTTGAATATGATATCTGAGACAGAACCAGAGGTCCAACCAAGCTCTTCTCAAGATGACACTGACATTCAGTTGCAGTTTTTTCGGACCTAAACATTTTATTCTAACTAGCAGCAACAATTGTTCAATTAAATTAACTACAAATAACAGTGACTCATATTCCTTTTTAGTAGACACAGGCGCATCCATTTCAGCGCTTAAGTATAAACATGCGATTGAGAAAAACCTTCCAATCTATAATGATAACATTGTCATTAACGGAATAGGTGGCAAAGTACAGGCCATCGGATATGTATGTTTAGATTTGTTTACAAGTCATCAAACTTTGACCCATAAGTTTTATGTATTTGATACTCTACCATGTAAGATGAATGGAATAATTGGTCAAGATTTTTTAAATAGGTACAAGTCTGTATTAAATTTCAATAACCACACAATGACATTGTTTTTTGACGATACTACAACAGAAACTCTTCCTTTACTTTTAGGCAATATGAATACGCAATTTAGGATTCCAGCGAGGTCAGAGTCCATCCATTATATTAAAACAACTTTGAAAGAAGACAGCGTAGTGTGCGCTTCAGAGATTTGCGAAGGGGTGTTTATAGCGAGCACGTTAGTGACACCAGTCGACGGCATAGTGCCTATACTAGTATTGAACGCAACTGAAAAAGATTTGATTTTAAATAAACTTAACCCAGCTATGCACAGCGCTACTTCTTATGACTACTGCTTATTTGACCAGTGTGACAAAAATGCGAATAGGGTTAAAAAGTTATTCTCTTTATTGCAATTAAAACATTTAAACAAGGAAGAACACATGTCTATAGAAAATCTGTGTGCCAAGTATGCAGATATATTTCATATTCCGGGAGATAAATTAACTTTTACTAACTTGTGTAAGCATACAATTAATATAAAGCCTAAGGTTGACCCTATTTACACGAAACCGTATAGATTACCGTATTCTCAAAAGCACCAACTTCAGAAACAAATAGACAGTTTATTAGAGGAGGGTATAATAGAACCATGTCAAAGTGAATGGTCAAGTCCTGTTCTGTTAGTTCCAAAAAAAGGAACTAATGATAAACAGAAACGATGGAGGCTTGTGATAGATTACAGGAAACTTAACAACAATATTCAGGACGATAAATTCCCTTTACCGAACATAACTGAAATTTTGGATTCTTTGTCAGGCTCTGTTTATTTTACCCACTTAGACCTTCATCAAGGTTATTATAATGTTGAGCTGGATCCTAACAGTCGCAAATATACTGCATTCAATTCCGGTCAATATCAAATGACTAGAATGCCAATGGGACTCAAGACTAGTCCGAGCTCATTTTCTCGAATGATGACAATGGCAATGACCGGACTAACATACGAAAACTGCCTAGTTTATTTAGATGATCTTATTTGTTTTGGGAAAAATCTGGATGATCATAATAGAAATTTACAGGACATTTTTGAAAGATTAAAAAAAGTTAACCTGAAATTAAACCCTTCTAAGTGTGATTTTTTGAAAAAAGATATTCTTTATTTAGGTCATGTTGTGTCGGCCTCAGGTATACTGCCTGACCCCGAAAAAATTAAGGTTGTTCAAAACTACCCCGTTCCAAAATCTACTGACGAAGTGAAACGCTTCGTCGCTTTTGTGAATTATTATAGAAAATTCATTCGAAACTTCGCAAACAAAGCTTACCATTTAAATTATTTATGTAAGAAAAATGTGCCATTTCTCTGGGATGAAAACTGCCAGCAATCTTTTGAATGTTTAAAACAAAGTGTCATATCACATCCTGTATTACAATACCCAGATTTTTCAGAAAACAATACATTTACACTGCAAACGGATGCCTCAGGTTATGGAATTGGCGCAATCTTATCTAACAATGATGGAAAACCGGTCGCATTTGCGAGTAGGAACCTTAACAAAGCAGAGAAAAATTATCCTACTATCGAAAAAGAGCTGCTTGCGATTGTGTGGGCAGTAAAACATTTCCGGCCCTACCTTTACGGGCGGTTTTTTAACATATTAACAGATCATAGACCCCTCGTATACTTATTCGGCATGAAAGACCCTTCTAGTAGGTTAATGAAATTTAGGTTACTTTTAGAAGAGTACGACTTCCAAGTAGAGTATATAAAAGGAAAGGATAACGCTGCTGCAGACGCATTATCTCGTTTGACAGTCACATCAAAAAAGTTGAAAGAAATGAGTGAAACTATTATTAATGTAATGACGCGTGCACAATCAAGAAAAATAAAACAAGATACTCAAAATGATCACAGTTCAACTAGCAATTGGCCAGATCAACCAAAAATTGTAGAAACCCAAAATAAATACAATAATTCTATAGAACTACGATTTACGACTAACGAAGAATTACATAAATTGCGTGAATTAAATTTGATAGACAAAGAAAGTCGTACATTCTGTTACGTCCCGTCCAAAATGACAATTTTCATTAATCCCTCTTCTCAATCCCAAATGACGCCAAGCGCTTTTGTGAGAGAACTCAGTGATTTTTGCAAATTAATTAATATCGAAGAAATATATTTCATATTATCGAGGAAACTTAAAATGTTTTTAAATACACTAATAAGTGAAATAAAAAATACGCCGAATTGGTCCGGCCCACGCATATGCGTATTAAGAGAAACTCAAAGAATAGATGACATAGATGACCGACGAGTTATTCTAAATGACTTCCATTTATTACCTACAAGTGGCCACGCGGGCATTAGAAAAATGCTCAACAATGTTAAAAAATACTACTTTTGGCCCGGTCTTGAAAAAGATATAAAAGAATTTGTTAAGCGATGTGACAAGTGTCAAAAACAAAAACACTTGTCACATACTACTAAAGAACCTATGGTTATAACAACCACAGCTAATTCAGCCATGGAAAAAATATTCCTAGACGTAGTTGGTCCCCTGGATAGAGACGAAAGTAACTTTTCATATATTTTAACTATCCAGTGCGAGTTGACTAAATATATAGAGGCTTATCCTTTAGTTACTAAGTCATCTTTAGAAATAGCTAAGAAGTTCGTAGATAATTTTATTTTAAGATATGGAATCCCTAAGGACATCGCCACCGACAGAGGGGCAGAGTTTTTATCAGCAACTGTAAAGGAGGTATGTAAGTTATTACAGATAAACCAATTGAATTCTACAGCCTACCGACATCAGAGCATCGGGGCGCTAGAAAATTCCCATAAAAGTTTAGGCAATTATCTCCGTATACAGACAGATAACCATCCGGAGGCGTGGAGTACATGGCTGCCCTACTGGTGCTTCTCTTACAATACGTCTGTACATTCAGAAACCCGGTTCACACCATTCGAATTAGTTTTTGGGAAGAAAAGTATTTTACCATCAAATTTGTCAAAAGGTACAATCGACCCTCTATACAACTTTGATTCATATCCATTAGAATTACGTTATAGAATTCAAAAGGCACAAAAAGAAGCACGTGAAAATTTAATTATCAGTAAACAGGCACGAAAGCTCAAATACGATCAAAAACTGAATCCTATAACTTACAACACAAACGACCTCATATTGATAAAAAATGAAACTGGTAACAAGCTCCAAGAAATTTATTCCGGACCATACAAAGTAGTTGCAGATCTCTCACCAAATGTACAAATAGTTAAAAATGGAAAAAATGACATCGTTCATAAAAATCGCACTAAATTATATTGGCCGCCGAATGATGCAAGTAGTTAAAAACCAAAAATGTTATTCTTATGACTATGTAAAATAGGAAGATACGTATGTAATGCTACTAATATATGTCTAATAGTCTCTAAGATACGTTAATTGTTAGTACCCATAATGTATTACTTACCCACCATAGGGAATTGTACCTAAATATATATGTAACTACATAATAGTTATAGCATTATACTTTGTTTAGTAAGTAAAATTAAAATAAAACAAAGTGATAACTTTATTTTATTTTCTCCCTGTGAAGGAGATGTAGTGGTGACGTAGTTATTATTTAGTATATAAAACATAATTGTTTGATTAATAGATCAGTATTTACTCAACATTTGATGGTTTCACTTGCTCTCCTATATCGCCTCCTTACAATAGATTCCTACCAAACTGCATGTCCCTTATCAACCCCACCAGACAACACAAGTAAAATAAACTGGTGGGGGCCTGAACTGGAAAGACTCAGGAAAAAGGTAAGGCGGCTTCTTAACAGAGCAATGAATACATGCGCCGATCTGGACTGGGACAGGTACAGGGAAGCTAAGTCCAGATACAAGAAGCGATTGAGGTATAGAAGCACCGATTCGTGGCGCAAATTCTGCAGCAGCATAGAGACCTGCGTACAGGCCAACAGGGTAAGGAAAGTCTTAGCAAACCAATCTAGCCAGTTGGGGGGCTCCCTGAAAAAGCCATACAACACCTTCACGAGCACGCCGGAGGAAACAGAGTGCATCCTGATACAAACGCATTTCCCAGGCTGCCATATCATGCAATCGGTTGATTGGCTCGAGGAGGACGGAGACACAACAGAGGAGCATTGGGATTATGCACTCAAGGTAGTAAGTCCATCAAAGGTTGTATGGGCTATCAACAGCTTTAACTCCTTCAAATCTCCAGGATTAGACGGGGTCTTCCCAGCACTTTTAAAGTGGGGAGGTAACCGTCTGATCCAAAGGCTCACCACCGTTTTTGTGGCCTGTTTGGCTCACAGGTATGTACCAAAGCGATGGAGGGAGGTAAAGGTAATTTTCATTCCCAAACCGGGGAAAAGTGACTACTCGGAACCCAAATCTCACAGACCTATTAGTCTCACGTCATTCCTGCTGAAGACCCTAGAAAGGCTGTGTGACCGGGATCTGAGAGAGAATGCCCTAGCTACAGTTCGCCTACACTCACACCAACATGCGTACAGTCAAGGTAAATCAACAGAGTCAGCTCTACATGCAGTGGTCAGCAAAATAGAAGAGGCCATTGAAAACAAATCAATGTGTCTCGGCACCTTCATTGACATCGAAGGAGCTTTTGACAAGACCAACTTCACCAGCATCACGTCGGCCCTGGTCAAACACGGAGTGCATCCGGTATTGGTCGACTGGATAGATAACATGCTCAGTAAAAGAGTCGTCAAACTCGCGTCATCTGAGACACAACATGCACTGGTAGCCAGAGGATGTCCGCAAGGAGGGGTGCTTTCCCCACTGCTGTGGAACTTAGTAGTTAATGACCTCATAGCCAGACTGAACCAGCACTACTACTTCACGATCGGGTATGCTGATGATATTGCTATTTTAATTAGTGGCAGAGTCAGCAGTACCGTGTGCGATGTTACGCAGCAGGCGCTACGAATTGTGGAAAGTTGGTGCATAGACAACGAACTGACCGTCAATCCCAGGAAGACGGAACAGGTAATGTTTACTAACAAACGTCTATTGGGCAGCTACAACCCCACTAGACTGTTTGGTACTGAGCTACAGTTCAGCTCGGAGGTAAAGTATCTGGGAATCATTCTTGATAGTAAACTGAACTGGAGCAACCATCTCAACAGCAAGATCGACAAGGCTACAATAGCCTTCTGGCAGTGCCGCAGAATGATAGGTAAAAGGTGGGGACTATCCCCGAAAATCACTCTGTGGCTGTACCAGTCCATCATCAGGCCCATTATCAGCTACGGTGCAGTGGTGTGGTGGCCGAGAACCAAGCTGATCACCGTTAAAGCAAAGTTGCAACGACTTCAAAGGCTGGCTTGCATGGCGACTACGGGCTGCATGAGGACTACTCCGACTGCGGCCCTGGAAGCCCTACTGAACTTGCCGCCGCTGCATCTGTTTATCCAACAGGAAGCGGGAGCGGCTGCGGTAAGGCTCAGGAAGCTGAACCTATGGAGGAACGTGAATGTAACACACACAGGAATACTGGGTGTACTGGTAAATAGGGAGCCGCTCATCGAAGCGGTCACCGACAGGATACCTAAACAGTACGTATTCGACAAAAAATATAGGATACAATTACACGAAGACCCAGGGGAGGGCCTCAACCTCAAGGAGTTGAGGATCTTCACGGATGGATCGAAAACGTCAACAGGTACAGGCTCTGGAGTACATTCAGAGGACCTGAATATCAACATCTCATCGCCATTGGGGATCCATAATACCGTCTTTCAGGCGGAATGCATGGGTATCATAATGGCAATAACAGCGATTAACTCCAGAGAGGTACAGGGTTTTCCAATCCGTATACTGTCTGATAGTAGATCGGTCTTGCAAGCCCTGCAGAGCAACACTATGACATCGGGGCTAATATACGAGTGCCATCGAGCTCTGACGAAGGTAAGTGAGACAAACACCATTACCCTTCAATGGATAAAGGGTCACAGTGGATCGCGAGGCAACGACGCGGCCGATCGACTGGCGAGGGAGGGATCGGAGTTGAGGGTCTATGGACCTGAACCCATTCTGCCCCTGCCTTTCGGATGGTTGCGCGGCCAGTTGCGCCACAACACCAAGGTAATGCACCAAGAATATTGGACAAACCTAGTAACCTGCAGGCAGACCAGAGAAGCTCTTCCGAAGATCAACCCCGGATTATCCCGCAAACTTCGCGGTTATGGAAGAACTCAGCTCCGACTATTGGTTGGGGCTCTAACTGGACATGCCTTACTTAACAAACACTTACACAATTTAGGTGTTACAGACAGCCCCCTATGCAGAGCGTGCATGGAGGCGGAAGAAACGGCCTCACACGTCCTGCTGGAGTGTGTTAGTGTGGCGAGCTACAGGGCACTACACCTCGGGACACCGAGGTCGCTCCAGGAAGTCGTCGGCAACGTGAAGGGTCTGCTAGGCTTCCTTATGGAGTTGGGCTGGCATGAATAGTGCCTACAGCCTGTTACGCAAAATAGGCGCGTAAAAGACGTCGAGTTGCGGAAATTAGCCCGTTATTACCTATTACCTATTACCTATTATTGGTTTACATATAGATTGAACAGAATAGGCGACGACAGCCCTCCCTGCCTGACACCACACCCAAGTTTGTACTCATCAGACATTGTACCCACCCATCTAACCTGATTGACCTGATTGCTATACCAGTATTTCAAAAGCGACACACATTCTGCTGGCATAGTCGTACAGCTTAATTTCTTCCACAATAGATGGTAAGCAACCAGGTCAAACGCCTTAGACAAGTCCAAGAAGCACGCATATACCGGTGTTTTTCTGTCCCTATAATACCCGACAGTCCGCTTAAGACACATAACAGCCATTTCTGTGGACAGCCCAGGTCTAAATCCAAATTGCGCATCGTGTAGTTTTATGTGTTTCTTAAGCTGTTCATTAAGCAGACTATCAAGCACCTTCGATACAACAGTAGCCAGTGATATGGGTCTGTAGTTTGCGATGTCAGACACGTCCCCCGTTCTGTTCTTTACTATGGGCACAACAACTGTTCTCATGAGATGATCCGGTAGGTATGCATGTCGCAGGCACAGCGTGAAAAACATAGCCAACACTCGGGGAAGATGGACTCCAGCATATTTAAGATGCTCAATGCATTGATGGCAGTGAATTCAATGGTACTGTCTCCAACAGTGGCCCCAGCACTGAATACATCCTGTTCTCCACTTACTAGCGGTGATTTTACTGTGAACAACTCTCTAAAATTGTTAGCTATGTCCCCGGAATCACACACACCACCAATGCTCACAGGGACACCGGGTGCCACGTTAAGTTTCTTGGTATTCTTCCAGAAGCTCTTAAAGTCCTTCGCCGAGTGATTCATTGCTAGGATATCTCTCTTAATTTGCTCCTCATTATCCTGACACCATTTAAGCTTGGACTTAAAGAGCCTTCTAGTCTGACACATGTCCTCATATATAGGTCCCGAGGATGGCTTCCCGACCTCTACCCAAGTTAAAAACTTTGACCGAGCATCCCTGTGAGCACCGGCCACATGCCTACCCCATCCCACAACATAACACCTCTTTTTATTAAAACCTTAAATAGAATAAGTAATATTTTTTGGTGAAACAACTGGTATACGGATATTAACGAGTACGTAAGGTCATGTTTACTTTGTCAAACGTCAAAACCATTAAATAAGAAACCGGTTGGTTTGATGTCATCAACTGTACCTACCGAAACTTGGGAAAGGGTTTACATTGATTACAAAGGACCATTCCCGATATCAAAAAACGGAAACAAATATATTTTGGTTATTTTGGACGGTTACTCTAAGTGGGTTCAGTTGATCGCAGTACGGGCGGCGACCGCCGCTAACACCGTCCGCGCGCTGTCGAGGCTCGTGTGGGCGAACTACGGACCGCCGCGAACTATCACATCTGATAACGCAACACATTTCACAGCTGATGTATTTAAACAAATGAGCCAAGTTTGGGGAATTAATGATGAACTAAACCAATTACTTTGCTCACCCGCGACCTTACAGTAGTTATGTTTATGCAAGAAATGTGTGTTCATGCAGTTTCTCCACCTCCACACTGTACGAACACACACAAATCACATAAACCCAACCATCACCACCACCAAGCTACACTGACGCGTTTCGAACTCAACACAACACATTTCTTGCATAAACGTAACTATTGTAAGGTCGCGGGTGAGCAAAGCAATTGTTTTAGTTCATTAATATGGACCTACGCAAAGTAACGCCTGATTCAATAAATTAAAGGAATTAATGATGTTAAAATATCTCCGTATTACCCACAGACAAACGCAGTGGAACGCGTGAACCGTAATTTGAGTGTAATGTTAAATATTTATTGTAGAAAAACGAAATCTGTTTGTGAAGCGCGTCTGTGCACTTTATAATAAAAATATTAAATTGATTGATATAGATATATTTAACTGTACATCAAACTCAATAAAAAGTGCATTTAGTAAGTAGAAATATTTTGTAACGGCAAATGTTAGTAACTAAATTCAACAGAAGTATTATGTGTATTATTAGGTACTCTATTAGGTTGTAACTTATTCCGCAATTCGTTGTGTATTAACTTAGATATTTTTTGGAAACTATAGGTCTACATATTACTAAGTTAACCTGTAATGAATATTTGTATATGACTGTTTGTTTCATAATAAATAAATAAATAAATAAATAAATAAATAAATCTGTATGGCACGAATCGCTACCTAATTTCCAACTTGCTCTTAATACCGCAGTCCATGAAAGTTCAAAGTGTACACCGTCATCCATTTTTCTCGGACGAGAAATTGGAAGTCCTTTAGAAAATAAGTGGGAATTAGATAAAATAATTTCTGTCGAATCGATTCATAACCACGAGCAAAGTACAGTGGCTCGAAATTTAAACACTGCAAATGAGAGACAGGTGTATTACAATAATAATCGTCGGAGAGCTAATATTTTTAACGTAGGGCAACAAGTACTCGCGAAATGTTTTCCGCTTACAAACGCCGATCGAGGAGTATGCGCCGCCTTTTGTCCGCGGTGGTCAGGGCCATATACAATTAAAGATATAACAAATGGCCAAGCCAAGATAACTAAGCCGAATTCAAATAATTTCGTAAAAAGAGTAAATATATCTCAACTGAAGCCATACTGTTCGAGATTAAGTGGGGGGGGTGTGACAATGTGCAGCTTCCAACCACCCTCCCCTTCCCAAAATCATAACTCACGGTGATTGCTCTGGAACGCTCGGTAGAATACGATCTGCCTCCGAGCTTGACACATATCGCGCGTGTGTGTACCGAATTCTTGAAAACGAACTAAAAAGGGGGAAATGCTACAGCCTCCGTGTCGCGTGTGGCTTCGGACACCAAAGCCTCTCAAACGCGAGTGAAAGGAGTAGTGCACTGTAATTTGGACTATGCAAAGGACGAGCTGTGAGTACCACTCATTTCCTTTCTCTCATCCCCTACACATTGTCACAAGGTTAGGGTTTAAAAAGAAGAAATTGAACTTGATATGAGCAATAATTTTATTGTACTTTATTATTTGTTACTGGGAAGCAATGATACGTCCGCCTTACTTAATTCGAACATCAAGAGTGAGACCATCTTATTTGAAACATAATTATGACAGTTCTTGTAATAGACAAACTTTGATTTACCCACATTATTTAATTATTAATTTTTGCACCATAGTAAAGTAGAATAAACCAACACGCCCCCTCAAAAATTAATTAATAATGTTTTCTATGTATGTATGTATGGTACATACACATATTTAAATAATCATGATACATCAAAGTACATTTCAAACGTTTTATCTTACGTTTTAAACAGAACCGGAACGTATATTACTTCCAAGAACATTCTGGGAAATATGTACAATTCTATGGCCCAAACCAACATAAGTTAGGATCGTTTTCTAATTACTTCTTGAACAGAAATTGTGGTATTATCTTGTACAGTAATGTTGTTTTCAAATACAAGTAAAAATTACTTCTTGAATAGATCTAGAATAAATTGGGGCTGTTGGATTCTCCTGTGATCCAGCAGCCCCAATTCTACACTACTCCATTTAACTCTGACAGTTGCATTGAAATTCCGTGTTTTTACTGCCATGGAAATTCCTCAAAACTACATTTACATTGCCTGAAGAACATTCATGCAAAATTTAACGTATCTAGTCATAGCAGTTGACATTTTGAAATACTTGTCATGATTTTAGGACTTTATCGTAGTAAAATAACCATAAAAACATCAATAACATGAACATACGTTAACCTCAAGGTAGATTTAAATCACTATATGGCAACACTAAAAACGTCGAGGGAAATTAAAGCAGATGGAGGGGATATGAAGGAGCTCAGAAGAAAACCGCCATGGCGAGGGGCATTGACGAACGGGACGAGCTGGAAGACGGTCGATAGCTGAAGAGGAACAACGAGTCATAATATTTCAGAAGTTAAAAAAAAAACCCCACCCACGTTTAAACCACAGTGCACCGCCGCGCCGGTCTATGAAAACAAAAAAGTAAGTGCTTAAGTATATTAATATTTGGTTGATAGCCTCATGCTTGTGTCATCTGTGAATTAAATAAGTTTTACCGGCAATGTAACAATTACATCGAAATTGCTGTTAAAAGAAAATATATATGTTTTTGTAGTACTGTAACACTATCTAAGGAAAAAAAAGAAACCATTTCAAAATGTAACCAATATCTACATTGCTGGTCGGATGCAAGATTTTCTACCCTACAGTTTCAAGTATAAAAATGTACATACCCTATTTAACCTATTCTTGAGGTAGTAAAGTAAAGAATAAATATACGTTTAATTTTTGATATACTTGCATGATATTAATAGATCAATATAGTGTAATTTTATTATATTATTTATACCACGCAGGTAAAAAGATACTTGTATCTTTCGTTAAGGCGAGGTAAATTTGATAAGAAGAAGTTATTACTTTCTTGCTCGTTTAACAGAATTCCTAATTTGAATACAAGACTTATATCAAGGCATGAATAGACAATAATAAACATAATAAGCTACTTTAATTAATCTATATTAATTATCACAATGTTAGTGGAAATTAAGCAAACACATTCGCTTAGTTTTTGTCATTACGTATATTTTAGAAGTGATAATAATACTTAGTCTGATTGATTTTGAGCACTAGCACATAAATATAACGTGAGTGTGCGTTATAAATCATTTATTTTATTTATTTATTTATTTGAAAATATTATGGTTACATGACCTTACAGAACATCCAATGCGCCATGAAACCTAAACTTAAAGAAAACAATGAGCTTAATAAAACAATGAAATTATTACTTACATAAAGAAAAAAAATAAACAAAATAAAAAAATAACAATGAATCATGAAATAATTAAAATAAAGTGCAATTAAGATTATAAATAAAATAAAATTAAACCCTCACAGATGTAGGCCTGGCATCCATCATCTCACAGAATCTCAGGCACTCACTTCTCACAGCAGTCCATCGCCACGCAAACAGGTCGCACTCTGGTGCTGATGCCAAAAGCGCATTCAACTGCACAAGAGCACGAACCAGCGGAGAGTTCAGGCGTGACACGGTGCGGCTCGCGGGCAATGCCAACAGATCACGTCGCCGTGGTCTGAGGGCAATCCTAGGGACATCCGGTACACGGAATCGCACAAGTCGACTCACCAGTTCCGGACAATCCGATTCACCACGCAGAGCTCGACACGCAAACGTCAATAAACTAAAGTTACGTCTCACTTCCAACGAATTGTAGGCTAAGGTCCCAAGGAGAAACTTCGTTGGATAAAGAAACGGGTAGTATCCGTACATTTTTTTGTATAGAAATCTTAAAAAGGCTTTTTGTACCTTTTCAAGAAGCAAAGTATAAGCGTATTCGTAAGGATGCCAAACAATCGACGATGTCTCAAGCTTACTTCTCACTAGGGCATTAAAGACGAGTTTAATGGCAACAGGATCACTAAAGTCACGAAGGTTGCGGATAACGAAGCCCAGTCTTCGATAACAGCTGGCAGCAAGCGATGACATGTGCTCATGAAAAGTAAGCCGCGAATCGAAGACCACCCCAAGATCCTTAACAGAGAACACGCGGTTTATAGGCTCTGATCCGAGCATATACTGCGCATGCAACGGCATGTGAGCACGGCTAAACGTGCAAACGCAACACTTGCTCGCGTTGAAAAGCAGCTTGTTTTCAATGCTCCAACGAAGAACCGAGTCAATGTCCCTTTGCAACAACTCACAGTCAGTACTTTGCTCCACTCCATATACCAACTTGAGATCGTCAGCATATAGAAGACAGTGGGCTGACAGAAGAACAGACTTCAGGTCGTCTATCATGATGCCAAATAAGAAAGGTCCTAGTATGGAGCCCTGACTAACGCCAGACCGGGTATGATATGGGGCCGAAACGAAACATCCATGCTGGACATACTGCTTCCGATCACGCAGATAACTAGCAAAGAAAGACAACAAAGCAGGAGAAAAGCCAATCCGATCCAGCTTCGCCAGCAGCACATCGTTATCCACGCGATCGAAAGCCTCATGTTATTAAATAGATGCGAAATTACAGGAAAAAAAGCAGTTGATTGTCTCATCCATGGTATCACTGATATTCCACTAAGGCACAGTGCTCAAGCTTTGAAATGCAAGGAACCGGAGGATTTACTACAATATCTCGTGCTGCAACAACCGCAAACTTCCGTCATTTCACAAACTCAGAAGAAACGGGGCTTTACTGCAAAGTATGATAACTATATCTCTCGGCAAAAATCGATTAAATGCTATCATTGTGGAGTAGAGGGGCATACAAGTAACAGGTGTTTCAAGAAAGATAAGCTTATTCATAATCATAACAATAAGATCAATTCGAATATTTGTTTCAATTGTAACGAGGAGGGACATCGATTTGTGCATTGCCCAAAAACTATAAAGAAATGTAATCTGTGCAACAAAGTAGGTCACACAGATGAAAATTGTAATCGAAGTCGCTCCTCATTTGGTAATGAAATTGTTAAATCCCAAAGGGTTATGACTTTGTCAACTAATGATGTTAATAAGAATGATAAATATGTAAAAAAATTAAGTATTGACAATAAACCATTTGAAGCATATATTGATTTTGGAAGTGAATGTTCCTTAATACAACGTAACTTGGCAGAATTACTCCAGTTGAACAGAAACATAGATAGCTTGCCACTCATCAAAGGTTTTGGGAATAATCGTGTTCTACCGCTCTTTAAATCAACAATTAACGTCACGATAGATGAGGTTGAAGCTAGCATAAATGTATACGCGGTAGACAACGATTTTCTGCAATACCCTCTTTTGATTGGTCAGAATTTTACGGAGTTACCTTACGTCACGGTGCTTAAGGATAGTAACAAGTTAGTATTTTACAATACACCGATAGTTGAAAGTAATACACCACGAGTTAATCTCACCTCAAAAGAGGCGTAAGACAGGGAGATGTAATATCTCCGAAACTGTTTATTGCCGCTCTGGAAGACGCCTTCAAGCTCCTGGAATGGAAAGGACTAGGCATCAATGTCAACGGCGAATACATCACTCACCTTCGGTTTGCCGACGATATCGTGGTCATGGCAAAATCGATGGAAGAACTCAGCACGATGCTTGAAGGCCTCAATCGAGTCTCTCGACGGGTAGGACTAAGAATGAACATGGACAAGACGAAAGTTATGTCTAATGTTCATGTTGTCCCTGCCCCCATTGTGGTCGAGAACTCGGTTCTTGAAGTTGTTGACGCATATGTATACCTAGGACAGACCGTCCAGCTAGGTAGGTCCAACTTCGAGAAGGAGGTCAATCGGCGAATCCAACTCGGATGGGCAGCGTTCGGGAAGCTCCGCAACATCTTTTCGTCCAAAATACCTCAGTGCCTCAAAACAAAAGTCTTTAATCAGTGTGTGTTGCCAGTGATGACATATGGATCCGAGACGTGGTGCTTCACTATGGGCCTGATGAATAGGCTCAGAGTCGCTCAGCGAGCTATGGAGAGGGCTATGCTTGGAGTTTCTCTACGGGATCGAATCAGAAACGAGGAGATCCGTAGAAGAACCGGGGTAACCGACATAGCCAAACGGATTAGCTCGTTGAAATGGCAATGGGCAGGCCATATAGCACGTAGAACAGATGGCCGTTGGGGGACAAAAGTTCTGGAATGGAGACCACGGACTGGCAAGCGCAGCGTGGGACGTCCACCAACGAGATGGACGGACGATTTGGTGAAGGCCGCAGGTTCAGGGTGGATGCAAATCGCTTCCAATCGTAATGATTGGGCATCAATAAGGGAGGCCTATGTCCAGCAGTGGACGTCCTATGGCTGAAATGATGATGATGATGATGATGATTAGTATTTAGATGAATTATTGATTATTGTTTGGCTACTCTATTAATTTATTATTGTTTAATTATTGTATACGGCCAGGTTGAGTATAGCGGTTTTAGAACAATAAGCCTGCTATAGCTAATTTCACTATAGAGGAATCGGTACAGTCAGCGACAAATGTATAGGAGCGGCCAAGGCACTCAAATATATCGGAACACGTCTCTATTGTCAAGAGCGTTAGAGAAAAATATGGGCCCTGGATTGGAACTACCTTAAATCTTTAAAATAGCTTATTTTACGTAAAGGAAACATTCTTTTATTTTTAATAAGAAACAAAGCTAGATTAAAAGATTTTTTTTCTCTTTTTACTTTTGAGTAGTTTAAATGAACTTGAAATGAAGTCTACATTTAATGGTCTTCCGTTCATTTTATTTACCATGTTTGTTAGAGAGGTTTGTTCATTATATTATACTTAATTAACCTTATCGATTCACGTCATAAAAGTAGAGGAGGAGGGGAGGAGTAAAAGTACAGGGTGTGGCAAGTGTATTTTCAAAAATCTTTGAATGTAGTTTAGTTTCTTTTTAAAAATAAAATAATGTTTCCTTTCGCAAAATAAGCTATTTCAAAGATTTCAGGTATATTTGTCGGGGCCCATTTTTTTTTCTACGCTGTATATTTGACTGTTCCATTCATTTCGTATGAGACTTAAACCTGTGGCTAACACATTAGCGCCATCTATAAATTGAAAGAAAAAACTCAAATAGATGGCGCTATATAGTGTTAGCCCGAGGTCTACGTGGCATACGAAATATATGGTGACGTTTTAATAATGGTGAAACTAGCTGCAGCAGGCTAATTATTTTATATAAACGCAACATTGTATGGCCATTGGCAGTCCTCTTGGTTTTATCGTCCTTGTTATTAATGTACTTTATTTTATGGTTATATTGTCATTTTTATTATGGTACCTATCTACCTCATTTGCAGTGTTTTAACTGATTTCAAAAATCACATAGCACATTAAAATTTATTTTATTCATAACTCATATAGCCCGGGACTTAATCACGACAATTAAGTGCGGGTAATTCGAAAAACTCGCGCGGCTAAACGAACGGTGATATCCTACACTTCCGTCTACTCGTGACAACGGCCGCTGCAATGCGGTCAAAACGACGAGGTAATTTGAGCAAAGTAAGTCGTCTGTCGTGATTAAGTCCCGAGTGATTTAGTTATGAGTGAGAATAGCGAAATTAAAAACATATTTCTTTTATTAATGAAAATTATAGCAAAAAAATTAAAAACTACTGAGGACGCCACATGTGATTCCGTCCAGCCATATCATTAATTACTTAACTGGGTATATACTTAAGTACACAAAACTGTAAAATTAATCAGCTATTAGAATTACAATGGTTTACGCAAAATCACATATTTCAAACCACCGTGGCTCACATTGATCAGATTACAAGGAAAAGGATACTGGCATAGTATCATAATCAAGATACATGGGTACAACTTCAGGAGGAGCATCTTGAACACAGTATGCAAAATAATGATCATCAAAACCTATCGAATGCAAAGGTAACACCTTAAAAACTATGCGGTGTTCATTGTACACATAGATGTTTATTATTGTGGCGAAATGGATGTTGTCTGGTTCAATGCATGAGACTAAAACTAATTTTTTATGGAAACGTGTAGACGATATTGAGACCCAAGACACCGATTTTATAGTATCAACAGTCTCCCAACCAAATTTGTGTGCAAGTACTGAAGCTACCTGTAATGTTACTTTAGTATTGGCCCCGAAACTGATATGGCTTTTTAACTTTTTATTTAAAAAAATGTCATTCAACATCAATCAATCCGGTACTAGAACTTTAAACCACAGTCGACCATTAAAATGTACATAACAAGCACTAATGTATAAAACTAACTAACAGAAAGTCGGCATCCCAGACGGGCAATACAGACCAATTCGGAGGACCCCTCTTCCGCACTGGTTCTGCCCGGCGGGGAGGGCGACTTAACTGGCGTAAATTAATATGCCGGTGGGATAGGCACCAACTCCAAAGATCTAATCCCTAGCCCACCGGCAACCTTAACCAATCCGGGCACCCCTCTTAAAGGCTGACCCGGCAAACTGACTGGGTAAAATAGTCGAAAACAACAAACATAAAATACGACAGTATGAAAATTCTCTTCAGAGAAATCTTTGCCAGTTTGGGAAGGATTGTGAAATCATAGGCCCGAAATGGGGTCACTAGCGAAGAACGTAACTTGTCCATCCCAGACCTACTACAACTTATAAACTATAGAACAGCAGCCCTAAAATACGAAAGTGTAAAAATCCACTATAGAGAAATCTTTGCAAGTTTGGGAAAGATTGTGAAATCATAGGCCCGAAATGGGGTCACTAGCGAAGAACGTAACTTGTCCATCCCAGACCTACTACAACTTATAAACTATAGAACAGCAGCCCTATAACACGAAAGTGTAAAAATCCACTATAGAGAAATCTTTGCCAGTTTGGGAAAGATTGTGAAATCATAGGCCCGAAATGGGGTCACTAGCGAAGAACGTAACTTGTCCATCCCAGACCTACTACAACTTATAAACTATAGAACAGCAGCCCTATAACACGAAAGTGTAAAAATCCACTATAGAGAAATCTTTGCCAGTTTGGGAAAGATTGTGAAATCATAGGCCCGAAATGGGGTCACTAGCGAAGAACGTAACTTGTCCATCCCAGACCTACTACAACTTATAAACTATAGAACAGCAGCCCTATAACACGAAAGTGTAAAAATCCACTATAGAGAAATCTTTGCCAGTTTGGGAAAGATTGTGAAATCATAGGCCCGAAATGGGGTCACTAGCGAAGAACGTAACTTGTCCATCCCAGACCTACTACAACTTATAAACTATAGAACAGCAGCCCTAAAATACGAAAGTGTAAAAATCCACTATAGAGAAATCTTTGCCAGTTTGGGAAATATTGTGAAATCATAGGCCCGAAATGGGGTCACTAGCGAAGAACGTAACTTGTCCATCCCAGACCTACTACAACTTATAAACTATAGAACAGCAACCCTATAACACGAAAGTGTAAAAATCCACTATAGAGAAATCTTTGCCAGTTTGGGAAAGATTGTGAAATCATAGGCCCGAAATGGGGTCACTAGCGAAGAACGTAACTTGTCCATCCCAGACCTACTACAACTTATAAACTATAGAACAGCAGCCAAATTAATCAGCTATTAGAATTACAATGGTTTACGCAAAATCACATATTTCAAACCACCGTGGCTCACATTGATCAGATTACAAGGAAAAGAATACTGCATAGTATCATAATCAAGATACATGGGTACAACTTCAGGAGGAGCATCTTGAACACAGTATGCAAAATAATGATCATCAAAACCTATCAAATGCAAAGGTAACACCTTAAAAACTATGCGGTGTTCATTGTACACATAGATGTTTATTATTGTGGCGAAATGGATGTTGTCTGGTTCAATGCATGAGACTAAAACTGATTTTTTATGGAAACGTGTAGACGATATTGAGACCCAAGACACCGATTTTATAGTATCAACAGTCTCCCAACCAAATTTGTGTGCAAGTACTGAAGCTACTTGTAATGTTACTTTAGTGGGTGGATTTTTGAAATAATTTTTTTACGTAATTTCCGTGGGCAAAATTTTTTTGCGTCCAAAAAAGTCGCTCTGAAAATACACCCTAGTATTGGCCCCGAAACTGATATGGCTTTTCAAATTTTTATTTAAAAAAATGTCATTCAACATCAATTGATGTCGCTTCGCGATGGAGAAAGTCATGTTTATTCTATTAGATGAAGACTTCGATGCTAACTTATTCGGGCGATGCTTTGCTTCAAAACGCATGGATGAAAGATACCGTAGAGGCCCAAATTTAAGCATCGCTCTATGATAGTGAACTAAATTGTGAAACTTTGGCTTGAGATTCTGATTAAATAATGTGGTGTACATTTCGCAAATTGTCGAAACCAAATGTTGCAGATATGTCATTCTTTCTGGGAGAAATGCTGAACACATAACCATATCTAAAGTAGCATTAGTTGGACATAAAGTACCCAATATTGATCGTCCCGAGGAACCAGATCTCCAAACATGATTCCAAAGTACCTACATAGAGTTGATACCTCTGAAGAGCTTAAACGTAAGTTACCTTTACGTAAATGTTCTATGGACAACGATACCGGTATGTCTGCTCTATCAGGACCGTATTCAAATGATGCTAGTTTGTTATTTAATAGTTGTATAGAAAAGTATTTAAGTTTGTCTACTAAAGCAACAATTATTTCAGACATTATCTATTTTATTATGCCTTCGTTCAAATCATGCATTACGTCTACTCCTACTTGCGAAAATAAGTCAAAATTATCAATACGTAGCCATATACATTCCTCTTTAATTCCAGTAAGTGAAATGTTACTTATTCTCAAGTCCTCCCTGTAATTTTCCATGTTTCTTAAAATTGAGCTATCCTCTTGTAACAGTCTTGTCATAATATTTTTGTTGACTTTACAATTCCTGCATGGAAAATTACAAGAAAAACTTTCGGCGAACCCAATGACACTATGCAGACCCAAGTTATCACCAAGAATAAGACCCAACTCAAAATAAATTGTGCCTTTAAAATCAGGAAGGTTAAATGAAATCCCTTGTGCCGCCAGAAAATTAAATTCGTCGATTAAAGGTTGAAAAATAATTCGGTTTCCGAATTCCACCCTATCTGAAGAATGATATAACAACGCAAGAAATATACTAGTCAGCTGAGACTGATAGTGTTTTGGCAAACAAGGTAGTGAAACATATGCTGCGCCTAGTTTGTGAATCGAGCCATGACTCCCCAAAGCATTCAGTGGTTCAAAATCATCGATTTGTAAAAAAATAGGCATTACCAATTTATCGCCGTGTTGATTGGTGTTGGTTGTTGATCGGCATGATTTCATAAAGTTTATGCAAATCAATTAGTGTAATCGAAAATGTAGTACAGTTTTCTTCTTTATTACACTTGCTTGATTTATTATTGATTAGGTTTAACTAATAAACTAAGTTGTGAGCAGATAACAATAAAGATTCATGTTATTCATATTTTCAATATTTATAATAGTAAAAGTCGACTCACATTACCAAATTTAAACATTTTATAACCCGCTATGTGTCGCCTTCCACATTATAAAAACTACGCTATGTGTACATTTGGCACATGGCGATTTAAAGTAAGCCAAATCAAAGTCGCTATGTAGCTAAATTCTGGTTTTTTGTTAATATCATAAAAATCTACGAGGAAAAATTGTTTATTTTTTCGTGAAAATCATGTAAATCTTACTACTGTATTATTTAAAAAAGTCAGATGTGACAAAAGTTGTATATACTATTAGATAAACAGTTTTTTTGGTCTCCTGTAAAGTTAGTCAAAATTACATAGCGATTTTGTCATTCGCACCGACGATATGCTGCGCCTAGTTTGTGAATCGAGCCATGACTCCCCAAAGCATTCAGTGGTTCAAAATCATCGATTTGTAAAAAAATAGGCATTACCAATTTATCGCCGTGTTGCTCCCGCCTTGTTTGCCAAAAGGAACCATGCAAAAAGTGTTCAATGGTTTGACTCGAATCATGGGCTAGTAAATCATTCATATACTGTAATGTTTCGAGTAATATATTCGAAAGAGAAAAAAAATTTTTCAAAACAAGTCGTAGAGGGATGAAGTGAGCCTTCGATTCAATGGATTTGTATAACCTTAAGCCGCGACATACAACAAAATCATATCTACTACCTACTGTATATGAATTAGGTTCGATGTAAGACCCGCAATCTTTGAAATATTTTAGCCTCAAGTGATAGCTATCAAGTTTGGTTAAAGAGGAATCAATGTTTCTTTCTATCAAAACATTACTGCTTTGGTCTAAAACAGGAAGAATAGAGTTATGAAATATACACTTAATGCCATTAAATACAGTATCAGCAACTTTTTGTGGCACCTGAGGATTACCATAAAGAGAAGACATTAGCTGCGCCAAACTTATATCCAAAGGGATCGATTTATCTGTCTTGTTTGAAGTACTAAGTTTGTGTAAAATTATTTTTTCTTGGAAAGGATTGCTTATAACTTCCTCATTGTGAATTAAGGTATCGCCTATAGTTTCTTCATTACTTTGTACCGTATTAGGCAGAACTGAGTGAGACTTTAGATAGTGCCTTCTATAAGAATTGAAAATTTGAAATGTTCTAAAACAGTTTGTACTCGCACAAGAAAACGTTGTAACATCTCTATGATAAAATGCCATGTGTTTTCTCAACCGAATAAAACTATTAAAAGTATTGTTGCATACCATGCATGAAATCATATTGCTTTTTAAACTACCTCCGAAGAAACATTCAGTGAAGCTGCTTTAATTTATAACATTTAGTTGGGACAGTAGTTCTCTTAAAGGAACCCCTTCAACGTCAAACTTTGACTGCATTTGAAACATAGCGCGCTGTATGAACATCCAGCATGGCGCGGCTACCTTTGGGTAAGCACAGTCTAATGCCCAGTATAAATTATACGTGACCTTTATAGCCTCACAAATTGTGGGTACTTGGTATCTAAGGCCACCAGCAGTAGTTATAATTTCAAATGTGTTTACTTTTTCCCATGTCGGCCCCACCGCAATGATATACGGCTGGTTTGGTATACCTTTCGAAACATTAAATGCCTCTCTTTGAATGCAATATGTTGCAATTTCAGACGCTGATGCAACGCGCGCCAACAAACCACTCCTAGTTTCTTCCCTAGTCAGCCTCCACAATTTCTTTTTCGGTACGGTGACGGTGTGCATCTGTCGGAGCAGGGCGACGATTCCAAGTAATGCGGCTACACTTGCTTGCTCTTCACTAGCTGTAAAATGAACACAAAAATTCTTAAATTTGTTGTCCTGAAATCCCTAAGGCGTTTGCTGATAGTGATAATGATAGTAAAATGTTGCCAAGTCAATCATAAAATAGAATCCTGAGCGTAACGAGTGCGTCAACACACGAGAAGTAAAATACATTTGCATCCCCGTGTGTAACACAAAACTTTTCACCTCACTACCTTGGAAAGCCAGGCTGAATATAACCTAAATATTTGGCAAAATTGCTGTTGTGTGGTTAATTATTATTAAAAATGTCTACTTCGAATAGTGAACACGAGCAAAATATTAACTCAACCCCGACGGAAATACTTATTGAGGCACCAAACGCGAGTGATAGCCTGTTGAAAAACGTTATATGCAACTCGTGTGCATTGATAGTTACATACTCAGCTTCCTTACCGCGCTCGCCTGTGGCTCGCGCTTGCAGTAATGCCTCGTATGTAAAGATCAATATAGCACACTTGTATCATAATGTACTATTACGTCACACCTGGCCATGTGAGTTTTACCGCACGCTACGCATACGGTAAAACTCGCATGTGTACTCACCACGGGCAGTAGAAAAGAAAGCCCTTGGTAACTAATGTACTATTAAATAATAGTAGACCAAAACAATTACTCACCAGAAGCTAATTCGAGCAGTTCAAACGTTGTTTGGTCTGATTTGCTGGACTCGCCGCGATCAGCGAGTAATTTTAATATTTTAAGTTTCACTAGCGGAAACCTCTCGACAAATGTGTTGTTTGCCGATGGATATACGTCCTCGAAATCAGCAGTCAACTGTAATAGTACATTACTGCAGAGGCCGGGACTTAAGGGGTTGCCGGCCGAGTATCTAAGTTGACGGCCGAGTGGTACACGAGGCCGGCATGATACGAGGCCGGCAACCCCTGTTCCGGCCGAGGCTTGTATAGTGCTTTTCTCAAATATGCACCATCATCATCATCATCATCATCATCATCATTATCGTCGTCGTCGTCATCATAATGGTGATGGTGATGATGATGATGATGATGATGGTGGTGATGATGATGATGATGATGATGATGATGATGATGATGGTGGTGATGATGATGATGGTGATGAATGATGATGATGGTGATTGATGATGATGATGATGGTGATGATGATGGTGATGATGATGATGATGATGGTGGTGATGATGGTGATGATGATGATGGTGGTGGTGATGGTGATTGATGATGATGATGATGATGATGGTGATGATGGTGATGATGATGGTGATGATGATGATGATGATGGTGATGATGATGGTGATAATGGTGATGATGATGATGATGATGGTGATGATGATGGTGATGATGGTGATGATGATGGTGCTGATGATGATGATGATGGTGATGATGATGGTGATAATGGTGATGATGATGATGATGATGGTGATGATGATGATGATGATGATGGTGGTGAATGATGATGATGGTGATGAATGATGATGATGGTGATGATGATGATGATGGTGATGAATGATGGTGATGATGATGATGATGATGATGGTGATGATGATGATGGTGATGAATGATGATGATGATGGTGATTAATGATGATGATGATGATGATGATGATGGTGATGATGATGTTGATGGTGAAATATTTCTCTAGGCAGATCACCATTACCATCACCATCTTACCTTACCTTAAATAAGCGTAGTGGCAGAATGTCATAATGAACCAAAACGCAAATATTGCTTATAGTTTTTTTTTAAATGGCTGTATGCTATGATGCCATAGACCTATAAACAGTAAACATCATGGTGCTGTGTGACATGAAACAGTAGACGATCGCATTGCCGGCCTAGGCCTGCAACGGTGTATTTTGAAGCCTGTTTTAACGAACACAACGTAAACATTACATAGCATGTTTGAGAAAAATAATATTAATGTTAAGTTACTTATTTAGATACATGATTATTTACTTATTAAATGTTAAAATATGACTGCAACTCACCAACTTGTGTCCGTTAGGCAGTTTTAAACCTGGAAAAGTGTTGAAATATTCAACATATGAAATTTCTTTCAGTATCTAAATCCGCAGATCAAAAGTGGCTTGCCATTTGGTCATTAATATCTCTGAAGGAGAAGACGAACCTCTAAGCCAATCTAAGGATTCTTCAGAGTCGCTAGTCGGTTTATCTTGAAATTTATCTGGTAATGGCCTTAGCCTCTTGGTGGTACTTTTGCTGGAATCGGAGCTGCAGCCACTGTCACTCTCAGCCCTGCGCTTTTTTGACGTCCGAGGCCGCTCGCTTGAATTACTTTTCCGTCAACAATATGATAAGGAACATAATATAAGTTTTTCGATTCTCCCTTGAATAGTGCTGCGATCTCTTCACTCCACTTTTGCCATACATCTTTTCTAATGGTTTGGTTCAATTTTTGTAATAATTGGAGCTCTGCTTCTACAATTAAGCTAACGATATAGCAGCGGTCACGCGATAACAAGGCTTGGCCTTTTTTAGATTTCTCAATTAATATTTTTCCTCTTGTGTGTTTAGATAAAAGATTGTTTAGTGAAGATGCGAACGACCTGGCGACGTCCTGAACGACTTCTTCCGCATTAATATCCTTCAAAAAATCCTCTAGTGTAAATGACAAGTCCTGAAACAAGTTTGTAACTAAGTCAGTCTTTGCACAATTCTTTTGTAAAATAAAAACTAACATAATAATCTCTTGTGTATATATATAAAAGGCAACAGTTACTGACTGATCTATCAACACACAGCTCAAAAACCACTGAACGGATGTAGGCATGGGCCAAAAGAAAAAAAAATCCAAAACTTAAACGTGAAATGGGGGTCCAAAGTTTGTATGGAGAAAATAATACTTAGCGCGAGCGAAACCGCGGGCAAAAAGCTAGTGCACTATAAAGACAAGTAATATTAATGCAAAATAATATCACATCAATCAAATTCAAAATAAATAAATAAACCTATCTTAATTGGTTATAGGTATGGTTGACTGCTAGAGAATGTCATTAGGCAATAAGTCCACCATTTGTATTTTTTTTATAATTTACAATTTACACAATAAATATAATTAAATTTTAAATTAAGCCGGCCCAATATATTGCAACACTTTTCTTGTGGTAACTAAAATGCAATATGTTTTTCATCACTCATGCTCTGAAAGGAGGTTGCATTTAACTCGAAATCCGGGATGTAAATTCGATTTACATCTTTAGGGAGGTAAGTAAATTTGTGGTTGCTTACCTTTGCTAAAGATCCCTCTTGATTTTTCAGTGGAGCAGACAACTGGTTAGATTTGGGCTCTACATATGTTTGCTCTACATATGTGGGCAGTACAATTGTAGCTTGTGCCGGTGTAGCTTGTACAGGTGTTTGTTGTACCAGTTTAGCTTGTAAAGATGCGTCACCCTGCACAAAAGAAGGTAAGAATAATATTATTTGTTTTTAGAGCAATGAACGCTTGCTTGACGAAATCCTAAGATTATTTAAAAGCGAAAAGTTTTGATTGGCGTATGCAAGCGATTAAGAATTTCGGGTTAGTCGGTTGGTGCGACGTTGGGGCGCATACCCGAGAGAAGTGGGTTCAAATCCCTCCGGCGCACCCGAAAAACTTTTTCGCTTTTAAATTATCTTAGGTAAGAATAATTGTTATTATTTGCTGGATATCAAAGTCAAACGCTCCCAGGCCCCTACCTACCCTTATCACCATATATTAGGGATTTGATATCAATAAAAAAGATGTTGATATATATTATAAAAAATGAAGAGAAACTAAATAATATTTATTTATGTTGAATAACATTTAGATGTTAACAGTATCTCGATATATTTTTTTGTTGATAAAATATTTTGCTACATCACTTTAGTTTAGGTGTCCCGAGTTAGCAGAGGTATGCATATCACACATAACATAACAAAAATAATGTTGACAAATGCAAAGCTATTTGAGTGTAGTGTTTAAATTACATACCTCTAAAGTTCCTCCTGGTCCTAAAATTAATATACTCTGCCTTTCTGGCAAAGCTACTGATACTGGACTACTACAGGCACTGGACCTTGGAGAGAATAGTCCATGATGAGAATCCTGAAAAAACTTTATATAAATTATTTCTATTCATAATTATTACTTATGAGTACATTATTTGTAAAACAGATCAGAACAGAACAGCTGTTGAGGCAGCAAAGGTCTTGAGTGGTGCAATGTGTTGCGGGGGCTCCGATGAGGAGCTTGGCTGGGGCGGTGGGCGCTCTCAACATTCATAATAATAATATCACGAGACAATTCACACCAATTAACCTAGTCCCAAAGTAAGCTAAGAAAGCTTGTGTTATGGCTACTAGGCAACGGATAAACATACTTATATAAATAGATACATACTTAAATACATATTAAACACCCAAGACCCGAGAACAAACATTCATATTATTTATACAAATATCTGCCCCGATATGGGAATCGAAACCGGGACCTTAAGCTTCGTAGTCAGGTTCTCTAACTACTAGGCCATCTGGTAGTCATTTAATTTGTCTTTGTATTGATTAATACATAAAACTAGAAAACTCGGGAACAAATTCTCAACACACAATTTATTTATTTATATTACAAAATAATTGGTCAACAGGACTAATAAAACAACTTAACTGAACTACTGCTACTACAAGAAAGCTAGTTATAATAATAAGTAAACTACTGCGTTTTGGGTAGGTACTAGGTGTTAATATATCTATATTTCAGTTTGTATTTAGTTTGAAATATATGGTTTCATGGGATGACCGTAAAAGTAATAAAAAAAAAATGAAGTTGAAAAAATAAATAAAAAAGATACCTCATATCTGACTTGACTCTCCGTCGAACAAGTCTTTGTATATCTCAAACTTACAGACTTGCCCATACCCCATACTGACCGATTTAAATGTATAGTAGCGGAATGAAAAGGTTCGTCACTTTTCGACCTTAACCCGTTGACATAGAGTCAAAAAGTGACGAACCTTTTCATTCTGCGACTGTTGGTACACTGTATACCGTACAGACGGCGACAGAATTGTGGAAGTGCACTATAAAAACACTATTGTAGCTCCCAAAAGTTATCTTTCAACTACATAAGTGTAAATAATGATTTGAAAGGGTCATACACAGCGTAAGAAACAAAAGTTGTCTCTCCTGTGGACATAAAATTGCCACAGCGACATCTAGTGTACTTACCACTATCTCATCATTCAGAAAATTTGTCAAATGGTTTACCAAAAAGTTGACGCCGCAGACTGCAGATGGCGCGCGCCAGCTACGGTGAGTAACACTGGGGCGACGTGCGCGGCGCTAGTGCAGCTTTTTCGGCAACTGCATGCCGCTTCTCAGTGGAATGCTCCCATAACCGCTCTCCTGTTCGACAAACAGCAACTAGCAGGTCAAATGGTAAGCTGGTAACTTTTTAAGTTCACGCCTCAGACGTTAGATGACGCGCAAATAAAAACAACGATAGTAAACCAGAATGTCCAGTGGTAACCTCATGAGGCAAAAGGTGGCGCGCTAATTTTGGATGTAATCTAGTTGTTCAATTAGTTGGAATAAAAGACGTTAGATAGCGCTGAAATGAAAGTTTAATTTGTCACAGAGTCATAGTAGTTCGCGTGCAATGCGCAAGATGTCGTAAAAATTGTTAGTTGGATGATTAGCTATGAGCTTCACTGAACCGATATTACATAGCGCTGAAATAAAAGTTGGTTCACTCGGAATTGTAGTAATTCGCAAGCAGTGCGTGAGATGTCGTTAAAATTGTTAGTTGGATGCTTAGTTAAGAGCTTCACAGAGCCTATGTTAGATGGCGCTGAAATAAGAGTTTAGTTTGTTCACTGGGAGTCGTAGTAGTTGAGATGTCTTTAAAATTGTTAGTTGGATAGATAGCTAAGAACTTCACTAAACCGATGTTAGATGACGATGAATATAAGAGTTTAGTTGGTTCACTGGGAGTCGTAGTAGTTCACAAACAATGCGAGAGATGTCGTTAAAATTGTTAGTTGGATAGATAGCTAAGAACTACACTGAACCGATGCTAGATGGCGATGAAAGAAGAGTTTAGTTGGTTCACTGGGAGTCGTAGTAGTTCACAAGCAATGCGAGTAATGTCGTTAAAATTGTTAGTTGGATAGATAGCTAAGAACTACACTGAACCGATGCTAGATGGCGCTGAAAGAAGAGTTTAGTTGGTTCACTGGGAGTCGTAGTAGTTTGTAACGGAGTGCCCGTAGGGGGACCGTATATTTAACTCCGGCCTGAAATCGAACCTGGCTGGGAGTAGTTAAGTCAGTAATGGGCGGCCCGGAAGGGGTCGCACGCTTGGCTCCGGCCGGGAATCGAACCTGGCTGGGAGGACTTAGATCGGTAGGTAACGGGCGGCCCAGTAGGGGTCGCTCGTTCGGCTCCGACCGGGAATCGAACCCGGTTGGAAGTATATTGGAACGGTATGTAACGGGCGGCCCAGTAGGGGTCGCACGTTCGGCTCCGACCGGGAATCGAACCCGGTTGGGAGCATTTGGAAGGAATACCTCAGAGAACGGGAATACGGGGAGAAGTAACAAACAACCTTGTACAATTATAAATACAGTGAGCTTTAATGCCAGTTTATTCTACAATGGTAAGTCTTAGTCTAGCACTACGGTTCTGTGGGGGTTCGCCGGAAGGGCGTGATCTATCGCGGATGGAATCCCGGTGGATTCCCGCACCTACTCGGTGTCCCTACGGGAATGAGCGGGGTCCCCCACCGTACGGCGTGGTTTCCGCCGGCCGCGCTTGTGAGGGAGGTAACCCTTGACGATACAGCGTGGTTTCCGCCGGCCGCGCCAGTCAAGGGGGGGTTACCGCAGGGGTGCGATGTGGTTTTCGCCGACCGCACTCCCCGGGGGGTCAACTGATGGCGTCGGCGTGGTAAGACCCGGCCGCCTTCCACCAGGTGGGTACCTTCTATCACCCGGCGTGGTAAGATCCGGCCGTGCGATATCCGGAGGGGGGCCTTGTCGGTACGGCGTGGTAAGACCCGGCCGTGCCAGTACAGGATTAGGATGGGCAAGAGTGAGTAGGCAGGTAGGTCAGGGTGCGCACAATCATATACCTCGTCCGTCCGAGAGGGCGGTCCGCGGAACTCGGACCGTACTGTAATACGTAAGACTGGAGGTATAAGATTGCGCCTGGACCTGCGCGCTTGGCGCGCTTTTATAGCGACGCCGCTGCGCGGGCAGCGCTACGCACGCGGTGCGCTCGTCGCGTCACGTGCGGCTTCAACACGTTGTTGATGTCCGGCCGGTATGGTGCGTGAGTCCTTCTTTCTGGTTCGGGGTTCGGTTCCGGGCCGGGCTGCACGTTGGTTGTGGTGATGGTGTATGTGGTGGGGTGTCACCATCATCACATTCCCCCCCTACTTGTAGAGATTTTTACCTGAAGATCAGAAAGAACGGTAAAAATCGCTGCCAATATTGCCCCAGCAGGGTATTGATTTTTTTTCTTTACTTCCGTACCTACTCTGAGTACTGGGAAGTGTTGAAACGGTACGGTTTTTTTATGACTTCCGTATTCTGGATACTGGGAAGTGTTGAAACGGAACGGTTTGCGAATAACTATTTATCTTCGTCATTCTCGGTTGTACTTCTGTACATAAGTACCTACCTACTATGTTTGTAGGCTACTTGATTATCGGCTTGTAAAAGTAATGTTAACCTTGAATATTATATTTATTCGTATTACAGTTAATTTACTCACAAGATTATGTCTAACGTTATTGATTCTCGGCTTGTAAGGGTAATGTTAACCTCTAATTTTATCTTCATATATTACGGTTACGTTACTCACAATATTATATCTAACGTTATTGTTTATCGGCTTGTAAAAGATAATGTTAACTTCGAGCATTAGGTATATATCACCACACATACTAGTGTTAATTTATCTACAAGATTCGGTATCACTTTGATTTTACGGTAGGAGATTTATTCTTTACTTTCTTAGGTCTACCTTATTTCTCTGACTATCGGCTTGTAACCGTAATTTTACCCTTGAATATTGAATTTATTCTTTAATGGGTTAATTTACTTACAAGGTTTGGGTCTCCCGTATATTTTACGGTTAGGAGATTGAAAATGAAATGAAAATTTTTATTACACATAAAGCAATATTACATTATTAGCAGTATACAGTGGTCCCCAAACTAGGCTGAGCCTGTATCTTGGGGCCCATCATCATTCATCAATCATTTATTTTCTATCTTCTTAAATCTATTTTATTTAATTCTATCTTATCTATCTGAATATATTCTCTTATAATCTGACTTTGGTCCCCTTGACGCGGGGACGCTGCTATCCTCCTGAGGATTGCGTCAGCGGTCTACGTCTTTAACGATTTTTTTGTTCTCCAATTGCTTGGTTATAGTAGGGTTTTTCACCCTGTTATGTTAAGGACGGATGGCGCGGCGGTGCAGCGTGCGGCTCGGGCGGCGAAACTCACCGGTTCGCGACCCGCACGCTCGGATTGATTTTTTTGTATTTTTTTTCTCTTTTATTTGTTATTTTCAATTTCGGTATCGGACTGAGGTTAATTCCCCTAAAATTTTTTTTTTCTTGACATGCTAGTTTTAATATATTCTTATATCTGTATTTTTTTTTGTACTTTCAATTTTTTTTTTATATATTTTTTTTCTCTTTTTTATCTAACTTTTTACGGATTTTATTTTTAATTAATGTAACTGGATTGGATTGCCATCCTTTGTTGGCCAAAATATATTTTAATGTATTTTTTTTATGTAAGTTGTAACGGATAGTAACTCACTTTTTTTTTCCTTCTATATTTTCTTTTTGGATATCTTAACTTGTTGAATATGGTTGTTTATGTAATGTACTTGGGAATCTGGGAGAACTCCTGGATAATTCAGGATGCACACCAAAGAAACACGTACTGAAGGTTCGACCGTTTAATCCGAATTGACAATTCCGTGACACATGTCACGTGACCCAAACTACCTACATCACACTCGTCTACACTTAATTCTAACTTATATATAAACATAAACAATCCATCTTATATCTAAAGTTTGTAATGTGGCTTTACTATTCGACATTAAATCATAAATCATTTATTAATTGTCAAGACTGTGTACACAAGCTCACAACATTACAGAATTAGAGTTCCAACAGTTTATCCATTTCGGACGTACAATAAAATTTTAACTTAACAATAGCCTAAACTTAATCATCTGAACTAAACTTTGATCAATTATAACTGAAGATACACATTGCCGAACAAAATCCCTATCCCGAAAATAAGTAAACTCATATCATTCAGTGTCAAGAAGCATCACACTTCATAATATTAAAGGTACTAAAGTCACTCATAATAATTATTGCAAGGTCTTTTTTCGCAGGTCATAATTATTTTAAGGCACAATATTACTTTGTAATAACATTCAATGTCATGGTTATAAGGGATAGTTCAAGTAAACCAAAATACCGTGAATAATGACTGTATTATTAACTCTCTACAGTAAAATTACAAGTCGTGTCCTTATTATTACGTCTTAACTCAATCACTCCCAGTCACGGTCTGTCTTCTGCTCTCGCGTGCTGTCTTTCGCTCAGTCTCCCCTCCAAGCGTCCTCCGACCAGTCCCATCGTTTAACCAATCGCAAGACAGCACGCGGAACAAGAATTGTACTTCCGGATCCGACTATAGCAAAGTACCAACGTTATTTCAAATTAAGATCATTATTATTACTTATTTATACAACATAATTCTATTTAATATTTATAAATGCTAACAGTCGGCCTTTCCTGACTTTTTATCGTCTCGAGAAAACAGAAACTATCATATTACAACAATAATTATTATTCTTGATTCTCTTATATTATCATACATTAAATTATCTTCTTGGCAGAATTGAGTTATACACAACAAATATGGATAACTATAATTAATTACCATCGGTGCTTGCATGAAAGAGCAATACATATCACAAGTGTATCCTTCCTTATACGTAACTAGCGATACAAAATTACTTCTTTAGTTACTATCCTAGACGTAGATATTAATATTCTATTATAACAATTATATATTATAATTATCATAATAATTATTTCCAGCCCATGTATGGCTCACAGATTGATACTACTTTGATACGAGCCTTTCTTAAATATAATAATAACTACACATTCAGATACCACTGCACCGCTGCACTAGAGGATGCGTTCAAGACTCTGGACTGGGAAGGGCGTGGCATCAATGTAAATGGCGAATACTTCACTCACCTTCGATTTGCCGACGACGTGGTGCTTATGGCTGAGACCTTGGAGGACCTCAGTGCGATGCTCGCTGACCTCGGAAGAGTCTCCGAGAGAGTTGGTCTTAAATTGAACATGGACAAGACGAAGGTCATGTCGAACGCCCATGTTGTACCAACTCCCGTCGTAATCGGAGATACTTTGCTCGAAGTTGTTGACGACTATATCTATCTGGGACATACAATCCAATTGGGTAGGTGCAACTTCGAGAAAGAGGTCAATCGACGAATTAGACTCGGCTGGGCAGCGTTCGGGAAGCTCCGCAATATCTTGTCATCCGATATACCGCAGTGTCTCAAGTCAAAAGTCTTTGACCAGTGTGTGTTGCCAGTGATGACTTATGGCACTGAGACGTGGCCGCTAACGATGGGTCTTATAAGGAAGCTCAAGGTCACTCAGAGGGCGATGGAGAGGGCTATGCTTGGAGTTTCTCTACGGGATCGCATTAGAAATGATGAAATCCGCGCGAGAACTAAAGTCACGGACATAGCTCGAAGAATCGCTAGACTTAAGTGGCAGTGGGCAGGGCACATCGCCCGTAGAACTGACGGCCGATGGGGCCGAAAGGTTCTCGAGTGGCGTCCGCGGACCGGAAGACGCAGTGTAGGTAGGCCTCCGACAAGATGGAGCGACGACCTGGTGAAGGTAGCGGGAACGCATTGGATGCGGATGGCGCAGGGCCGATCTGTTTGGCGAGCCTTGGGGGAGGCCTATGTTCAGCAGTGGACGTCTTTCGGCTGAAATGATGATGATGATGACATTCAGATAATAATTTCTTATAATAATATTAGCTTACTTAATTAGTGTAATCATTCGTTCTTAGGTAATTATACTTGTATATGGAACCCCTTCCTGTTTCCAATATACCATAATATATAATAATTACTCATTCAAGACATAATTTCTTATAACATGGTAAGCATAATTAGTGTTAATAATCACTCTTAATTATACTCGTATACGGAACCCCTTCCTGTTTCCAATATACCATAATATAATAATAATAATTACACTCTCAAATAATAATTCCTTATAATATTGAAAGCTACATTAGTGTTAATGTTAATAATTCGTTCTTAATTAAACTTGTATACGGAACCCCTTCATGTTTCCAATATACCATAAGTTATCATGAAGAGGAAAGTACTAGAGCCCCTGCATGTCTCTAATTACTTCCATTCTTGACTTAATTCAATACTAGAGCCCCCTTCACGTCTCTAGTATTGCTCAATGCGACACTAGGCCCCATGCATGTCCTAGTGTCACAGGAGTACATTTTATTTACTTAAATACAAGCAGCCTGTGGGTTGACTTCACACAGAAACAGTACAATGCTCTGAGAGTGCAATTTAATAACGCATTTAGGGTGCTGCTGGGGCTGCCTCGGTTTTGCAGCGCTTCGGGGATGTTCGCGGACGCGCGTGTAGATTGCTTCTACGCCACCATGCGCAAGCGGTGCGCTTCCCTGGTGCGCAGGCTACGGGCCAGCCCCAACGGCATCCTTAAGATGATAGCGGGCAGGTTTGACTGCACTTATGTGAACCACTGCTGCATGATTCACCTTAATGAACATGCAAAATATGAAATTTATTAACATTTTAGATTTGAATTATTAATTATAAATTGCATTTAATTGATTAAATTATTATCATTATTTAAATTCATTACTAACATAGTTTATAGAATGTAAATGTATACTAACAAAATTATGGATTCGTTGTGATCTGAAATAAATGATTATTATTTATTATTATTAAATAATGAATAATATTATTAAAATATCGTTACCACTTCACATTTTTTTTTTTTTTTTTACTACAACTGGTAAGGAAGATGGGATATTTGTTACTTTTCAAAAGACAGGACTCAGTCAGTTTCAGTACTAGAATCGCTATCGTTGTTCCTATCAAAAACCATCCAAGGATGAATTTTATCAACTGAGAAAACACCATTGAATGCTCTATTACCCTTTCGAGACAATGGTGTGTCCTCAATTGAATACCTATCATTGGGCAATACTGCAGTAATACGGTAAGGGCCACGTAGTTTGAGCACTAATTTCTTGCTCTGACCGCTAACTGGTATATCTCTTTCTACCCTAACCAGTTCACCGACCTGAAAAGTGAGCTTTTTCCTTTTCTTGTCAAATACTTCTTTCTGTCGCTTTTGATTTAACTGCACGTGTTCGGTAATTTCACCCCTAATATTATCTATCTTTTCTTCTAAGCTTTCTATCTCGTCGCCGTCAATGTGTAACTTTAAGACCGAATCCGACGTACCAGTTAGTTGAAGACCAAAGAGCGCTTCAGACGGAGTTTTCCCTGTCCCTTTATTAACGGTATTATTTAATCCCCATTGTATTTCGGACACACACTCGTCCCATAACCGTTCTTGTTTGCCAAATGTGGCAGCAGTAAGAGCAGACAAAACCGTTCTATTATAACGCTCAACTTGTCCATTGGAGCGCGGTGAAGCTGTTGCGTTCAAAATATGCTTAATGCCGAGTAATTGTAAGTATTCTTTAAATTTCTTGGACGTAAAGGAGGTTCCTCGATCAGAAATAAGCCGTCTTGGAACACCAAACGTGTGGAAGTAATTTTTGATTGCTCGGATGGAATGAATGGTTTTGGTGCTCTTTACTGGTACCAACATTATGTACTTAGTAAACGCGTCAATTATCAGCAACAAATAAGAGTTTTTCTTTTTACTACGAACAAAAGGCCCTAAGTGGTCAATGTGGATAGTGTCGAAAGGGCAGTCAACTTTTGGTATGGGGTGAAGTTCACCAGCCCTTTTACCTGCCGGAACCTTAGTATGAGCACATTCTAAACAAGAATCAACGTATTTCTTTATAAATCATCTCATTTTAGCAAACCAGAAACTATTCTTTATTTTCTCAAAAGTTTTGTCGAAGCCAAAATGACCAATGTCGTCGTGGTTAGCCTTCAACACTTGCCATCTAACTCCTTTTGGTACAACCCAGCGATCGCCTTGCTCTGTTTTCTTATATAAGAGACCCCTTTTAACCAAATAACCCCTTTTAATGTCTACTATCTTATCACTCTCTTCGTCGTTTAGTATGGAAATAATTCTCTGCAATTCGGGATCGCTGTGTTGTACCGTCGCTATCCAAATTGAGTCTACGTTTCGAACTTGAAGGATGGGTGTAGATTCTATGCTAGCAGGATTGCGGCTTAGCGCGTCAACGTGGGACATTGTCGTACCAGGCTTATAAATAACGTTGAAATCATATTCTTGCAATACACTCCACCAACGAGCGACACGCGGCAACATGTCCTTTTTTTCGAACGTTGCACGTAGTGAGTTACAGTCGGTAACTATAGTAAAGGGAATACCTAGCAAATAAACGCGAAAGCGCTGGATAGACGAAACAACAGCCAACGTCTCTAAGTCGTAAGAAGAGAATTTAGACTCCTCCGGCGATGTTTGCCTGCTATAATACAAAACTGCAGTAAAAGGTGTGCTTTTATCACGTCTCTGAAGTAACATACCAGCTAAACCCATTTTCGAGGCGTCAGTATGTAGTTGGGTCTCATATTGAGGGTTATAGAAAGAAAGTATGGGTCTTTTAATCAGTTCGTTCTTTAATGACGAGAAAGCATTGTCTTCTTCCTCACCCCAGGCCCATTTTGTATCTTTCTTTAAAAGACGAGTTAGTGGTTTAGCAATAACAGAGAACCCTTTAATAAATCGCCGAAAAAAACTAGCGAGTCCAACGAATTGTCTAACCTTGTGCTGGTCGGTTGGCTTAGGGAATCTTTCTACTGCTTCTATCTTACTACTACCTGGCCTGATACCCGCTTCACTAACTTCAAATCCTAGGTAGTTAATAGATTGCATTAAAAAGTGACATTTCTTAGGATTTAGAGTCAAACCTGCCGTTCTGAATAACTCTAGAGTTTCGCGAAGTTTCCTAAACCCATCTTCAACAGTCTTCGAAGGAATATTTACGTCATCCATATATGCTAACGCGTCTTTGAATCTGGCATTGCCTAAGATATTATTAATTGCCTTTTGAAACGTCGACGGCGCATTCACTAAGCCAAACGGCATCCTAGTAAATTCAAAATGCCCGTCGGGCGTAACAAAGGCAGTTAAATGTTTAGAAGCTTCGGACATGGGTATCTGGTAGTATCCAGAAGCGAGGTCTAATGTGGTGTAAAACTTATTTCCTGCCAGACTATCTAATTGGTCGTCTATCCTTGGTAAAGGATAGTGTTCCTTCACCGTGCGTTTGTTAAGTGTACGAAAATCTATGCAGAGACGGTAATCGCCAGTTTTCTTTTTAACCAATAGAATAGGTGATGCATATTCTGACGAAGACTGTTGGACTATACCAGACTCTTCCAATTCTTGAACCATATTTCTAACTACTTCTCGTTCTGTATGAGGCAACCGATACGGTAAGTATACTACCGGCGTTGGGTCACTCAACTTTATGACCATTTCACTATGACTAACGCACCCCAATTCCTTGACTGAAAAAGCGAAGCAATCTCTATATTCATTCAACAGCTCAATTAGCTTTAGTTTATCTGATTTTTCAATATTGCTATTTACATTTATCATCGTTTCGTCAATCAAGGATTTTTGTGTACTCTCTAAATTCCTTTCAATTCTATTTACGCTAATAGTCTGAACAGATAAGCTACATTGTTTTAAAGGTATACCACGCACCAGTAAAGTATCCTTGTCTAACATAAACCCTTCGGTATTTAGTCCTTTCACTAGCATTCGACCACAGCCATCTTTGACAGTGATGACGCTTTGTACGATCTCGTATTCTCGCTTTGATTGCAGGCATAGACTCGGTTCAATAAATAGGTCGCCATTATATAAAGGAAGGGAGCAAACATCAACTACCGTATAACCTTTGACATTTACTGATTCAAGGACATGTAATTGTACAGCTGCTTTCTTTTGCACTGTCTTGGTCGTTATACTTAGAATATCATTAGTCTTATACACCACTACATGTTCCTGCTCGGTAAATGTCTGGCCTAGCAAAACAGGGACTTTCAAAAAATCATCAGGCACAATAAGAGCCTCTAAAGTTGCCTCTGCAGTATCCACTTTAATTGTGACAGTCAATTTACCTATGCAGCTAACTACTGAATCTCCAAAACCTCTTAGTACCGGCAAATTATTAACAACCCATTGATCCGATAAGTTACGAGCTGCGGACTCTTTTAGCATGGTGCATTGGCTGCCAAAATCAACGAAACATTCTAATTCCTGACCATTAACTTTGGCAGTTTTAAAATATTTGACGTCATTATCCTGCTCTAATGACACGCGTAAGACAACCTTATTTGCAGTGCTTTCCTTTTTTGTAGAGACATTGCAATCACTAGAAACATGGCCTACTTTATGACATGAGTCGCATCTTTTAATTGGTTGCTTGCATTTAAAATATGGATGCCCTTCTTCCCCACAATTGTAACACTTGGTAAAATTCTTAGTCTCGCTATTGTTTTTCACTGACTTAAAGAATTTAGTGCGTTTATTTTCGGATGTGCTGGCTTGTACAGGTGCATTTGTTTTATCGGTTCGTTTTATTGCTTTAACATTTCTCAAATATACTAGCAATTTGTCAGGATCTGTAAATTGTGCCGCTTCAGCACTAGTTCGCACTGATCTATCTTCAATACCCAATAATACGCAGTCTACTGCGTCCTTGCCATATATTCGGCAGCGATTTAACAGAACCATTTTTTCATAAAAATATTCTTCTAACTGTTCGCCGAAACGTGCTTTATAAGCCAGCATATCCGTCAATAATTGCCCGTAATTCTCGTCACTCGGAAAAGATGATCGCAGTTTGTCTTGCCATTCAGACCATGAAAACAAAAGGCTCGGTAGCCCTTGATACCATTTCTGCGCTAAACCTACTAATTTAGGCAAAGCGTAGTGTATAATTTGACGTTCTGTCCAGTCGTAAATTTTTGCACACTCATTGACCTTAAGGATCCACATATCAACCGTTTGATTTATTTTGGCGGGATCAAACTCGGGAATAACATTAATGGTGGGAAATCGATCGCTACTATTACTGCCGGCTGTTTTCATGGTCTGAACTAACTCCTTAAATTGCATAGCAAAATTAATAAAGTCATTCGAGGTACTAGCTAAAGGCTGTTGCTCACTTGGGATCCCGTTGGGCTCGTTATCAACGGGAGGGCGACATTGGGATTCGCCATCTCGTTGCCGTGGTCGCTCACCTTCAGGACGGCGTCGCGACCGGCTGCGCGACTGCCGCTGACATCGCGACCTGCTGCGCGACTGCCGCCGGCGTCGCGCTCTCTTCTCCCGCCTCGCCGCCCGGCTGCGAGTGCTGCGGCGTCTTGCACTTCTACTACGACGACGATCCGGCGAGCTGGAGTCGTCTGAGGAAGACCTTTCTTCCCTTCTACGCTTACACGATGGTCGTCCACTTTCCATCGTGATCACTGAAATTGAAAACGACAACAAGAGAGGCTGTTCGGTTCTTTAAAGTTAATTCGTTAAGGGGGTAGTTAATAGTTTATAACTACACTATTTTATTGGGGTAGTTTGCAATAAATGATAATTTTACTCAGCTGCTTTTGAATTTATAGATATTTATTGACAAGCGATTTCAACCAATGTCACTATTGTTTTAAGAAATAAGCTTGATTTAAATAAGTTAATGGCAACCATACTTACTAGTGGATAAGACATACTGTACAAAATCTAATAAAATCCGCTAAACATTATTTAAATACTCGTTATTCGAAAAAAATCGGTTACCAGACTTCATTTAAAAAAAAATATTTTATGTGGGTAGGAGTAAGAATAATTTATAGCAATTATTAAAGTGCCATACACTACATATAGACAAAAAGTGAATACCTGTCGATCAATAGTTTGTACCAGCACTAGGGCATTTTAGGGAATACCGTCCAGGTCATCCGATTTAAGACCAAAAGTGGCGCCACCGGGACCGTTACTTTTGCGCCATTTTGGTTAAAGCTGTCACTAATTAACACAATTTGAATACTTTAAAGGATCAAATATTTAAGGGTAAACGTACCTTTTCGTGGGCGTTGCGATCTTTTCACTTAGTTTTGCACGAAACCTCAGCTAATCCCACTTTCTGAACTATAAGGGATAGTTCAAGTAAACCAAAATACCGTGAATAATGACTGTATTATTAACTCTCTACAGTAAAATTACAAGTCGTGTCCTTATTATTACGTCTTAACTCAATCACTCCCAGTCACGGTCTGTCTTCTGCTCTCGCGTGCTGTCTTTCGCTCAGTCTCCCCTCCAAGCGTCCTCCGACCAGTCCCATCGTTTAACCAATCGCAAGACAGCACGCGGAACAAGAATTGTACTTCCGGATCCGACTATAGCAAAGTACCAACGTTATTTCAAATTAAGATCATTATTATTACTTATTTATACAACATAATTCTATTTAATATTTATAAATGCTAACATGGTTGTATGACATTTCATAATATTAAAGGTAATAATCCTTTTAATCAGAAAAATCTAAATTTCTCGAAAACGGTGCGACTTTTATGGAGGTAATTTTTTGATATTTGGTAGATAACCTGCCCACCTATCCTCCCATTTCAGTTTGTCGTACTACTTACCGGACACCCTTTATATTAGAATGTATACATATTCAAAACAACACATATGGTGTGCGTACTGCGAATTACTACGAGCTACGCAGCAAAAATGTTGCTATAGGCAACGCCACGAGAGTTGAGGTGAATGATTTCACACACAGCTACATAAAGTACTGATTGCAAAAAAGATAGTGAATGAATGAAATGACTGAGTGAATGAAAATGTGAGTTATAAGATCTTATGATGAAATTCTTACGCAATAGTATGCATATTATTTTTAGACGACCAGATGGCCTAGTGGTTAGAGACCCTGACTATGAAGCTTGAGGTCCCGGGTTCGATTCCCGTGTCGGGGCAGATATTTGTATGAAAAATACGAATGTTTGTTCTCGGGTCTTGGGTGTTTAATATGTATTTAAGTATGTATCTATCTATATAAGTATGTTTATCCGTTGCCTAGTACCCATAACACAAGCTTTGCTAAGCTTACTTTGGGACTAGGTCAATTGGTGTGAATTGTCCCGTGATATTTATTTATTTATTTTATTTATTATAATTTTTATTTTTTCATATAACCTATTTTTGAAATAAAAAAATTTTAAACTGATAAAAAATACTCGCAAGAAAAAATCGGTATTTTATAAATAGAGAAAACTATGCATATCTGATTTATATAAAATAGATCAAAAAATATTTTATTTTTTGTTTTGTTTGAACTCGATGTATTTTCCTAAATTATTCTTAAAGAAATAGGTTGAAGAAATTTTTAGTCAACCTTGTAATTCTATGTTGAGTCTGTTGAACTTGCTATCGGTACGAATAAATATCAAAATCCCGCTGTCATTACATGACGTGTTGATGTGTGCGTGACCTCAACTCTGATGGCGTTACCTATAATAATATGCGCTATGAATTACGCTGTAGTAGATCCCGCTTCATAAATATTTACTTAAATGTTAAAAATAAAAGGAAACTGTTTTTTTTTAAAATAAGCTTTTATTTAGTACATGTTAATAAAAATAACTAAAAAGTTAGCTGTCTATTTTCTAAAGGGGGAAATTATAAGTTAACTAGAAAGTATAAATACAAATTAAAAACTACATAAAATAAAACTAAAACTATAAACTAAAACTACATACAAACTAAAAAGTTAAAAAAAAATGAAGAAATAGACCATGTATTCAAACTTTGCGTTTTTGTCACAGTCAATCATCGATTTTACAATAAAAGCATCTTAGGTATACAGAAAAAAGTTTTATAAAAATCGGTCAAGCCGTCTCAGAGGAGTTTGATAACAAAGACCGTGGCACGAGATTTTTATATATTAGAAGATAGACAAATATTGCTTAATTAGTACCAATTTCAGAGTTATGGTAAGTACACAAGTTAAGCAACGGGTGTATACCCATATTTATACTCATACTCACTCATTTAATTAATACAGAAACAGCAAGTAAAATAATTGTAGATGAAATAAATAATTTGTATTGAATTAAATCATATTTCAATTAAAAATAAAAGCTATGCAATAGCTTAAAAATAGTGCCACTCAATAAAAATATGCACAATGAGATTAGAAGTTGAGCATAGTTCAGACTTTTTCTGTGGCTTTATAAGTACAACATTTGAATTAGAATTCTAGATAAAGCCTTAACACATATTATTCATATTCATTTATTCATTGCAACCATGATATTCAATGATGACAAATAAATATTACAGTGCTACATATTATATAGCCATAGTGGCCTAGTGGTTTGACCTATAGCTTCTCAAGCAGAGGGTCATGGGTTCAAATCCCAGCTTGCACCTTGAGTTTTTCGGAATTTATGTGCAAAATTACATTGGAAATTGACTATGAGCTTTACTGTGAAGGAAAACATTGTGAGGAAACCTGCATAAACCTGCCAAGAAATTAAATGGTGTGTGTGAAGTTCCCAATCCACACTGGGCCCGCGTGGGAACTACGGCCCAAGCCCTCTCATTCTGAGAGGAGACCTATGCCATGCGGTAGGAAGTTTATAGGCTGGGATGATGAATGCTACATGGACCCTGCTATGGCGAAGCAACAACTTATCCTTAATTTATTCTAGGACTAATGCTAATATTTTAATTTTACTTTAATGCTTAACAAAATAATTATGTAGTTAATCCTAAAGTTGTGGTTCCTTAGAACAGATCTTCATACGTCTTATATCGACATCAGCAAAAGAGTAAATGAACAACTGTGATTTTTACAATATATATTTTATTTTTTTCAGCCTGACATACAGTATATTTGAGAATTTTTGAGACGTACTTGAAGACATCTACGGGTAATTTTTAAAATAGCTCTAAGTACAAGCGGACATGTTAGCCAGTTGTCCGTTAACTCGTGAAAAAAGCACTAAAAAATGCTCTAAGATCGGTTTTTAAGAGGTGATGTACTGATGTATAATACAGGTTGTAAATTTATTTTCAAATGATTGCTTTTTGAGTTTTGTGTAGTGTGATGAAATTTGATTTCCTTCTGCATAACCGGATAAGTGGTAGTTATCTCGTCTACGATTATTTTTGCCCCAAAGTAGATGAAGACATGTACACTATTTCAGTAAATATACAAATATATTTTATTGGCAATAAAGTATCTATAAAAATATTGTTTCTTATGAGCACTGCTCCAAATTTGAACAAAATCGATCCATTACTTGAAAAATATTAAGTTTTTTTCTTAATACAGCTATACTGTAAAATTTAAATTCCGTAGATAACCATTTACTCTTTGCTGCCGTCGATATTATAGTATCAGACTTTCCCATACTGACCAATCTAAGTATGAAACATACAGTTAGTCACATCATGCCAACACAATTTGATGACAATGAAATGAATATCAATCAGTCAATAAATTTGATTAGTATATTAGTTATCCAAAACGCAGACAACTTTGAGGGACAAAAGTCCTTGAGTAGCAACCACTTACAGGTTTTTGGGCTGAATGACTGTGCAAAACGGTCGACAGCCCGCCTGGCTCAGCGAGGCGTCCCCATACATCAACCATTTACAGGAAGACAGCATTCGCAGTCGTCCTATTAGCCGGACTGACGATGAATAGTGGACATCCTTTGGCTTATGTTGATGAATATAGTGCTGATGTTATCTCAATTTATCCATTTGGTCTCCTAAAACAAATATCAGTAGAAAATATTAGATAGTAGTCAATGACCCTATGTATATGAATGTTTTGTCTCGCTTGTTTGTTGTGTGTTTGCGGTCATGGATAACAAACAATGTATTATAAATTAATATAACAGTTTCATATAAAAATGTTTAGGCTTTGGTTTTCTTTTTTTTACAATAATTATTAGATGGCGATAACTTTCCGAATGTGCGAATGTGTGATCTTAAGCAAATGTTATTATACTTCTCTTTAACACACGCGGCTGCCTCGCCGCGGCAAACGCCCGAGGCATCAGTACAGTTACTGAATAAAATCAGCCTAACTTTGCGGACCCAATTATTGACAGAACCTACCTGAGAACCACAAATAATAACTTATAAGGCGAGATTACCAATTCCGCAATTAGTATTTAATAACTTTGCAAGAGAAACAAAGAACGATCTTACGAAATATAATTGGCTTTAATCGTTATCTTAAATTGTTCGTCAAAACAATGTTGACAAGTCAAGAAAGTTATATCTAATTTGCGTGTAAAGTTCTTTGGATTAGACGCAGTATGTAGTCGGAAAGCCAGTCTGCAACAGTAAAATATATTCGAAATACTCACCACTTATAAGCTGCGAACACAAAATTATGATTCCAACCAATTCCGCAATTCAACCAATACTGATTGGAATGAATGATTGCAATGCAACCAACAACCAATACTTGTGTTGTGGGAAAGTCCTTTGAAGTCTATTCACAGACTTTGCTATTTCATTGTCAATTCTTAATTAATTTGTTTAGTTAGATTAAAAACAGTACACTATTGTTTTGAACAGTCTTTTAGTAACGGAATCCATTTTTAATTTATAAACGTCAAAACTGACTGTCGTAAACGTAACTTCTATTGAATCGTGTAGTCGGTCTCGCAATAGTAAGTGACGATCGAAGTGCGATCGAACGAATGTGACAGTAAATAATTTTTCGAATTTCATAATCGAGAGATCACTTCGACAATAGTACAGACTAACCAACTTATCTGTGAATAAAACCAAGCAATAATACACTTTTTGCGAACGGCATAAAAACTTTCTCAATGCACAAATAAGTTGGGTTCACGCTCACGATCGCGACAGGCAGGGCTGCCTTGTTAAAAAATGCCTTAATATTAATGGTACCACATTAAAAATAGACATATTCCTAAGACAATCTTGAAATAAAAAAATCGTACATTATTATTCATCCTTCTTTCACTTTAATTATAAAATAACTCAAATTATTTCAAAAACATTAAAAAGCAGGTTATATGATACTTTATTTACACAGATTTGTACTATTCATTATTTTTTTTCCGATCAACTGAAGGCCACTACAAATCGCAGTGCGGGACGTGCGCGCGGCGCTGACGGAGCGGGTCCAGCGCGTTATATGGCACTGAATCATATACGCTGCGCCGCGGTTCCGGCTAGTGTCACCGTATATATGTTTCAGTATTATTCAACGCGCTGAATACGCTCCGTAGTCGGCGCGTGAACGAAATGAGTCGTCACCGTCGTAACGTTGTCGTCGTTTTATAAACATCATCTAATCTATCTAATCTAATCTAATACCTTTAAACGAGCAATTCTTGTATATATATATATATATATATAAATGATCTTGAAACTGTACAAGCGTGGTGTACAACTAATCACATGCCCCTCAATATTAAAAAATGTCAATGCATAACTTTTACTAAAAACAAAAACAAAATATCTTACGATTATAAGATTGACAAGCAGTCGCTAGATCGTGTCGATGTAGTCAGAGATCTAGGTGTTTATTATGACAGTCAGCTATCCTTCAGACAGCACTATGAGCATATAATAACTCGGGCAAATAGAATGCTTGGTTTTGAGACCCGAGTTAGTAAACCATTTAGGCAGGGTAAAACATTAATATTACTTTACGAATCCCTGGTTAGAAGTATTCTTGAGTACAATTCTTCCATATGGTACCCTATTTATTCAGTACATATTCAGAAAATTGAGTCTGTCCAAGCTCGTGCATTGAGGTTGGCGTGTATTATAATGGGCAAACGTAAATCGCTTCCCAACTATGAGGACAGATTGGATTTTTTCAAATTATACGCTTTAAAACATAGACGAAAAGTTGCGGATATGACTTTTTTATTTAAAATTTTAAATTACATTGTAGACGCAAATATTACCCATGAATTTAAGTTTAAATGTGGTACACGGACACGGCCTGTCCGGCGCACCCTCAATTGTTTTCTTGCCCGCTCAGTAATAATAAGGTATCTGCTAATTGTCCAATCACCCGTCTTTGTCGTACATTTAATGAGATATGTTCAGAATGTGACATATTTTCAATGTCAATAAAAACATTTAAGTCCACTGTGACGATAGCTTTAAATACTTAGTTAATTTATTTTACTAAAAATAATGTAATAGGTAAACTTATTCCATCTTGCATGCTCCTTTAGCCACATTATGATTGTTGTGGACAGTTGTAGTTAAGTTGCAAACATGGATTTTTGTGTTATAAGTATGTCAATTAGAATAATTATCTGTTTGTAAGTTGTGACTGTTCCTTAAATAATAAATAAATAAATAAATAAATAAATAAATAATCAGGATCTCGGAAACGGCTCCAACGATTTCGATGAAATTTGGTATGTGGGGGTTTTCGGGGATGAAAAACTGATCTAGCTATGTTTCATTTTCAGAAAACCGCTTTTACTCGTGTTTTCCGGCTATTTTTGTTTGCATTAGAATACTAAGCTAAATTTCGCCGACTTCGAGCAGATCATAATAGCACATTAGAAAACAGGTGGTCGCGGATCCAGCCGACCTAGGTTCGAATCCACGTTTTTTTTCAAGATGTTTAGTTTTTTTTAAGTTTATTTTTCATGAGAAAACGTCAAGTTTCTTCTTTTGTGAGAAAAAGTTACTTTTTTTGTGAGAAAAAGTATTATAGGGAACGTGCAGTTACTATAGGCGGCAGCACTAATGCGACAGATGAGACACTATGCGGACAGTAAAACAAACTTATCAAGGTAAAACATTCAAATTGATGGCACGCTTATGGCACCAGTTGGCAGCACCGTCTATGTGCACGTTCCCTATTGGGAGCACAGAACAGGAAAAGCCGGTTGTCTGTAAAGTCGGTTTACGTCGTCGTCACGTTGACTCACCCCCCCCCCCCACCCCCTCCGGTGTTTTTGTCAAATATCTTGAAAACGGTGCATCCAACGGCAAAATCAATGAAATTTTCATCCCCCTTTAATACCCCCGTGCTCCCTCCCCCGCATCCCCTCCCCCCTCTCACCCCCCCCACCCCACCGGTGTTTGAAAACGGTGCATCCAATGGCAAAATCAATGAAATTTTCATCCCCCCTTTAATACCCCCGTGCTCCCTCCCCCGCATCCCCTCCCCCCTCTCACCCCCCCCACCCCACCGGTGTTTGAAAACGGTTCATCCTACGGCAAAATCAATGAAATTTTCATCCCCCCTTTGAAACCCCCTGAACCCCCTCCCCCGCCACCCCTCCCCCGCACATATATAATCTGGATCTCGGAAACGGCTCCAACGATTTCGATGAAATTTGGTATTTGGGGGTTTTCGGGGATGAAAAATTGATCTAGCTTGGTTTTATCTCTGGGAAAACGCTTGGTACCGAGTTTCTGCCTGAGCAGAGCTCGGTCGCCCAGGTACTTACTATTATACCTGATGTACACTCTCGCCTCGTCACCTCGCCTCGCGCCTCGCCTCGTCGTCTCGCTCCGGACGCGAGCCTCAAAATCAAGGGAAATCACACAGCTACATAAGGTACTGATTGCAAAAAAGATAGTAAATGAATGAAATGACTGAGTGAATTATAAGATCTTATGATGAAATTCTTACGCAATACTATGCATAAAATTTTTATTTTTTCATATAACCTATTTTTGAAATAAAACAATTTTAAACTGATAAAAAATATTCGCAAGAAAAAATCGGTATTTTATAAATAGCGAAAACTATGCATATCTGATTTAAGGTAAGGTGGGGTAAGACTAACATAGTTTATTATTAGAAATCAAGATCGGTTCTTACGTCGAAATTTTATGTCTTACTATTAAATGAATAATTTAACTAACTGTACATTTTTGTAACCTTTTGCAAAAGTATATTGTTTTTGACGCAAATTTATTCAAAACAGATATACCTATTTAGGAAAAACTACAGCATGTTAAAACTGCTAGTCTTGCCCCACTAACGGGGTAAGACTAACATTGCCTTTTGTTATCTGAAAAATCATACGTACTTAAGTTCTGACAGAAAAACCGTTAAATTTGAATGTGACCATTTTATTTCAAACTTAATGAATGAATGAATGAATTAAATTTATTTCAGACTAAAACATTGGTCCATTTTGTTAGTAACAATTGTACTTAAATCTATGTTAGTACTAAGGAAGTCAGAGAACATAAAATAGTCAATGCTGCTGTAGTAGTTGCAGCCTTCATATTGCAACGACTACAACAGCATCCTCCCGGTGAAGCAACACGACTTTACACGACGTCGTGTGCAGCTTCACCCGCGAACTCAGTATGGGGCTGTCCCACCGATCAACAATCACTATTAATGCTAAGCAGAATAGTGTTTATTTTCGTACGTATGTGTATTTTTATTAATTTGGGGGAAGACTAACATATTATCAAAGCCAGTGGTACAGAACCAGGGCAGTCTAGTAAAAAAAAATTAGAAACAAAGCCAGAATCTTTTTTATTAAACGAAACATAAATCAGACGGATTTATAAATAACATAATCAATTATTTTAATAATAGTTTGATCAGACTTTTTTAAATTATTTAGCACGTTGACCGTAGTGCTCAAACATAAGGTTTGAAAGTTTAATGGTTAAATGGCAAAATTAAGTGTATTTGTAGGGAGATAGCAACCATCCAAACGTCAAACCAGTTTAGCTTTAAATAAAATAAGTACTGTAGCTAATACATGTATAAAATATACTTTCTATTAAAAAAAGTTTACAAGTTCTGATTCGGGGCAAGACTAACATATGTTTGTCATGCCCCAGTTGAACAGATAGTCTTACCCCACCTCGTAATTTTGAGGTTGTGTATTTGTTTCGATCAGTAACATGTGAATGAATTCGTTTTACGTTGTATCGATATAATTAATTAAAAGATAATTTCATTGAGATACTACTAACATTAATAACATTTCAAATTCACCACTTTTTGCACAAAAAAAATTACGAAAAACAACGAACCGGGGACCTTGAGTTTTGTTTCCTTTTTTTTCTTTTTTTTTTTTATTAGCCTGTTTTGGTGTCCCACTGCTGGGCAACTTGTTTCCTTAAATGTCATTTTTGAATGTCGTTATTTTCAATGTGTTTACGTAAAGTAGCGACATCTTTGTTTGAGCTGGGAACTTTTTGGAATGTTTGCTCCTTTACCGGCATAGCAAATTAGAGACAGAAGTCGTGCATATCGCGTTATTGGGACTGTAGTAGTCTTCCCCCGGTAATAGTCTTACCCCACCTTACCTTATATAAAATAGATCAAAATATTTTATTTTCTGTTTTGTTTGAACTCGATGTATTTTCCTAAATTATTCTATGAAATAAGTTGAAGAAATTTTTAGTCAATCTTGTAATTCTATGTTGAGTCTGTTGAACTTTCTATCGGTACGAATAAATGTCAAAATCCCGCTGTCATTACATGACGTGTTGTTGTGTGCGTGACCTCAACTTTGATGGCGTTAGGGTCGGGTCGGGAACGTTGGCTCGGTGGGGTACACTGACTCGCGCTTATATTTCCTAGATAGAACAGCAATATCTATCTGTCTCCTTCATTTGCCGGGAGCGCTCGACACCCAAACACGTACAAACCAGTGATCCGCCCGCTCCCGCGCAGTTCACATGTGTAGCAAGTGGTTTTGTGTTTCCGTGGGTGAAAAAACACTTTTTAAGTTAAGTTACACATGCTTTTATTTATTGAAATTTAAGCATTTAGACAAATATTGTTGTTTTGATGCAAAGTGACGTTAATATGCTAGACAATGGCATAGATTCGCATTTCCTTCGGTAAGCCAGGTGAAATTTATGCGCCGGTAAATTCAAAATGGCTACGGCATGGCAATGGCTCAAATTTAAGATGTACACAGTGACTCGTCAGTCACTATGTACTTTTTTGAGCCACCGTGTACCTACTTTGTCTGGTAAGTATACTTAAAAAAGCTTAGAGTATATTTTTCCCCAAACAAATAAATGAAACTGAATGTAAATTATAATTTTAGTTGAATATTATATACTTGAGCCACTGTATACTGTTAGTCTCTGTGTAGGTACTCTACAGGGTACTGTAACAGTACAGACATCCATCTGTAATGTTCCATCTTATATAAACATAGTTTTAGGTATATTAGTCAATAATATATAATCAAAATAGCTAATAAAATTGTTTCATACGCCAATAGGGCGATGTTATTTTTAATTCATTGATCACAAACTACCTATTTGCATACTGAACCTTTTATTGTAAGATTAGGCCTGTATGAAGCTTATTTGGGAATGTGGGACTGACGACAACAATGTTAATAAGGCTAATTAACAATTACATTCGGAAAATCCTCATTTGTAACCTTTTTACTTGAGGAAAGGCCTGAGATGATGATGATGATGATGAAGATGATGCAACACTTTCGCTTACTAGACGGCATACCTGTAATTTTGCCAACAAACTGGCTGACCCAATTTAGAGGTAAAACAGGCAAATCTGCACCTTAAGTGAAAAGCTTAGAAGCTATTTCAGTATCGAGTTCGGAATGAGAATTGTCGGGTAGACTGGAGGCACGCGCTCGAGATACGACCTTTCCACAGTTATTCGGGCCCCTTTTGCACCTAGTGCTCCGTGTGCACCATATGGTTTGAATGGACCAAGTGCTCCGAATGCTCCAATGGGATTGCTTGGGCTAAGTGCGCCTAGTTCGCTATTGGGACGGTAGATGGCGTATAAAAAGCGACGCGCGGACAGAGAACGGGTTCTTCGTCTTTGCCACGGGCTCGGAAACGGTTCTCCTAGTGTGTTTGAGGTATCATTTTTATCGTGACTTTTACCGTATTTTCTCTTACTTTATTGTGTTTTCTCTTGTGTTTTCATTTATCGTGTTTCTTTTATTGGGTGTTTGATTGTTTCTTGTGTTAGTTAATGGGGGTTTGTGTGATTGCCCGGCTTTGTGTATTTATTGCCAAATATGGTGATGGAATATTCATTGTCGGATAATTACATAGTTGTTGTTAGTTAAGATGGGATAGCGGGATTTTGCGGGAATTTCGTATGGGAGTTTATTTGTTAGTTTCTTGTGATAGTTAATGGGGAGGGGTTTAGTGTGGTTATCTGGCTTTGCGTATTTATTGCCAAAACATGGCGATGGAATGCTCATCGCTTGGATAATTACATAGCTGCGTGATAGTTAAATTGGGGTTTAGTGGATATTGTGGGGTCAGTGTAGGGGCTAGGTTGTGTTAGTGTTGGAGAACCTATTCGAGCATCAGCTGAAGTAATAGCTGGACTCTGAGAAGGGATAGTCCTGAAACCCTGCGGTGTTAACGTACCGATTAGCCCATCTCGGAGGCGTTTTAGTGTAAATTTACCACCTCTTGGAGATGGGTGGGGGTCTGTATTATAACTCAAGAGTCGGACCTAAGTTCTCCCTGGGTGCTGAAGGGTTTGGAGCGCCACAACCGGTGTTTCAACCTCATCATCTACCTAGTCCGCTTATCTATTTATATATATATTACACACTGGTATTCTTCTATCCCAATCCCCTCAGAAGGGTACCAGTAGCACACGGGTATAGAAAGTAAGTCTTGAGTCTCCCGCTCAACGTAGGCATTAGCTTAGGATAGGCCCTCTCTTATCAGTTGGAGAGGGGCCCCGCGGTAGTTGTAAATGTGGAATCCGGATTCCTAGCTTTTCAATTTCGTGTAGAATAGATGGATAGTTTAGCTGGTAGGATAGGTTCTTCGGGGATAGGTGTTATTACCATTAACTATCTTCAGTTCTTCATTATACTGTAGTGTGTTGGAGGGCTGAAATATGCCACCTGACATACTTAATATTATTATCATTAACTATCTTCAGTTCTTCATTATACTATAATATGTTGGAGGGCTGAGATATGCCATCTAACATACCTAATTTTATTACCATTAACTAAATACTACCTGCTGTTCGTCATTATACTAATTGATGTAGGAGGGCATTACTATGCCTCCTGACTTACTTAATACTACTACCTTAACGAGACAGTTCTTCATTGAGCTATTTTGTGTTGTGGGAAAGGGCTACATTTGATGACATAACTACTAATGCCTGAGGCATCGACTGACTTTGACTATGACGCTCTAGACTTCCGACGGATGAAAGATTTCAGGGTTTCCCTTTCATCCATATGTCCTATCTAGTAAACCCTAGTAGACTCAATTAAGTGAGTAAAAATAAAACTCAACAAACTCACTATGAATATTTATTTGCTGAAAAGTAGAATCTCCTTTGAAGTCGGCGGTCGTCCCTGGTGAAATAACCTTGGATTATCTGGTCCTGTGGTGGCTAGTTATACTTACTGAACCTAAATGGTAAAAGCTTACCAAATACTTGTTTTACAATCCGTCATTCTGACTATAACTGAGGCAGATGCAAGTTAGTGGCTTACTGGTACCAAAGGATCTGGTAGCTACTCAATAGTCATTATGATCATTCTTCGAAGTCTACAATTACTACCGAAGTTTCGGCTAGCTATTGCAGAGGCAATATGATCACAGGTTGGACCCAAGAACGGCCACAGACTGTAACTAATACCCCTTTGAAATGTCCTCTCATTTACTTAAGGTAATGCATTCATTACCTAAACAAGGAAAAGGTATATGCTTCTTCAAAGCAGTGGAAGGGACCTCTCCAAGTCAGGGACGCATGGTCATTTCCTAGGGCGGAGGTGGAGCCCTAGGACTCTGCCACATAAATAATACCATTTCCTCATGAATATAACGCAGACTATGGACATATGACATTAATAAAACTACAGACAATTATCTTTCTTCAGCCATTCTTCTTTTGATATCTCTACAGGTTTTATTAACTATATGCGATCACTTAAAACTATATACGATTACTTAAAACTATATACAATTACTTGAAACTACAAACAGCTTAATTATCCTACTTCAACTATTCATCTTTCTCAATAACTTTTATTAACTATAGGCAATTACTTTCTTTAAAATTATCCATCCTAACCATATCTTCATTATAAACTTGAATTATATAGCAGTTAACTACTACTACCCATACATACAAAAAAAGAACTGTCGGGTTATTCTTCGGACTCAATGTAGGATCCTTATTACGTAGACCGCTAACGATCACTGGCCAATTTTGTGACTTAAATAAGGTAAATCAGCTTGAGTTAGGAGCTAGACATCTCTCGGTTATCTTCAGAAAAAATTAGGTGCTATAGGTTCGCTTATATAGGTAGGTTTCCTAGGTAGGTCTTCTTAGAGTTATATAGGTAGATATATATAAAGTAATGTAAGGATATAGGTAGAAGTAAATAGGAGATATAGATCTATCTAGGTAGGTAGCTTTAGTATATAGCATAGTATCTAAGAAGGGGTAGGTAGCGTAGGGGGGGGGGGGGTGGTACAATTTTGATGCCGAATAGACCAGGATAATTACTACTATTTACTTTACTATGCTTAAATAATTCTTAATCTTATTTCATTAAGTCCAAAAATAACCATAGCATCTTTGTTACTTAGTCAAATTCATTCGTGTAGGAATAGTATAAAGAAGTTGTTTTGCCTTGTTTCGGTCAAAATGTCGTTGTAAGCGTTTGCCACGTGACAATCGATTACAGCGACAATTTTGTTGCCGCGAGAAATAGGTTTGTATATACGGGTAGTAATTAGTTCATAGTCATTTATTATTATTCTAAAGCAGAAGGTCGAAGTCTTTTCGTATCGGTGCGTAGTCCCTTGTACTTGTAGTTCTGAAAAAAAGAAGAGTTAATTTTAACAACCGTCATTAAAAATAGTAATAAAAAAATAAAGAGCTTTAACCAACTTTACACTTATAACACTAGCTTACTGATAAAAAAAAAATATATATATATCAAAATCTATACATTGCGATACCACTTTTAAAACTAACAGAGATAGTTGAGGGAGCGCGTAATTATAATAACCTGCCCAGCGTTATAAGGGACATAAAGTCATTAGCAAGTTTTAAACATAAACTCAAAGTCCGCGTTTTAAATAAAATTCCGATCGCCTGATTACGGCCCTGTACTCTGCAAGTCTGCATACTTGCAAAAGTAAACTCATTTTATTTCTACTCGTCTTACTCAATAACGAATTCGTATTATCTAGCAAATGTTTTGTTATCGGCTCGGCGCCGGATTATGTAGTTACGCTATTTATATCTACCTACTCGTTAAGCGAGACGTAATTCATTCTGAGAAAATATAGTCTTTAGCTCGAAAAATCGTACAGCCTAGAGAAAAAAAAAAATAGCACTTTAGCTCGAAAAATCGTACAGCCTAGAGAAAAAAAAAATAGCAATCTTAGGAAGTTATTTAATACTTAGACAGACAGGGCACAAACAGATAAAAATAGATGCTTTAATAAAGTGAAGAAACCTATAGAGTACCTCAACTTTAAATAGTAACACATCGGAAGTGGTAGTGGTGTCTTGGTTAGCTAAATAGAGTTATCCCATGATAATTAGCAATAGAGCTTAGAATATCCTAAGTAGTTATAGGTTAACTAAGGTCAGAGAGATTACATAGTTAAAAATAGGATAGGGGGCAAACGAGCATGCGGGTCATCTGATAGGGGGGGCAATTGCCGCAGCCCTTGAACACCCGCAACATTTAGGGTATCGCGGGTGCGTTGCCGACCTTTTAGAGAAATAAATAGGCTTATTTAGCTCATATCGACATAGGTTTCGTTAGGTAGGCGAAGCAGTCTTTCTCGTTTTATGTTATACAACTGTTGCCCGCGACTTTGCCTGTAGGGAGTTCGTTTATCACTGATTTGTGGGAGTCTGTGCCCCTCCCGGGCCACATGACTCACATGCTGTCTGTGTGCCGTATTTCATCCGGATCAGTTTAGCCAGTTTAGCAGACAGTTTGGGGGGTAGCAGACAGACGGGCGGATAGACAGACGGACATACTGTCCTAATTATGCTGTTGGTATTATATTGTTAATTTAATTCATTAAATCCTAATTTCATTCGGCTCAGTTTAGCCAGGTTAGCATGAGGGGGTAGTGGACAGACGGACGAAAAGACAGACAAACACGCGTTTCCATTTAAGTTATTGGTATTATCTGTTAATTTAATTCATTACATTTTACAACATAGCGGTTAATTAAATTTAAGAATTCAAGTACAATATGGTACACGCACAGTATGGTTTTATAGATAAGATAAGACATATAGGATAGATAATTAAGCCACTTCTTACCTTACTAAAATGTTGGTTGGCTATATTCAAAACATCAGCGCTGGATAGTGTTTAACCATAGAATAAGTTCAGGATATTAGAAAGGTTTCAGGTTATCTGAAATAAAATTTAGTTATTAATTTCACTAATAAATAAGTAAATGCCACGTCCCAAACATACAATTGACTAAATCTCATTTAATAATAGCGACCAGAAATTATCCTATCCATACAATACAATGCAATACAATATAGATATTCTTTATTGGTCTCCAAAAGCGGTACAGTGACGTTATAGGAATGGAAATTTAGGTAGATAATAGGCGGTCTTATCGCTAAAAATACTTCTACTCTTGTCTACCTACTAGATAGAATAATTGTTCGTCGAATTGAGGTATGTTAGTTAATTAAAATTATAAGTACTTTGACAGAACGGTTTGGTTATGGATGTTATTATCAATGACATAATAATTATTACGGGTTGGCAAGTTGATATACCATAGCGTTGAGATTTGAAATGCATTGGACAAAGAGACCTTAGATGTCAATACGTGCTACAATAGAATCAGGGTATAGAAACGTCTAGGGAACTAGTGATATTATTAAATAATGATAGATATGTCATACTCGGCAGATTACGTAATTAATAATTGATTATATTGCCAAGGTACGCCTAAGCACAGTAAATAAACACTATTTTATTTCATCGGTTGAGAGGATTCATTATGACGCAAACACTTTGTAAGTGAACACAAGTTCATCACTCGTTAAATAACTAATTAAATTGTATTTCAATCGGATCGAAGCGATGACGCTTCCATATTAGTCCATACTTAAGATTAAACAGTTGTCTATTTATACGTACATTGTTAATATCGATAGGATTTTATGAGAGGAATTGTACTAAACGGACCGCACTGCATAATCAAATCAATCTAAAAATAGATAGGTACTTACCTGGATATTAAAACATCTTTGACGTCACAGCCTTGACGAAGTAAACATAGATAGAAATCTGTCTTGAGGAGTGAAATAAATGGTTATTATTATAAATTCCAACACACTTTGCAGTTAAACTTGGATAAAAGTAGCTTGGCACTAGAAATAATTCGATGGCGTCGTAAACAAAATTCTATTTTTAGCTGGCAGACTGGCTGACGCTCGCTAGAACGAGTGTTGCCAGGGTAATAAAATTTTACTTGTTGTAAAGTGACTACTCGCTCTCAACCAGCCACGGGGCTGCCTTCACTTTTTGTTCAATATCGGTATATTATAAAATATTACTGTATATTAATTAAATTAGTTGCTCATACTACGATAAATAAATGTTAAAGTGCGTCAAAAAAATAATGGGAGGAAATATAAAAGTTTAGAAACAGCGTTGTTACTTAAAATCATAGTAAAAGGGTCAAATAGATTAATGCATTGTTTGTTTAAGTAGGGCAGTTGTCTTTGCCTGGGAAAAAAAAAAATATAAATGTAAGGGGACAAATGCTCTGCGTAACCAAGAAATTTAGACGAAGAAAATCTAGGGATCGGTTGTAGATGAGTTCGGTGTGAGCATGCCTTTAAACATAGTTTGTTTTTTTCCTAATGTAGATTAAAGCAGATAAGTTTGCCAACCGTGCTAGACAGACTCTTACCGGTTTTATAATTACCTTGGCAGGAAACAAAATTACATCCGGATTTTAAACCGTCGTTAAATTAAATCAGCTATTAGTATCACAATAAATAAATTTATAAAGTTGTCGTAAAAATAATGACTCACTACGTGAAGTGTGTGTGACGTTTTGGTTAGGCGGGAAAACGGTTTCGGTAGCATTAAGCTGTCAGAACGACGGACTGATTTGACAGTTAGTGAAGTGTCAAAACAATAGAACGTTGAGAGTTTATTTTGACTAAGTATTTAACTATAAAATCTAGTGATTCTAAAACAAATGTGCGTACATAAAGTTAAAAGTGAAATCGGATATCAACGTGATAGCAAGACAATTGTATTATTGAAGTGAGACCGTCCGTGAGTGAGTGAAATTTAGGACTCGACAACCGACAATGTTGATAGGTACATCTAGCATTGCCTTAGACGGTGGTATGTGTTTGAATTAATATATTAAGCCAAGGACCTGGGTTCAATTCCCGGCATTGCTCATTTAAGTAGGAATTTTAAATTTAAGGGTTCGTAGTTTAAACTATACTTTATTGTGCGGCGAAGAGTTGTAGCGTAAATAAGACTGATAAATCGTTGATCTAGGAATGCCGCTCGGTACTTCGTTAGTTACGAAATAATAAGATAAATTACAGGAAGTAACGAGCTTACTAGGTACATAGCGTGTAATTTAAATTCATTAATATGTTATATACTTAAAATGGGTTATTGCCATGGAATTGACAGTTGGTTGTTTGCATTTTAACCTCTATTGACATATGAAACTTTATTGTAGGGAAATAGTTAATATATAATGCAGGCTAGAGTAGGAAATTTAATCTCAATTGCTTAAGGTTTTATTATAGGAATGTTAGTTGGTTGAAGACTGAATGTCTATTTATAGAAATAAAAATTAGCACAGGTTTTGTTGACAGTTTGATCTCTTGATTGGTTATGCTTGGCTTTAGGTCCGGCCAACATGTGTGTGTGTGTGTTTGTATATTAAATCTCTTTATCTAGTAAACAAATAAGATAACACAACCGGTAACAATGGGTTTTAGTAGCATAGTTACGCAGGTCAATATTATAAGGCACAGATTATAATTTAGGAAGGGTGGGTATAGTACTTACACAGACAGTGTACATCAAATTTCATGGATAGCTTAGGTAAATAGTATTTAGCAACTATAGGATATGTAGAAAGTTTAGGTATACACGGGTGCGAGTTAATCATTATTCCGTTTTGAAGAGGTTGTTTTCTATGTTTTCAACTAGTGTATCTATGATTGCCTAAGTGTCTGGGGGGCACGGTAGTGCGCCTTGCCAAGCCGGGTAGAACATTTAATAAATAAGTGAATATTCATAGGAATAGGAAACACAATACTAATAGTTACGTTGTGTAATTTACATTTTCGTTATAGGCGGAGCGCTAAAGATAATAGTTACCTTATTCAGATAAATTTTGATGAGCTTACTTATCGCCTTGGGTAGTTGGTTTGTACAACAATGTGCATACTATGCATAAAACTATTGCATTGTATGTTCATAAGGGGCTTTTTATTCAATAGGAATTAATATTATTATTATGAGTTGGTCTGAGTAGGACGAGGCATTGTCACTTTAGGAAGTTACTTGTACTGGCCGGGGTCATCTGGTAGTTGGGACCCTACGCTATGTGTCCTAAATTTAATATTATATCTAAAATTATATACCCTAATGTTTTATACTAGACATTGAAATGCTCTAAAATTACTGAAACTAATATTCTTAAACTAAACTATTATTCTGAATTATTATTCTTAATTATTAGAAGACTATTAATAGGCACTAATTGTAGGACTATTAGAAGGTAGTAATCGTTGTTTAGGCGATAGATACATATAACCAGATACTCGGTTAGGTAGATTATACTTACATAGGGTAGATTAGAGTGATGAAAGAGGCGATGCGCCTTACCTACTTGAATAATTAGTAGCTCCGCGTAGCGATGTTAATTGCTGTTGTTTAGATAATATAATATTGTTCAGTGTTCAGAGGAACTAGGTAAATAATTCATACTCATACTCGTTATTGCGATCATGTTCATTTGTACCATTATTATAGGTCATAGATTAGATATAGTAGGTACATGTTACCCTGCTAGGGCGTTGCAATTACCTTATTTTCTAAATGTTTACTTAAGTACATACATTATTTGACCTGACTGGAGGAAGGTAATTAGTAACTTGAAAATATAAATTAAAATTAGATAAAATATAACTTAAGGTCTAAAATTAAATTAAAAATTAAAAAATATATATATGTCAGATTTAAAGTTGTATAAATTGTAAAATTAAAAATTCACAATGTATCCTTTTATTTCCAATTAACTTCGTTCCCCAGTCAATAAGAAAAAAAATGAAAAAAAATATATATGTCAATATCTACCTAGACCAAATCGATAGTAACCAGTAATCATAACATATCCGACGCTTTCTACAATTTATCATTCAAATAATTGAATACCTTATGATATCATTTCAGAATTAACAAGCCTTAGACTAATTTTATAAATTTAATGTCGCTGGATTCGTTTCCATATTTTAGACAGTCTGTTAAATATTATAGCCATTATATAGTTGCTACTTGGGTGCATTTTACAATTATGCCATAGCGCAGCCAAGCGTTAGCGTAGACAGATTACGCGTGTAGGGCTGTTTTGAACTCAGACGTTTATTTTATTTCACGGAGCGCATAGGTAAAATTAGAAATTTTGGGTTTCACTTGTTTTGTTGATTTAGTAATAAGGAATTAGACATAAGGAAGTAGATATAGCGTGAATTCGGGATTCTACGGGTGGGGAAATCAATGGGTCAGTTTTGTTGTTAGTACTGGTGAAGGTGGTGGTGGTGAAAGTAGAATTTAGATTTTTAGGAGTTGTAGTGGGAAGGACTTGTTGTTTAGTTGGGAAGAAAAAATAGTAGTACTTAGCTATAGCCATTTTGTTCTTTAGAAAATTTTATTAAGGATTATGGAATAAGAAGTAACTGTTATTGGGTAGAGAAGAAATATATAAAATAGGACATATGTTTACTGGAAAGAATTTTTATTGCTCAAATTAATTCTAAAAATAATAATAATAATAATAAAAAAAAAAAATGTTTTTAAATAGAATACAAATATTATTTTAATGTCAAGGTGGGGTGCGAGAGCGGAGGGGAGGTATGGTTGTGGTTATGGTTATGGGAGGGGGTAGTCGTTTAATAATGACAGTATGAAAGGGCGAATGAGGAAGGATGTAAGAGTGGGTGTGTGAAAGAGATGAGTGAACAAGTTGAGTAGCCTGTGGGGAAGAGGCCTTGATATTGAAATTTTATTTAACTTATTAAAATTTTGACTGGAACATTACACTTTGCAAACAAGTAACATGGTTGTAGATGTTAGGAGTAAGCCAAGAAAAAAAAAACGGCATCATGCAGTTAAAAGCCTTCCATGTAACTTCAGACTTAGACACAACATAGGACCATGACTAAATACACGTGACAATTTAGATGCGTAATATTGTATTATCCTTGGAAATAATATTGTAATGATCATTATCATTGCATACTGGCGCGAAAATAAAATAAACTGATATGCGCCTGTATTTTGCTAAAGAAATATCTACATGAAAAATGTAATTTATATAATTCTTATTGTAATTCTCTTGAAAAGTAATTTTACTGGACATAGTCCGAAATAATGGGTCTTAATATCATAACAAGTCAAAGATTGGGAGTGAGTAAGATGAAAGAGGATCAAAGACTATTCATGCATACATACATTCGTGGATATTTTGTGTGCTGTGCACATAAATGAAATTTACCTCTTTGAGCGTTCAGGGTGGGACTTTGTTTACGGGGGGGCACATCTGCGAATGATCATGGTCGTTAGAGGCAGATGCAAGACCTGGTCACTAGCTTTTGTGTATGAACCTAGAAGGTCTCATTTCCCTTGCTGCGACATTAGTTCCTCGTGAAGCTCTTTCTTTATAGTTATTTTGGTTGCTGGGGATTAGTTAATGACCCTTTAGTAATTCACTCCTGGTCGAATACATACAATTTAAATACAATATGACGAACTTTATTGTTGCAACATTCACCAAGTTAGGGGTGTGGTATTCGGGGGGGGAGGGTTAGGTTACGCTGTTGGGATTGGGTATTTAATGGTTATGTCGCCGACGGCTGGCATTATCTTTTGAAGGGACGTATTGGTGATCGATTTCAGTCGACAGAGGCAGATGCAAGATTGTATCCATCGCTAAATACGTTTTTATTAGAAATGAAGTGGGACTAGCACAACCACTTTCCCTGATGAGATAAGAGTCAGTTCGTGTAACTCTTGAATCGCCATTCGTGACATGCGAGACTTGACTATTCGCCCCTTGAGTGTTTCCACTTCTATATTTGGTTTAAAAACACACCTCACATGAGAATTGCCTGAAAAAGGAGGAGAGGCAATCATAGAAGGGAAAAGTGTTAATAAGTTTAATGATAGATGTTGTTTTATTGCAATTAACAAATTCTACTTCAGCTAAATATATGTCCGCTTCCATAGAATTTGGGGGGCAATTGTAACAGTACAGACATCCATCTGTAATGTTCCATCTTATATAAACATAGTTTTAGGTATATTAGTCAATAATATATAATCAAAATAGCTAATAAAATTGTTTCATACGCCAATAGGGCGATGTTATTTTTAATTCATTGATCACAAACTACCTATTTGCATACTGAACCTTTTATTGTAAGATTAGGCCTGTATGAAGCTTATTTGGGAATGTGGGACTGACGACAACAATGTTAATAAGGCTAATTAACAATTACATTCGGAAAATCCTCATTTGTAACCTTTTTACTTGAGGAAAGGCCTGAGATGATGATGATGATGATGAAGATGATGCAACACTTTCGCTTACTAGACGGCATACCTGTAATTTTGCCAACAAACTGGCTGACCCAATTTAGAGGTAAAACAGGCAAATCTGCACCTTAAGTGAAAAGCTTAGAAGCTATTTCAGTATCGAGTTCGGAATGAGAATTGTCGGGTAGACTGGAGGCACGCGCTCGAGATACGACCTTTCCACAGTTATTCGGGCCCCTTTTGCACCTAGTGCTCCGTGTGCACCATATGGTTTGAATGGACCAAGTGCTCCGAATGCTCCAATGGGATTGCTTGGGCTAAGTGCGCCTAGTTCGCTATTGGGACGGTAGATGGCGTATAAAAAGCGACGCGCGGACAGAGAACGGGTTCTTCGTCTTTGCCACGGGCTCGGAAACGGTTCTCCTAGTGTGTTTGAGGTATCATTTTTATCGTGACTTTTACCGTATTTTCTCTTACTTTATTGTGTTTTCTCTTGTGTTTTCATTTATCGTGTTTCTTTTATTGGGTGTTTGATTGTTTCTTGTGTTAGTTAATGGGGGTTTGTGTGATTGCCCGGCTTTGTGTATTTATTGCCAAATATGGTGATGGAATATTCATTGTCGGATAATTACATAGTTGTTGTTAGTTAAGATGGGATAGCGGGATTTTGCGGGAATTTCGTATGGGAGTTTATTTGTTAGTTTCTTGTGATAGTTAATGGGGAGGGGTTTTTTTTTTTTTTTTTTTTTTATAGTATAGGGGGCAAACGAGCAGACGGATTGCCTGATGGTAAACAATTACCGTCGCCCATGGACACCTGCGACACCAGAAGAGTCACAAGTGCGTTGCCGGCCTTTTAGGTAGGAGTACGCTCTTTTTTTGAAAGCTTGCAGGTCATATCAGGTTTAGTGTGGTTATCTGGCTTTGCGTATTTATTGCCAAAACATGGCGATGGAATGCTCATCGCTTGGATAATTACATAGCTGCGTGATAGTTAAATTGGGGTTTAGTGGATATTGTGGGGTCAGTGTAGGGGCTAGGTTGTGTTAGTGTTGGAGAACCTATTCGAGCATCAGCTGAAGTAATAGCTGGACTCTGAGAAGGGATAGTCCTGAAACCCTGCGGTGTTAACGTACCGATTAGCCCATCTCGGAGGCGTTTTAGTGTAAATTTACCACCTCTTGGAGATGGGTGGGGGTCTGTATTATAACTCAAGAGTCGGACCTAAGTTCTCCCTGGGTGCTGAAGGGTTTGGAGCGCCACAACCGGTGTTTCAACCTCATCATCTACCTAGTCCGCTTATCTATTTATATATATATTACACACTGGTATTCTTCTATCCCAATCCCCTCAGAAGGGTACCAGTAGCACACGGGTATAGAAAGTAAGTCTTGAGTCTCCCGCTCAACGTAGGCATTAGCTTAGGATAGGCCCTCTCTTATCAGTTGGAGAGGGGCCCCGCGGTAGCTGTAAATGTGGAATCCGGATTCCTAGCTTTTCAATTTCGTGTAGAATAGATGGATAGTTTAGCTGGTAGGATAGGTTCTTCGGGGATAGGTGTTATTACCATTAACTATCTTCAGTTCTTCATTATACTGTAGCGTGTTGGAGGGCTGAAATATGCCACCTGACATACTTAATATTATTATCATTAACTATCTTCAGTTCTTCATTATACTATAATATGTTGGAGGGCTGAGATATGCCATCTAACATACCTAATTTTATTACCATTAACTAAATACTACCTGCTGTTCGTCATTATACTAATTGATGTAGGAGGGCATTACTATGCCTCCTGACTTACTTAATACTACTACCTTAACGAGACAGTTCTTCATTGAGCTATTTTGTGTTGTGGGAAAGGGCTACATTTGATGACATAACTACTAATGCCTGAGGCATCGACTGACTTTGACTATGACGCTCTAGACTTCCGACGGATGAAAGATTTCAGGGTTTCCCTTTCATCCATATGTCCTATCTAGTAAACCCTAGTAGACTCAATTAAGTGAGTAAAAATAAAACTCAACAAACTCACTATGAATATTTATTTGCTGAAAAGTAGAATCTCCTTTGAAGTCGGCGGTCGTCCCTGGTGAAATAACCTTGGATTATCTGGTCCTGTGGTGGCTAGTTATACTTACTGAACCTAAATGGTAAAAGCTTACCAAATACTTGTTTTACAATCCGTCATTCCGACTATAACTGAGGCAGATGCAAGTTAGTGGCTTACTGGTACCAAAGGATCTGGTAGCTACTCAATAGTCATTATGATCATTCTTCGAAGTCTACAATTACTACCGAAGTTTCGGCTAGCTATTGCAGAGGCAATATGATCACAGGTTGGACCCAAGAACGGCCACAGACTGTAACTAATACCCCTTTGAAATGTCCTCTCATTTACTTAAGGTAATGCATTCATTACCTAAACAAGGAAAAGGTATATGCTTCTTCAAAGCAGTGGAAGGGACCTCTCCAAGTCAGGGACGCATGGTCATTTCCTAGGGCGGAGGTGGAGCCCTAGGACTCTGCCACATAAATAATACCATTTCCTCATGAATATAACGCAGACTATGGACATATGACATTAATAAAACTACAGACAATTATCTTTCTTCAGCCATTCTTCTTTTGATATCTCTACAGGTTTTATTAACTATATGCGATCACTTAAAACTATATACGATTACTTAAAACTATATACAATTACTTGAAACTACAAACAGCTTAATTATCCTACTTCAACTATTCATCTTTCTCAATAACTTTTATTAACTATAGGCAATTACTTTCTTTAAAATTATCCATCCTAACCATATCTTCATTATAAACTTGAATTATATAGCAGTTAACTACTACTACCCATACATACAAAAAAAGAACTGTCGGGTTATTCTTCGGACTCAATGTAGGATCCTTATTACGTAGACCGCTAACGATCACTGGCCAATTTTGTGACTTAAACAAGGTAAATCAGCTTGAGTTAGGAGCTAGACATCTCTCGGTTATCTTCAGAAAAAATTAGGTGCTATAGGTTCGCTTATATAGGTAGGTTTCCTAGGTAGGTCTTCTTAGAGTTATATAGGTAGATATATATAAAGTAATGTAAGGATATAGGTAGAAGTAAATAGGAGATATAGATCTATCTAGGTAGGTAGCTTTAGTATATTTTAGTATATAGCATAGTATCTAAGAAGGGGTAGGTAGGGTAGAGGGGGGGGGGTGGTACAGTACAGTACCCTAGTACCCGTACACAGTGGCTCATTTCCCTTTTTTTAAAAACCTTGTCTGACTACTTTATTATTGTCTTGATCGAAAAACTGATAATGCAGGGAAATATTTTAATAACCAAAGCACGTTGAGTGTGAATTTCAGCCCGCTACCACTACTTTTTCTTCATAATTTGAGCGTCCGAAAAAATCCGAGCCACCGTTCCCGACCCGACCCTACCTATATGCGCTATGAATTACGCTGTAGCAGATCCCGTTTCATAAATATTTACTAAAATGTTAAAAATAAAAGGTAACTGTTTTTTCTTAAATAAGCTTTTATTTATTACATGTTAATAAAAAGAACTAAAAAGTTGAAAAAAAGGAAGAAATAGACCATGTATTCAAACTTTGCGTTTTTGTCTCAGTCAATCATCGATTTTACGATAAAAGCATGTTAGGTATACACAAAAAAAAGTTTAATAAAAAATCGGTCAAGCCGTCTCAGACACAAAATAAATAGTCTCAGAGGAGATCGATAACAAACACCGTGGCACGAGATTTTTATATATTAGAAGATAGATAAATATTGCTTAATTAGTACCAATTTCAGAGTTATGGTAAGTAGTAAGTACACAAGTTAAGCAACGGAGTATACAGGTAAATAAAAATGGTGATACAAAATGAATGATTAATTCTTACTCAGTTAATGCTGGACAATATGATACACCAACTCATTTGTTTTAATTAGTCTTATTAAATTTGAGGTGACCATACATTGAGTTCGTGATATCATTTTTCAAGTAATTATGAACATCCAAAATTTTATCAGACTCATTTTAACAATTGAGTTACTTTATGCATTATGTTGTCCCGCATTAACTGAGTAAGAGTGTGAATTAACTTTTTCTTGCCACCCGTTGCTATGGTTACACAAATTTGGTCCCTTGGACAACCTATGAAACAGTATGACAATGTATCTTGGACAACCGGGGACAGAGTAAACAACACAAGAAAAAGTTGATTCGCCCAAGAAACACTAATTTTGTATCACCATTTGGATTTCACCCTGTATAACACAGATTGGTACAATCTAGAGGTAAAATTAGACGACCAGACCAGACCAGACCAGACCAGACCAGATTTTAGACGACCAGATGGCCTAGTGGTTAGAGAACCTGACTACGAAGCTTGAGGTCCCGGGTTCGATTACCGTGTCGGGGCAGATATTTGTATGAAAAATACGAATGTTTGTTCTCGGGTCTTGGGTGTTTAATATGTATTTAAGTAAGTATCTATCTAAGTATGTATTTTTTTGTATCTATCTATATAAGTATGTTTATCCGTTGCCTAGTACCCATAACACAAGCTTGCCTTGCTTACTTTGGGACTAGGTCAATTGGTGTGAATTGTCCCGTGATATTTATTTTTAATTTTTTATTTTTATTTTAAAATGTCTTGAAACAACAAACAAACCGAGAAAAATTTTACAAACTAGTTCCTGTTTCTTATGTTACAGATATTTACGATGTTATCTGTGTTTATCTATTACTAGCTTTTGCCCGCGGCTTCGCTCGCGTGTACCATGAGAATTCCAAAGAACCAAGATATCAAGCAAGCAAGCATAAAGGCAAGCAAGCAAGCATGCAAGCAAGATGAAATCAAGCACGCATGCACGCTTGCTTGCTTGCGTGACAATGGGACCATCTCAGGAGTATATTATATTCTTTCGAATAAAAAAAGAATGAAATCGGTGAACATACCTACATAAAGAAAATACATAAAGTGGAATGCATAACCTCCTTCTTTTTTGAAGTCGGTTGTAGAGCCCTTTGCGGCCTATTTACAGTATAAACTTATGAATTTTGAAATTTTAGCTTACAACCAGTAAAACGCAAAATCCCGTTTTTTCCCGTTCCCGTAAGAATTACGGGAAATACTTTCTTAATACTCCCCTACACTCCCCAAGGAACCCACTGGCCAAATTTCAGCTTTCTACGACCAGTAAGACGAAAAATCCCGTTTTTTCCCGTTCCCGTGGGAATTTTGGAAAGTCCTCTTTCAATGCTCCTCTAAACTCCCCAAGCAACCTCATGCCGAATTTTTTTTTCTACGACCAGTAAAACGCAATATCCTGTTTTTTCCCGTTCCCGTAAGAATTTTGGGAAATACTTTCTTAATACTCCCCTACACTCCCCAAGGAACCCACTTGCCAAATTTCAGCTTTCTACGACCAGTCAAATGAAAAATCCCGTTTTTTCCCGTTCCCGTGGGAATTTTGGAAAGTCCTCTCTCAATGCTCCTCTACGTACTCCAAGCAACCTCATGCCGAATTTCAGCTTTCTACGACCAGTAAAACGAAAAATCCCGTTTTTCCCGTTCTCGTGGGAATTTTGGAAAGCCCTCTCTCAATGCTCCTTTACAGTCCCCAAGCAACCTTTATGCCGAATTTCAGCTTTCTACGACCAGAAAAATCCCGTTTTTTCCCGTTCCCGTGAGAATTTTGGAAAGTCCTATCTCAATCCTCCTTTACACTCCCTAAGCAACCTACATGCCGAATTTCAGCTTTCTACGACCAGTAAAACGAAAAATCCCGTTTTTCCCGTTCCCGTGGGAATTTTGGAAAGTCCTCTCTCAATGCTCCTCTACACTCCCCAAGCAACCTATATGCCGAATGTCAGCTTTCTACGACCAGTAAAATGAAAAATCCCGTTTTTTCCCGTTCCCATAAGAATTTTGGAAAGTCCTATCTCAATCCTCCTTTACACTCCCTAAGCAAAGTACATGCCGAATTTCAGCTTTCTACGACCAGTAAAACGAGAAATCCCGTTTTTTCCCGTTCCCGTGGGAATTTTGGAAAGTCCTCTCTCAATCCTCCTTTACACTCCCTAAGCAACCTACATGCCGAATTTCAGCTTTCTACGACCAGTAAAACGAAAAATCCCGTTTTTTCCTTATCCCGTGGGAATTTCCGAAAATCCTTTAAACTGTTTTTTACTATTATTACTTCTATGCCAAATTTGAAGAGTCTAGTAATTATAGTTCATAGGATCCTGTTAAACTGAATATATAAATCCCGTTTTTTCCTTATCGCGTGGGAATTTTGAAAAATCCTGAAATTAATGTTTTAACTAATGTAATACCTACTTGTGTGTCAAATTTGAAGAGTCGAATTATTATAGTTACTGAGATAGGGTCACTCGGAATCGAATATATAAATCCCGTTTTTTCCCGTTCCCGTGGGAATTCCCAAAAATTCTTCCTTAATGGATGTCTACATTGTATATGGTATCTATGTGCAAAATTTCAAGTCTCTAGGTCCAGTGGTTTGGGCTGTGCGTTGATTTATCAACAGTCATTTAGTTTATTTAGACATCTCACCCCATCCAGGGAGATGGTATTTTACGTCCGCCACCTCGGATTATAAAACCGTTGTTGTTTTCGTAACCAGCGACCCGATAAAACATAGAAACAATACCCATGTTGATTTTCAGACTTTGTCACCCCATTTCTCCCTTTTAGGGGTTGAATTCCCAAAAAACCTGAAACACGTGTTTAATCATTTTTATTGTTAGGAGTACTTCTGTGAAGTTTCGAATAAAATAGTCGAAAGAATCTTGTTTCCCCATACAAACTTTGGACCCCCTTTTCACCCCCTTTGGGAATGAATTTTGAAAAATCCTTTCTTAATGCACCCCTAGACCTTATAAGGAACCTACGTGCCAAATTTGGAATCTCTAGGCCCAGCGGTTTGGGCTGTACGTTGATATGTCAGTCAGTCAGTCAGTCAGTCAGTTTCTTCTTTTATATATATAGATTAAGATTATTAACAGAGACAGCATTAAAAATATCTATTACATAAAATAATAGGAATTTAACAGTCTTTCAAGTAATAATTTTTTATAAATCATTTATTGATGATTATTGATTATAAATGTTGGAAAATATGTAAAAAAAAATAATAATGAGGCTGTATGCATCTAGTGCAGATTGGCATCATCACACAAACTGCTGATTTTCTTAGAATGTTTGTGCAGGTTGCGTTACTATGTTAGTAGTATAAAATTGGGCATTTTAGACCAAATTACTTCGGATAGCTTCGCTATCCTCGGATAATTTGTTCCAAAACACCCAATTTTGAATTACTGCTCATTTTTAAAAATTTGAATCAATACCTTATTAATATTGGATATCGACGTATCGGGCGGAACTCCGTTCAGCGTTCCGTTCAAAACCACTTCGATTGCGTTCGCGTTACGTATCGGGCGGTACTCCGTTCAGCGTTCCGTTCAAAACCACTTCGATTGCTTTCGCGTTACGTATCGGGCGGTACTCCGTTCAGCGTTCCGTTCAAAACCATTTTGATGGCGTTCGCGTTATGTATCGGGTGGTACTCCGTTCAGCGTTCCGTTCAAAACCACTTCGATTGCTTTCGCGTTACGTATCGGGCGGTACTCCGTTTAGCGTTCCGTTCAAAACCACTTCGATGGCGTTCGCGTTATGTATCGGCTGGTACTCCGTTCAGCGTTCCGTTTGAAACCACTTCGATTGCGTTCGCGTTAAATGTACCTATGAGGCATCACGTTCAGCGTTCCGTTCAGCCTTCGGTTTAAAAACCACTTCGATTGCGTTTTTTGGATTCATTTTCATCATGGAAGCTTATATTTTTCTGAACCGTTACTACCAAACTCGATGAGGTTACTTTACTTTAAATCTACGATTCGATTCGATTTACGATCTTGAATTCTAAGTATCGACGCCTACCAAGTTCGATGCGAGCTAAAATTTGCCCGCAAACCATGATCAGGCGCGCATTGCTAACGGAGTTGGGTTGTCAACGCGTTTTGCGTTGCGTTCAGGTTGTTTCGCGCAATTGCTTCGTTCCGATTGCGTTGCGTTCGGGTTGATAAGAGTTTTCCGTTTGAGGTACTTGTCCATTTCAGTTGTCTGTATCGAATCTGATTCTATCGAGGAATCGATAAACAACATGACTTCATCGCATTGCTTCAATGCGATGTTTTTTGTTCGACGCAAAGTGTAGTTACCATTTTCAATTGCATCAAACATGATTGCATCGCTACGGTGACGCGCTGGACTGATATAAAATAGTCTGTTAACTACAACGATACTCCAAGTTAGTTTGACTGACTCATTTAACGATACATTTCCAAATTAGTGGAATTTTTATGTTTCAAAAACAAAAGTACACACCACACACACCGGGTTGATCAGGTCCAGATGTGTATGAGGCCTAAGCCACTGAGCGCATCACGGTCTGCTCGCAAGCTGACGTTAGGTTTGCTCAGGTGTTTGCACAACTTGACTGCGAAGCTGATCAGACTCCACAACCAAGATTGAAGGTCACCCAGGATGCTTAGTTCCTGGTGCTCTTTTTGAGCATGTCGATATGACCCCGCTTTTGGCGTGCATGGTGGTTTTGGCGCCTCCCACCGAGGCTTTACACAACTCGTCCGCAAAGCTGATCAGACTTCGCAGTCAAGCTTAAGCCACCCGGGACGATAACATTCCCGGCGTCCACTGTGGACGTTTCTATATGGCTGCTTTTTACGTGTACAATGATGAGGATGTTGGGTTTATTTATACCGAACAATCTAAAAACATCGTTAGCGTGAGTTAGGTTTAAACTAATTTACGCCGAAATTAACCGTAAAGTATAAATTATTTAAATTACGACAGTATACAAATGTGTACCTCACTACAGTAGTGACTGCCAAAATATGTTTTAAAATCGGTATTGCGAAAAACTAAGTGAAATTGTGATTTTATTGGTGTTTAAAGCACCGTCACTCTATCTATGTATTGTCAATATTTTATTACACTTTTTAAATGTCGTATCTCACTTTATCGCGAAGACGTAAAAATTGTCTTGCTGGCTTACAACATAAGGTTTAATCAAAAAGGCGTTGTAAAGTGATATACATGTTTATGTTCTTCAGTCATTTAAACTCGAAGACATGTGGGGGTCAGATTACATAGCATGCTATATTCATAGATGGGACGACCTCTATCGAAATTGTTCGGAACCATTGATGTTAGGAACTAGGTGGCTAAACTAATTGATTGATGTTGATAGTATTGTAATGAGTTCTCGACTTTGCTAACAGGTGGCGCTGTAATCAGTACAAAAACTATAATCTTTAATTGATGTTATTTATTTATTTACTTACTAGCTTTTGCCCGCGGCTTCGCTCGCGTGTACCATGAGAATTCCAAAGCACCTAGATATCAAGCAAGCAAGCATACAGGCAAGCAAGCAAGCATGCAAGCAAGATGGAAGCATGCATGCACGCTTGCTTGCTTGCGTGACAATGGGACCATCACAGTAGTATATTATATTCTTTAGAATAAAAAAATAATTTTTAAAATCGGTCCACAATTGACCGAGAAATCGTGAACATACTTACATAAAAAAAATACATTAAGTGGAATGCATAACCTCCTTCTTTTTTTGAAGTCGGTTAAAGAGCCCTTTGCGGCCTACTTACAGTATAAACTTATGAATTTTGAAATTTTAGTTTACAATCAGTAAAACGCAAAATCCCGTATTTTCCCGTTCCCGTAAGAATTTCGGGAAATAGTTTCTTAATACTCCCCTACACTCCCCAGGAAACCCACTTGCCAAATTTCAGCTTTCTACGGCCAGTAAAACGAAAAATCCCGTTTTTTCCCGTTCCCGTGGGAATTTTGGAAAGTCCTCTCTCAATGCTCCTCTACACTCCCCAAGCAACCTCATGCCGAATTTCAGCTTTCTACGACCAGTAAAATGAAAAATCCCGTTTTTCCCGTTCCCGCGGGAATTTTGTATAGTCCTCCCTTAATGCTCTTCTACACTTCCCAAGCAACCTACATGCCAAATTTCAGCTTTCTACGACCAGTAAAACGAAAAATCCCGTTTTTCCCGTTCCCGTGGGAATTTTGGAAAGTCCTCTCTCAATGCTCCTCTACACTCCCCAAGCAACCTCATGCCGAATTTCAGCTTTCTACGACCAGTAAAATGAAAAATCCCGTTTTTCCCGTTCCAGTGCGAATTTTGTATAGTCCTCCCTTAATGCTCTTCTACACTTCCCAAGCAACCTACATGCCAAATTTCAGCTTTCTACGACCAGTAAAACGAAAAATCCCGTTATTCCCGTTCCCGTGGGAATTTTTGAAAGTCCTCTCTTAATCCTCCTCTACACTTTCCAAGCAACCTAGATGCCGAATTTCAGCTTTCTACGACCAGTAAAGCGAAACATCCCGTTTTTTCCTTATCCCGCGGGAATTTCCGAAAATCCTTCAAACCGTTTTTTACTATTATAATTACCTACTTCTATGCCAAATTTCAAGAGTCTAGTAATTATACTTCATAGGATCCCGTTGAACTGAATATATAAATCCCGTTTTTTCCCGTCCCCGTGGGAATTCCCAAAAATCCTGGATACCTAAATTGAATAAGGTATCTATGTGCAAAATTTCAAGTCTCTAGGTCTAGTGGTTTGGGCTGTGCGTTGATATATCAACAGTCATTTAGTTTAATTAGACATTTCAACCCCATCCAGGGAGATGGTATTTTACGTCCGCCACATCGGATTTTAAAACCGTTGTTGTTTTCATAACCAGCGACCCGATAAACCATAGAAACAACACCCATGTTGATTTCAGACTTTGTTACCCCTTTCCCCCCTTTTAGGGGTTGAATTCTCAAAAAACCTGAAACACGTGTTTACTCATTTACCATTAGGAGTACTTCTGTGAAGTTTCGAATAAAATAGTCGAACTAATCTTGTTTCCCCATACAAACTTTGGACCCCCTTTTCACCCCCTTAGGGAGTGAATTTTGAAAAATCCTTTCTTAGTGCACCCCTAGACCTTATAAGGAACCTACATGCCAAATTTGGAATCTCTAGGCCCAGTGGTTTGGGCTGTGCGTTGATATGTCAGTCAGTCAGTCAGTCAGTCAGTCAGTTTCTTCTTTTATATATATAGATTAACTTATTATGCTACTCTATAATAAATTTATACTATTTATCAATTCTTTATCACTTTATTAATTTATTTCTATATAGGTAAGTGGTTCATTATAGTATATTTGTGTATCGTTCCGTGAGTCACAGACGGTTCTGACAGAAAATCAGCGCTGCAGGCGTCTAAAGCCTCAGCATAATGCTGAGTCAGCGACCGTTTCACTTTTGCGGGGACACACATGCTGAGCTGTGTATTGTACATGTTTATTTCTCCATTGTTTGTTATCTTAGTGTTTTTTTTTTTTTTTTTTTGTGTGTACTTTCTTGTATATGTGTGTCTTGTGAAAGTGAATAAATGTCTTCTTTCTTTCTTTCTTTCTTTTATGTTATCGGAACCGTTATTAGTATGTATGTATGTTTGTCTTTTAGCAAATTCTGTAAACGGCTTGATGGTTTTTAACATATTATGTCATTAGATCTCAATGAAAGCCGTGACATAAGGTTAAACATAACATAAGATAAGAACATAAGGTTAGTTGAACTGAAAACTACTTTTCAGTTAAGTGTTTTTGTAGGGAGTTTTAATTAATTTAAATATCATACACAATTATCGACTGACTAGGTATTGCTCGATTGTGCAACGTGTTTATTGTAATTCGTATTTCGCAACGTTGCAAGTTAGCTGGTGAATGAACTTCCGAATCGAACTCATTAATAATGTGCAAGTAAAACATTTTTCAGGGCAAACTACTATTATAAATAATTTACGTAACAGCGATATAAAATATTCGCTTAGGGCATGCAACTTGTTATCTATATATATAAAATTCTAAACTGACTGACTGACTGACTGACTGTTGATATATCAACGCACAGCCCAAACCACTGGACCTAGAGACTTGAAATTTTGCACATAGATTCCTTATACAATGTAGGCATCCACTAAGGAAGGATTTTCGGAAATTCCCACGGGAACGGGAAAAAACGGGATTTATAGATTCGATTCCGAGTGACCGTATCTCAGTAACTATAATAACTAGACTCTTCAAATTTGATACACAAGTAGGTATTACAATAATAAAAACATCCATTTCAGGATTTTTCAAAATTCTCACGGGATAAGGAATAAACGGGATTTATATATTCAGTTCAACGGAATCCTATGAACTATAATTACTAGACTCTTCAAATTTGGCATAGAAGTAGGTAATTGTAATAGTAAAAAACAGTTTTAAGGATTTTTGGAAATTCCCACGGGATAAAGAAAAAACGGGATATTTCAATTTACTGGTCGTAGAAAGCTGAAATTCGGCATGAAGGTTGCTTGGGGAGTGTAGAGGAGCATTGAGAGAGGAATTTCCAAAATTCCCACGGGAACGGGAAATAACGGGATTTATATATTCGATTCCGAGTGACCCTATCTCAGTAATTATAATAACTAGACTCTTCAAATTTGATATACAAATGGGTATTACATTAGTTAAAATATTAAAATCAGGATTTTTCAAAATTCCCACGGGATAAGAAAAAAACCGGATTTATATATTCAGTTCAACGGAATCCTATGAACCATAATTACTAGACTCTTCAAATTTGGCATAGAAGTAGGTAATTATAATAGTGAAAAACAGTTTTAAGGATTTTCAGAAATTCCCACGGGATAAAGAAAAAACGGGATTTATCGTTTTACTGGTCGTAGAAAGCTCAAATTCGGCATGTAGGTTGCTTGGGAAGTGTAGAGGAGCATTGAGAGAGGAATTTCCAAAATTCCCACGGGAACGGGAAAAAACGGGATTTATATATTCGATTCCGAGTGACCGTATCTCTGTAACTATAATAACTAGACTCTTCAAATTTGATACACAAGTAGGTATTATATTAGTTAAAACATTAATTTCAGGATTTTTAAAATTCCCACGGGATAAGGAAAAAAACGGGATTTATATATTCAGTTCAACGGAATCCTATGAACTGTAATTATTAGACTCTTCAAATTTGGCATAGAAGTAGGTAATTATAATAGTAAAAAACTGTTGCAAGGATTTTCGGAAATTCCCACGGGATAAGGAAAAAACGAGATTTTTCGTTTTCTGGTCGTAGAAAGCTGAAATTCGGCATGTAGGTTGCTTGGGGAGTGTAGAGGAGCATTGAGAGAGGAATTTCCAAAATTCCCACGGGAACGGGAAAAAACGGGATTTATATATTCGATTCCGAGTGACCGTATCTCTGTAACTGTAATAACTAGACTCTTCAAATTTGATACACAAGTAGGTATTATATTAGTTAAAACAAGCGTACAGTATGCTTAGTATAAGTTTTTACTTCATGATACACAAGTAGGTATTATATTAGTTAAAACAAGCGTACAGTATGCTTAGTATAAGTTTTTACTTCACCAAAATACTTCTCGATCGCGTTTACGTAAAAAATTCAATTACTAGGGAAAGATGGACAGCGTCTCCGCGCGCGCACTTCCATGTTTCCATAGAATTTGGTTGCTCCCAATCATTAGATTGGGCGTCAATGAGGGAGGCCTTTGTCCAGCAGTGGACGTCCTACGGCTGAAATGATGATGATGCTTTTATGTGAGTTCAACCTTTTTCGAATAAAATCGAATTGAGTATTCAAACATCATTGTTGAACTCGCATAAAAGCTTGGTGCAATGCAAATACATATAAAATGCTTTGTCCTGAAGTACTAAATGACTGACTGGCGGATTAACGCACAGCCTAAACCGCTGTATGTAGAGACCTGAAACTTGGAGGATGTGGTCTTTGTATGACGTAGGCATCCGATAAGAAAGAATTTTCCGGAATTCCCACGGGATAAGGAATATACGGGATGTATATATTTCATCAGTCGAGAGTGACCCTATCCCCATAACGAAGATTACTAAACTGTTCACATTGGGCATGCAAGTAGACTATTAGAATAGGTATAAAGCTAATTTCAATAATTTTGAAAATTTCCACGGGATAAGGATAAATCAGATTTTATTTACTCAACTCAACTGGATCCTATGTCCGTAACTACAATTACTAAACTTTTCAAATTCAGTATAAACGTAAATAGTCATACATAACAGCAAAAAAACTTATTGCGGGATTTTTGGAAATTCCTGTGGGATAGATAATCTACGAAACTTCCGAGCCTATGGCGACGCCTTCTACTAGGGGTGTATGGTATAGCTTCGCAATATACCTACGATAACTGTAACCACATTTATAGCACAATATGATCGTTGAATGAACCCTAATCATTATTACTTTGTTTGTCCTTAATAATCTACAATCACAACCGGGCTTCCGCCCACTGGCCTCCCAACAAATCCCCTCATAGCCAGCCCTGACCACCTGAACCAACACTCGGTTCGGGATTGTGATACAAGGTTTAGTTACCTTGTGCTGTGTGCTTAACATGCACTGTTCCTTAAACTTGATTGATTATTATACGGTTCATTCTTGTGATCATATTGCTCTACAATAGGCACGACATTACATAAGGAACGTTTAGGGACTCACCATTGGTTGTTCTTTTACTCACTACACAAACGCACAATGCAATTTATCTCCCCTATCCTTCATACATACTTTCAATACAAGTTAATGCCCTTTTTACCAGTCGCGCCTTTGCCGTTAACTTTCAAACTAGCCACCGTTGTCTAGTCACCAAAAAAGATCGCTCCCCACTCACACTCAGTGTTACCAGTACAAAAATCAATGACAGTTTTAGTTCACTCAACATTCTGTCCAAATCGCGCTTTGCGGCCACACTCCCGAAGGCGAGAGCTTGCTGGCTTGTTACAACAGGACAAATAGTTGACGCATCCACTCGGCGATCCTCTCCTTTGCCTTTATGGCTGCGTCCCTCTTCTTCCTGGTCGATTCACCTTCAACCGAATCATCACCGCAGTGTGTTGCATCATGTTGTTCCTCATCACCACGAGAAACTCCATTCCGGTCAGCTGTATCACCAGTTACACGAACTAAGTCGTCCATTACCCAGGTATGTCCGCGAAGTCTGAAACAATTTTGACTGGCACGCCTCTTGCCGCTGTAAATCTTCTTAAAGCCAGCAAACATTCATCAGCTGTTATGTTGTTTACTACTTCCATGTGAATGGCGCGCACAGCTAAACATGTGTACATACATATCCATCGTTATTCCTTCCCAGACTCAGTACTCACAAACATTGGTCCAAAATAGTCCATTCCAGTATAAGTAAATGGTTTGCTATAATTTACTCTCTCTGCTGGTAACGCTGGAGTAGGTGGCAGTTTATATGGACCTCCTCCATATTTCATGCACTGAGGACATTTTCTAATTAAGCGCTACACCTCTGCTCTCCCCTGCGGTATCCAGTATTTTGTCGAATGATACTCAATGTATGTGCTACCCCTACATGGTAGTTGGACTCATGAGTACTTTTAATAATCTCATTTGTGAAAATACATTTCCTTAGTATCAGTATAGGACGTTTCTTGTCATACGTCCATGTGGTGTTCGACATGCGCCCTTTGCATCTTAATATTCCATCAACATCGAGGAATAAGCCTAACTTGCATGATAAATGAGTGAGTCCTTTTGCCTGCGACTTCATCGGGAAAATATTCTGATTGCAATGTCTTATCACGTCATTAGTCTGCGAGGGTTCTTCTGTAGTTGCAGGTAACTCTACTACGTCTACATCCTCGGGCTGTGCTGTGTGCTTAACATGCACTGTTCCTTAAACTTGATTGATTATTATACGGTTCATTCTTGTGATCATATTGCTCTACAATAGGCACGACATTACATAAGGAACGTTTAGGGACTCACCATTGGTTGTTCTTTTACTCACTACACAAACGCACAATGCAATTTATCTCCCCTATCCTTCATACATACTTTCAATACAAGTTAATGCCCTTTTTACCAGTCGCGCCTTTGCCGTTAACTTTCAAACTAGCCACCGTTGTCTAGTCACCAAAAAAGATCGCTCCCACTCACACTCAGTGTTACCAGTACAAAAATCAATGACAGTTTTAGTTCACTCAACATTCGGTCCAAATCGCGCTTTGCGGCGACAGAGCCGATTAAAAAAAAATCTTTTGCCAGTAAAAAGTTACACTATCCTTTATTGACATAGGCTACTTTTTTCCGGAAAAATACAAAATTCCCAACGGATAGAAAAAAAAATTCAACTTAGGAGCTCATTTTAAAATGTCTTTCACCAATAGAAAAGATACACTGTCCTTGATTAACATAGGATGCTATTTTCCGGATAAATGCAAAATTCGCGCGGTATAGAGAAAATCACGAGAAAATAGTAAATTTCACTTCGGGGCTGAGTTTAAAAAAAATACCAAAAGAAAGCTACACTATCCTTTATTGGTATAGGCTAGGCTACCTACTATTTATTCGGTAAAATGCAATATTCCCGTGGGATAGAAAGAAGTGAATATCACTTGAGGGCTGATTTGTAAATTTCTTTCACCGGTAGAAAGCTACAACTTTAAGGACATAGGCTACTTTTTCTCGGGGAAAATGCAAAATTCCCGCGGGATAAAAATAAGCGAAAAATTGCATAGAATAAGGACAAATTTGTTGAAATTCCCACGGGATAGAGAATAAACGGGATTTATAATATTCACTAACTGATACTGATGATGATGAAATGATAATAATGATGGATGTTGCCGTTGCCGGATTTTTGTATATACAATGAAAGAGATGAATAAGCTTTACCACAAATTGGAATTCTACGCGGACGAAGTCGCGGGCAAAAGCTAGTCAGTCTATAATATTTAACATTGTATGGTGAAGCCGGTCCTTTAACATGTTCGGTTTTTTAAACTTTTATTGATTACCTATATATTATTATTGCTATTATATTTTTAAAGTAGCTACATTTACATTACATAAGATACGATTAATTAACTATGCCTTTCTGCACTGCTTGTTCACTCGAAGTAGAAAAAAATAAATGGGTGGGACATTTAAGAAGTACTAAACACAAAAATAATCCTGTGATTAAAGCAACTGATAGCGCGGTTGAACGTCTGCAATTCTGCATTTAGAGGTCGCATATCGTCTTACAGAGTATTTGGATCTGATGAGTTGAAATGTGTTTTACCCGAAATGTTTCTGATTACTTTAGCGCCTAAATTAGAAAGTATTATAAACACACGTCTGCAAAAGTACGATTGTTTAAAAATCAACTTTGAATATTTTTGCAACTTTCTTTTATTTAAAGACGACAAAGAGGAAATTAAATCTTTTACTACAAAAAACTTTGCAGTACATCAAAACTACAATTTTAAAGAACTGTATCAAAACGGGTTTTAAAAAACGTTCACGTGGTGGGTTCACGTGGTTTTAAAAATTTCAAGAACGCGATAGTGGTCGGACATTTTTATCCAATTTATATTTAGAGGTAAATATCAACAAGTACGAACCATTAAAAAGGTTCTTCTTACATAGAGTTGCCAAAGTTTATTAAAAATAAAAAAGCCTGCACCAACATACATAATAAAGATAATTATTGCTTTCTTTGGAGTATTGTTGCTGCGCTCTATCCGACTAAAATCCATAAAGAGCGTACGACTTCATACCCACACTTTAATAGTGTGTTGAATGTTGATAACATGTGTTTTCCAGTAACCTTTTCAGATATTGCTACTTTCAAGCAGAATAATATTGATTGACATAAACATAATAAAATTAACTTTAAATAAATTAACAGTATAATTAAAAATAAAGTAAAACTAACTAAACTAAAAACTAAATAAAATTAATAAATGGTTTAATTAATGATTTAAGCATCAATGTGTATTCTTTAAAAAACAATCGTACAGTTGTAGGACCACTTTTCAGATCCGAGTACACTAGACGTAAAAAAATAATTAACTTTTAATTGAGAACGGTCCTAAATCACACTACGTTTTAATAAATAATTTACCGCGACTCGTTCGTTCTCAAATTACTAATCATCATGGTAAACTTAATTTTGCGAAGACTGTCTCATATTTTTTGCTACAGAACACGGATATATAAGACATACTTGCAGCGGGATAGCCACTGTGCTCCCAGATAAGGGTACATTTCTTGAATTTAAACATTTTGACTGCAAACAAGACGTGCCCTTCGTAGTGTATGCTGACTTTGAAACCATTCTTATACCCTACCATGGTTGTGAACAGGCGTCTAGACGCATAGTTTTACCTCGAAAAATCAAGTTCATTTACCTTCAGCTTTTGCTTATCATATAGTTTGTTCTTACGACAAAAGCCTAAATCGTTTTGTTCAGTATCCTGGTCCTGATTGCGTTTCTGAGTTTTTATAATATTAGTATAGACATGTAAATGAAATATATGAAGTGTTAAATAACGAAGTCGCTATGAGTCTTACCCATGAAAACTTTTTAGCATATAACAACGGTACAACTTGTCACATAATTTGTCATACCCCCCTGTTTTGGGATAAAGTAAGAGACCACTGTCATTTAACAGGGGCATACCGCGGTGTGGCGCATCAATACTGTAACTTGATTTTTCGTGTGCCGAAACTCATTCCTGTATTCTTTCACAACTTGTCAGTGTACGATTGGCATTTATTTATCAAGGAATTGGGATAATGTTCAAGACCTATAAAAGTAATACCTAAGAACAAAGAAAACTATATTTCATTTACAAAATTTTTGAGGTTATCCAATAATCAGTATGCGCAAATACGATTTGTAGACTCATTTAAATTTTTAGGACGAGTTTAGAAAAGTTAGCAAAGGGTTTATGTAAAGCAGATTTTTTACACCTGAGTAATTTTTTCCCTCAACAAGCCAAATTTGATTTATTAATACGCAAAGGAGTTTATCCTTACGATTACATGTCCAGTTGGGAAAAAATTACAGAAACTGAGCATGGGGTCATAGTTCGATATTATAATTTTTTCTTTGTATAAATTTATTTTAAGCTTAATTTAATGTAATTTATTTTAATCAACAATTTAAATAGGTACCTATAATATTACATATACTGTGTTGTAAAACAAAAACGAAGTCTATTAAACAAAAATTAAGGCTAAATAAAGTATGTATTCGCGTACATAACGTGGCTTTAATATTTAAATAAAACCCAGAAAATTAATATAAATTGTTTAATGTACTTGAAAGGTACATTACAATAAGACAGTAGTTGAAGGAATGATAGAAAGAAATGACATAATTGTATGACTAAAATTAACGCCTGAAGAAGCTTCATAGCAAAAGCTCTGTGATGAAGGTCCGTGTATCCATTGGACCGTAGGGCCGAAACATCTTCCCGCCTCGTTGAAAGAACCTTTCAACTCTGCAGCTCTTCTGATGTGGGTAACGGACAAAGGCGGACCAAGGGGCGTCGTACACAGCCTCTCGCAGTGTTTATATCCGCTACTCTTGATACACCGTCAGCTCCTGGGAATAATTTTACAACTCGACCAAGGCGCCAGCATAGTGGTGGGACGTGGTCTTCCTGCAGCAAAACTAGGTCTCCGATATTTAATTGAGAAGTGTTGGTTCTCCACTTAGATCGCTGCTGGAGCTCCGCTATATACTCCTTTTGCCAACGCTGCCAGAAGTGTTGGCGGATCTTTTCAACTCGTGCATATCTCTGCAGCGTACTCTCCTTGTGATTCTCCAGAGCAGGGGTTGGCAATGCAGTTAGCGCTCTTCCAATGAGAAAGTGCCCTGGGGAAAGGGAGAGGAACTCGTTTGGTGAAGGAGATAAAGGATATAAAGGACGACTGTTTAAAATCGCCTCAACTTGAGTAAATAACGTTGTTAATTCTTCAAATGTTAAATTGCTATTCCCGATTACACGTCTTAAATGGTGTTTGGCCGACTTAATACCGGCCTCGAAGATCCCGCCAAAGTGAGGAGCGTACACAGGACTATAGAAAAATTTAATGCCTTCTTGGTTCACAAAATCAGATATAGGTTCATTATTTTCGATCAGAAATTTACCCAACTCCTTAGCGGCTGCAACAAAATTGCGTCCATTGTCGCAGAATATCTCCGCCGGCTTGCCTCTACGGGATACAAAGCGTCGTAAGGACATTATAAACGCGTCCCTTGTTAAATCACTAACGCATTCCAAGTGTACACATTTATACTTTAAACATACAAATAAGCACATGTAACACTTAAGCAATTTACCACCTCGACCTTTTTTATTTAAAATGTAAAATGGGCCTGCGAAGTCCAGGCCAGTGGACATAAAAGGGAAACCTGCCACTATTCTTTGGGCAGGTAAATTACCCATTTTTGGGCATAGCGTAACACCTCTATGACGTCGACAACAAACGCATCGATTGACGGTGCGCCTCGCAAGCAATCTACCATTAACGGGCCATACCGTTTCTCTTACTGAAGCTAATAATAGTTGGGGACCGGCATGCATTTTTCTTACGTGCTCCCGTTCAAATATAAGCTTAGTTAAATGGTGATTCGCGTGCAACAAAATGGGGTGTTTTTTCTCAAACGGATAATTAGATGCTTCGAGACGACCGCCAACCCTAATTAGTTGGTGCTCGTCTATAAACGGCGAAAGTGATAATAGTTTGCACTTTGGACTCAACTGTTTACCTTTCAATAGTGTGTCATATTCGTGGGGAAACAATTGACCTTGAGCGAGTAAACAAAGCGAATTGAACGACTCAGCCAGTTCATCGCAGGTTAGTATGCCTATTCTTTTATTATTTTTGTTTTTTAAATTAAATAAGAATCGCTTTACAAATGCAAATGTTCTTTCTAGTTTTGTAAGATTGGAATAGTTTTCAAATTTTAATATTTCCTGATTAAACACCGTAGTATAAGTTTTTATTGTTTCAGGTAGCTCATCGGAAGGTGCGGACTTCAACAACGGCCAGCGAGACTCGTCTTCCAACAAGAAGCTTGGGCCAGACCACCACAGCTCTAAGGACAGCAAGCGACTAGCGTTGACGCCACGTGATATCAAGTCTGCGGGATTCGCGGCGGTGGGCACATATCTCCAATCAGCTGCCTTTGTTATTTCTAATATTTCGCTAATCCGATTTGCTACATAACATTTTAATTTTTTATTGTTGTTATTATTTATCCAAGCTAAAACTATGCTCGAATCGCTCCAGTGCACTATGCGGTCCGGCTGATGTCTGAGAGAATCTAAGACAGCCTTGCACAGCCTGGCGGACAGCAGAGCGGCACCGAGCTCGAGCCGAGGCACAGTCGTCGGTTTGATAGGCGCAACCTTGGACTTGGCGCATAGCAGTTTCACTGTAATTTCATCGTCACTATTAACCGATTTAACGTATACGCAAGCACCAAGAGCACTCTGCGAAGCATCGCTGAAAGTATACAATTCAATATACTTTGGTGAGTCGCAGAGCACACGCCTATTAAGTTTTAGATTTTGAATGTAGGGCAAATTTTCGGCAAAATCAAACCATTCTTGTTTATTTTCGTTTGGGACGGGGTGATCCCAATCAATTTTTTGAAGCCATAGTTTTTGTAGTAACATTTTTGGTTGTATTGTACACGGGCTTAAAAGTCCTAAGGGATCAAAAATTTTGAATGCATTAGACATAATAAATCGTTTTGTTATTTTATCATTTTCACTGGGCAGGTATTTTACGGGAAAGGTCAATAAATCGTCAGACGGACTCCACCCCAGTCCGAGCGTGCTCGACGACTCACTGAGTGTTAGATTCTCACGCGTATTTAAATCGGAGTTTTCAAATAAAGTGCGCAAGTTACTTTTATATTTACGCAGATTGAAACAACGCAACTTTAATTCATGTGCTACAGTGTTTTGTATGTAGCGTAACTCGTGTTCGCAATTTGATCCCGTGATAAGGTCATCAATGTAAAAATCCCCTTTAATTATATCTTTTATCAGCTGGTCGCCCTGCTCCTCCCCCACTTGGGCCAGGCAGCGCGTGCTGAGGTAGCTCGCGCTGGCTGTGCCGTACGTTAGCGTATTTAATTGGTACGTTTTGATGGGCCGGGACTCATCTTCTCGCCAGAGTATGAGCTGTAAATTTCTGTCGTCTTCGTTAATCAGGACCTGGCGGTACATTTTTTCAATGTCCCCAGCTAAAAGATATTTATATTGCCGGGCCCTGATTAATATGGAGAAGAGAGAATCTTGGACATTTGGGCCCACCATAAGGATATCGTTTAACGAGACTCCGGAGGAGGAGGGCGCCGAGCCGTCGAACACGACTCGGAGTGACGTAGACTCACTATTGTCTTTAAACACGGCATGATGGCATAAAAAATATGCGGGGCTAGGTTTACTTTGAATAGCTTCAGACATATGACCTAAATTGGCATATTCATTCATGAACTTCACGTACTCATTTTTAAGATTAGAATTACGTCTAAATTTTTTCTCTAAATTTAACAACCGTCTTTTGGCCATTTGATAAGAATCTCCGAGAGTCTGCGGAGTATTGTTTAGTGGGAGTTTCACACAATACCTACCCGATTCGAGTTGAAACGTATGAGTTGAGAAATGGTTTTCACAAATTTTGTCCTTTTGACTCATGACATTTATTTTTTCAGGGACGTCCTCTAAGTCCCAAAATTTAGGTAATAATTGATGCACTTCATAATCAAGCGAATTGTTAATAGTTGTGTGATTACATTTTATAGTTATACCCTGATTAATATAATTTATGGGACCCGAAATCAACCAACCAAGCACTGAATTCCGCAATCTTGGATTGTTAGGGCCAAGGAACTGTTGCTCACCTCCTATAATGTCCCAAAAGAGGTCGGCCCCAATTAACACTTCAACAGGAGCCGATTGATTGAAATAAGGATCCGCGAGTTTAATGTTTGTAGGCAGTTTCAAGCCCTCAATGTTTATTGTCGTTTTAGGTATAGCGCTTGTTAGCTCAGTCAAAGTTAAACATGACAAGGTGACTTTAAATGGACTATTTAATGAATTTATTTGGACATTACAGCGTTCTGCAACGTTTTTTGCACAGCTGTTGCCAATGCCTATGACCCTTAAAAGATCGATAGGCTGTACTTGAATACGCAATTTTTCTTGCAAAGCTTTTGTTATAAATGAGGCCTCACTGCCACTGTCCAACAGGGCACGAACCGTGTGAGATTCTTTACTCACGGGGTTGACTACTTCTATGAGTGCCGTGGACAGAAGCACTGAGCCGTTTGTATTATTAAAATTGACCACTGCCGATTGGCTGAGCACTGCCGGGCTGTTTACAGCCCCTGGCGCAGGCTCGTGGAGTAGGCTGTTGTGCCTTTTATTACATTCGCGACAAGGGCCACCTCGACAATCGTGAGCGCGATGACCTTGCCTCAAACAGTTCGAGCATAATTTGTACATAGCTACGTCGGCTAATCTTTCTTGAATTGATTTTGCAATGAATTTTGGGCACTCATAAACCTTATGATTTTCGTTGCAAATTATGCAGACGTACACTGACGCCTTATTTTGACCTTTAATTGGGGCCGACCTTGTTTGATAAGTGGAAGTAGGGAATGACTTTATGAACGACGGTCGTTCTTGTTTATTGTAATGTTGAGATGTCGATGGAGGACATGCTCGCGATGATGGAGGTGTCACCCGAGGTGAGTAGGGAACGTGTTTAGAAATATCGCTGTCATATTTATTTCGATTTAAAGCCTCAAGAACATCCGCACGATCAATTAGAAATTTTTTAAATTGTTCAAATGTCGGGATATCATCGAGGGTATTGCGATACTCTTCCCACTTGGTTAATGTGCGATTATCTAATTTAGGGCACAGCATAAAAATGAGCAGCAAGTCCCATTGATCCGTCGGCTGGCCTAAACTGGCCAAAGCACGCAAATTTTTAGTGACGTGATCAACTAAATAACGCAACGATTTTTCTAACTCGCGAGTATGTACGTTGATATTGAGCAAGGAGCTTAGGTGATGATTGAGAAGCATTCTTTTATTGTTATAACGCTCTCCGATCATCCGCCAAGCTTCCTCATAATTAGCCGAAGACACTTCTAAGTTTGAAATGATTCGAGCCGCATCGCCCTCTAAATAAGAAACGAGATATTGAAACTTATGAACCGGTTTGATGCGATTATTATTGTGAATCAAGCTTTCAAAAGTATCCCGAAACTCAAGCCAGCGAAAATATGCTCCGTCAAATTTCGCTATTTCTATTAATGGTAACTTAAAACCTTGCTCATGATGATCGTGACAACATTGATTTTCTCCTGCGGCTGGCAAACGTCGCTGTTCTAATTCGTTTTTATTATTAAAAGTTTCTATTAAACTTTTAGCAGATGCGATGTTCATAATAATCTTGTGCTCAATACTTTCACGTTCATCAATTTCATTGGATAAATTATCAGGCCGCAACACCTCAATCTGATTTTGTAAACCGTCGAATCTTACTGATAAGCCTTCAAATTTATTAAGCTTAAGTTTTAACTCCGCCAGGTGAATCTGCGTGAGTTCTTCACAATGAGTGATGCTATTTAAATAGTTATTAAACTTGGTAATCTGTCCTTTGATTGAGCTACGCATTATAAGCAAATCTCGCAGCTCTTTACCAGAGGAGGTAGCATCAACAAAAGGCTCATCCGTAGGCATATTGATTAAGAATAAATAAACTTCAGTAGTAAATAAACAATCAAAATAATAAAAGATACGCTCACGCTCCTCACAATGCCGTAGACACCGCAGCCGAGAACCGGTTGCCGCGCTCAGGTACTCGCCTTATCAGCTGCTCCTGTTACGCAACAGGCGCGCGCCGCGAGTAGGTCCTGTAATAGTCGGCAAATATGCGGGAGTAAAGCTAGTAAGGGCACAGCTAAACTTTCACTAAGTTATAACTGAGTATTTTTTTTTTTTATCTATCAGTAAGGGTATTTAAACACTTATTTAATTATATGTTTCAAGTGCAAATATGTACCCAATTAAGGAATTAAACGAAACCTATTTACAAGAACTCGTTAAATAGGCAATAAAATATATGCATTAAACATGGGCCACCGTAGTTAATAAGAAGTTAAGTTAAATTTTAGATTGGAACTTTAATGTTTTTAGCTGCGTAGGTAGATATAGATAGGTAACGGTAAATTTAACAAAAGAATGTACGTAGTTAATTTCTTGCAATTATAGAATTTGTTCAACGCATTTAAACAAGTTAAGCGATTTTCAACAATTTAAATAGAAAATAGTTTACTATTTTGACTATTTAAACTGAATCAAATACTGATTGTTGAAAGGAAGGGTAAGGAAGGGCACTTATCTCGTAATTTAGCATGCGCTGTACGGTGTGATGCTTTAGACGCACACTGCCGGTATCCCAGACGCGAAACTGTGATGATTATCACTGCGATTCCATCCACTCCTTGAAAATGATCTTCAAGGCTCCATACGCGCCATCCAATGGTGACTGACGAATCTTGGATTTTCGTATTTTTCACGCGTTCATTTATGCTTCTTGATATTATGTTCCCCTCATGGGCCACCAATTTATGTATTCGCGTACATAACGTGGCTTTAATATTTAAATAAAACCCAGAAAATTAATATAAATTGTTTAATGTACTTGAAAGGTACATTACAATAAGACAGTAGTTGAAGGAATGATAGAAAGAAATGACATAATTGTATGACTAAAATTAACGCCTGAAGAAGCTTCATAGCAAAAGCTCTGTGATGAAGGTCCGTGTATCCATTGGACCGTAGGGCCGAAACAAAGTAGTTATGCGAAGTGTACGAGGACATCCACCGTCGTTTGTTATAAAAAATGAAGCAGCTAAGGGGAATAGACTAATTAAAATCCAAATAATTAACATAAGGTACTGCGTGCCCGAACAAAACGATGAAACCAGTGAAAACGTTCCGCTTAGTGCACAATATGTGACGAGTGACGGATATGATGGATGAGATAATAGACAGTACAGAAAGTGTAATAAATAAAATTTCAAAGAAGTTGTGTGGATATAGTGCAAGTTATTAACTTTATAATTGTTTATTTATAATTTTGTTATGTAATAAATATAGTCAATTATTTTGTTGTTTTATTCCTTTGATTTAGCGATGCGTATACTATAATAATATTACGTATACTATGATAATTATTTAATGTCAGTTGTATGTCCTTACGGCATAACAAATGTTATGGTCAAGATTGGTTTTTGGAGTCTTTTTGTATTTTTTATTTTTAACTCCAAAATTTTTTTACTTTTACGGTCATCCCGTGAAATCGTAATATTTTTATACTAAATACAAACTGAAACATGGATACACAGAAAAAAACCAAAAAAAGAGACCAGCGCTAGGAATCGAACCCAGGTCTCAGCATTCCGTGCTGCGTGCTAAACCCCTACACCACCACTGGTCAGGAGTTTAGACACGAATTTTGCCTATATATCAACATTTTTCAGTTTGTCTTTCAATAGCCTCTTAATGGAGATGATAAAAATAATGTTTGTTGTATGAGAACACCTTAAATATTTATTTTATTCTATTTTTTAGTATTTGTTGTTATAACGACAACCAAAATACATCGGCGAAATTTCAACTGCGGTTCATTTGCAAGTTAAATTATTATTTAGATCAAGCATTTCTATTTGACTGTACCGGTGAAAATTTCAATTGTCTAACTATCACGGTTCGTGAGTTACAGCCTGATGACAGACGGATGGACATCGAAGTCTCAGTAATAGGGTCTCGTTTTTATCTTTTGGGTACAGAACCCTAAAAACTGGAGACAAGTTAGAATTAATATCCGAATTAGAAATTGTAATATTATGTGATGGATTGGAGTTGGGATAACTAGTTGATAATATTTTAGCCTCAAGTGATAGCTATCAAGTTTGGTTAAAGAGGAATCAATGTTTCTTTCTATCAAAACATTACTGCTTTGGTCTAAAACAGGAAGAATAGAGTTATGAAATATACACTTAATGCCATTAAATACAGTATCAGCAACTTTTTGTGGCACCTGAGGATTACCATAAAGAGAAGACATTAGCTGCGCCAAACTTATATCCAAAGGGATCGATTTATCTGTCTTGTTTGAAGTACTAAGTTTGTGTAAAATTATTTTTTCTTGGAAAGGATTGCTTATAACTTCCTCATTGTGAATTAAGGTATCGCCTATAGTTTCTTCATTACTTTGTACCGTATTAGGCAGAACTGAGTGAGACTTTAGATAGTGCCTTCTATAAGAATTGAAAATTTGAAATGTTCTAAAACAGTTTGTACTCGCACAAGAAAACGTTGTAACATCTCTATGATAAAATGCCATGTGTTTTCTCAACCGAATAAAACTATTAAAAGTATTGTTGCATACCATGCATGAAATCATATTGCTTTTTAAACTACCTCCGAAGAAACATTCAGTGAAGCTGCTTTAATTTATAACATTTAGTTGGGACAGTAGTTCTCTTAAAGGAACCCCTTCAACGTCAAACTTTGACTGCATTTGAAACATAGCGCGCTGTATGAACATCCAGCATGGCGCGGCTACCTTTGGGTAAGCACAGTCTAATGCCCAGTATAAATTATACGTGACCTTTATAGCCTCACAAATTGTGGGTACTTGGTATCTAAGGCCACCAGCAGTAGTTATAATTTCAAATGTGTTTACTTTTTCCCATGTCGGCCCCACCGCAATGATATACGGCTGGTTTGGTATACCTTTCGAAACATTAAATGCCTCTCTTTGAATGCAATATGTTGCAATTTCAGACGCTGATGCAACGCGCGCCAACAAACCACTCCTAGTTTCTTCCCTAGTCAGCCTCCACAATTTCTTTTTCGGTACGGTGACGGTGTGCATCTGTCGGAGCAGGGCGACGATTCCAAGTAATGCGGCTACACTTGCTTGCTCTTCACTAGCTGTAAAATGAACACAAAAATTCTTAAATTTGTTGTCCTGAAATCCCTAAGGCGTTTGCTGATAGTGATAATGATAGTAAAATGTTGCCAAGTCAATCATAAAATAGAATCCTGAGCGTAACGAGTGCGTCAACACACGAGAAGTAAAATACATTTGCATCCCCGTGTGTAACACAAAACTTTTCACCTCACTACCTTGGAAAGCCAGGCTGAATATAACCTAAATATTTGGCAAAATTGCTGTTGTGTGGTTAATTATTATTAAAAATGTCTACTTCGAATAGTGAACACGAGCAAAATATTAACTCAACCCCGACGGAAATACTTATTGAGGCACCAAACGCGAGTGATAGCCTGTTGAAAAACGTTATATGCAACTCGTGTGCATTGATAATTACATACTCAGCTTCCTTACCGCGCTCGCCTGTGGCTCGCGCTTGCAGTAATGCCTCGTATGTAATGATCAATATAGCACACTTGTATCATAATGTACTATTACGTCACACCTGGCCATGTGAGTTTTACCGCACGCTACGCATACGGTAAAACTCGCATGTGTACTCACCACGGGCAGTAGAAAAGAAAGCCCTTGGTAACTAATGTACTATTAAATAATAGTAGACCAAAACAATTACTCACCAGAAGCTAATTCGAGCAGTTCAAACGTTGTTTGGTCTGATTTGCTGGACTCGCCGCGATCAGCGAGTAATTTTAATATTTTAAGTTTCACTAGCGGAAACCTCTCGACAAATGTGTTGTTTGCCGATGGATATACGTCCTCGAAATCAGCAGTCAACTGTAAAATAATATTAATGTTAAGTTACTTATTTAGATACATGATTATTTACTTATTAAATGTTAAAATATGACTGCAACTCACCAACTTGTGTCCGTTAGGCAGTTTTAAACCTGGAAAAGTGTTGAAATATTCAACATATGAAATTTCTTTCAGTATCTAAACCCGCAGATCAAAAGTGGCTTGCCATTTGGTCATTAATATCTCTGAAGGAGAAGACGAACCTCTAAGCCAATCTAAGGATTCTTCAGAGTCGCTAGTCGGTTTATCTTGAAATTTATCTGGTAATGGCCTTAGCCTCTTGGTGGTACTTTTGCTGGAATCGGAGCTGCAGCCACTGTCACTCTCAGCCCTGCGCTTTTTTGACGTGCGAGGCCGCTCGCTTGAATTACTTTTCCGTCAACAATATGATAAGGAACATAATATAAGTTTTTCGATTCTCCCTTGAATAGTGCTGCGATCTCTTCACTCCACTTTTGCCATACATCTTTTCTAATGGTTTGGTTCAATTTTTGTAATAATTGGAGCTCTGCTTCTACAATTAAGCTAACGATATAGCAGCGGTCACGCGATAACAAGGCTTGGCCTTTTTTAGATTTCTCAATTAATATTTTTCCTCTTGTGTGTTTAGATAAAAGATTGTTTAGTGAAGATGTGAACGACCTGGCGACGTCCTGAACGACTTCTTCCGCATTAATATCCTTCAAAAAATCCTCTAGTGTAAATGACAAGTCCTGAAACAAGTTTGTAACTAAGTCAGTCTTTGCACAATTCTTTTGTAAAATAAAAACTAACATAATAATCTCTTGTGTATATATATAAAAGGCAACAGTTACTGACTGATCTATCAACACACAGCTCAAAAACCACTGAACGGATGTAGGCATGGGCCAAAAGAAAAAAAAATCCAAAACTTAAACGTGAAATGGGGGTCCAAAGTTTGTATGGAGAAAATAATACTTAGCGCGAGCGAAACCGCGGGCAAAAAGCTAGTGCACTATAAAGACAAGTAATATTAATGCAAAATAATATCACATCAATCAAATTCAAAATAAATAAATAAACCTATCTTAATTGGTTATAGGTATGGTTGACTGCTAGAGAATGTCATTAGGCAATAAGTCCACCATTTGTATTTTTTTTATAATTTACACAATAAAGTTTAAATAAATATAATTAAATTTTAAATTAAGCCGGCCCAATATATTGCAACACTTTTCTTGTGGTAACTAAAATGCAATATGTTTTTCATCACTCATGCTCTGAAAGGAGGTTGCATTTAACTCGAAATCCGGGATGTAAATTCGATTTACATCTTTAGGGAGGTAAGTAAATTTGTGGTTGCTTACCTTTGCTAAAGATCCCTCTTGATTTTTCAGTGGAGCAGACAACTGGTTAGATTTGGGCTCTACATATGTTTGCTCTACATATGTGGGCAGTACAATTGTAGCTTGTGCCGGTGTAGCTTGTACAGGTGTTTGTTGTACCAGTTTAGCTTGTAAAGATGCGTCACCCTGCACAAAAGAAGGTAAGAATAATATTATTTGTTTTTAGAGCAATGAACGCTTGCTTGACGAAATCCTAAGATTATTTAAAAGCGAAAAGTTTTGATTGGCGTATGCAAGCGATTAAGAATTTCGGGTTAGTCGGTTGGTGCGACGTTGGGGCGCATACCCGAGAGAAGTGGGTTCAAATCCCTCCGGCGCACCCGAAAAACTTTTTCGCTTTTAAATTATCTTAGGTAAGAATAATTGTTATTATTTGCTGGATATCAAAGTCAAACGCTCCCAGGCCCCTACCTACCCTTATCACCATATATTAGGGATTTGATATCAATAAAAAAGATGTTGATATATATTATAAAAAATGAAGAGAAACTAAATAATATTTATTTATGTTGAATAACATTTAGATGTTAACAGTATCTCGATATATTTTTTTGTTGATAAAATATTTTGCTACATCACTTTAGTTTAGGTGTCCCGAGTTAGCAGAGGTATGCATATCACACATAACATAACAAAAATAATGTTGACAAATGCAAAGCTATTTGAGTGTAGTGTTTAAATTACATACCTCTAAAGTTCCTCCTGGTCCTAAAATTAATATACTCTGCCTTTCTGGCAAAGCTACTGATACTGGACTACTACAGGCACTGGACCTTGGAGAGAATAGTCCATGATGAGAATCCTGAAAAAACTTTATATAAATTATTTCTATTCATAATTATTACTTATGAGTACATTATTTGTAAAACAGATCAGAACAGAACAGCTGTTGAGGCAGCAAAGGTCTTGAGTGGTGCAATGTGTTGCGGGGGCTCCGATGAGGAGCTTGGCTGGGGCGGTGGGCGCTCTCAACATTCATAATAATAATATCACGAGACAATTCACACCAATTAACCTAGTCCCAAAGTAAGCTAAGAAAGCTTGTGTTATGGCTACCAGGCAACGGATAAACATACTTATATAAATAGATACATACTTAAATACATATTAAACACCCAAGACCCGAGAACAAACATTCATATTATTTATACAAATATCTGCCCCGATATGGGAATCGAAACCGGGACCTTAAGCTTCGTAGTCAGGTTCTCTAACTACTAGGCCATCTGGTAGTCATTTAATTTGTCTTTGTATTGATTAATACATAAAACTAGAAAACTCGGGAACAAATTCTCAACACACAATTTATTTATTTATATTACAAAATAATTGGTCAACAGGACTAATCTGCCGTGCTCAAGCTAAAAGGCGGCTAAGTGACAAAACCAACTTTTGAGTAAACGGCGAAAAACGTCACAAAAATTTCAAATCGATGCTGGTCAATTTCTTTAAATCTTTAGTTATGTTGTCATATACCAAACGGTAGATCTTATTTTAATTTATGATTTGATTTTAGTCACTCTTGTTATATTATAGTTTTTGTGCCACTAAAAGTCATTTTTTCCTTTATAGTTATGAAAATAAAATAAAATCCTTTTTACATTGCAGTACAAAAAGGCGGTTATCGGATCTTAACTGCTTTATAGACATGTATTTTTTGTTAGTGATATAGGAATTATTTTGAAATAGATAGTTAACTACAATTACGTAACTAGAAAGCAGTTATCTGTTTTAGTGGCATTTTAATCTAGGTTAGTGAGTATAATTGTTAACCCAGTCCATAACTATAAAGCGGCAAAGGGCACATTGCCGCCTTTTAAACTAATTCACTGTTTCTTGTTTACTTTCCGATATACTGGAACATAGCTTAAAAGCGGTTAACTTACAAACCTTTTGGCGTCACTGCTTTTTAGTCTTGTACGAGTCCCAATATTTCTTTAAGAATCCTGCAAAATTGGCCGTAACTACAAATTCAAATAAACATTTTACTGTGAATTATTCGTTTATTTCGATGTAAAATGGACATTCAAATAGCTCGTCATTGCTACCATAGTTAATAAATACTTCATTGTGATATTAAAATAGAACAAAAATGGCACTCTGCGCAAAAATCAAAAGGATAGTTACAATCTCAAAAAAAAACAACTTAGTCACAGTAATTTAGAATTATGTCCATTTGAATAATAATATGGTATTGAAAAAAGGTCATAGGGGTGTAAGATAGAAACCAGAATCTCAATCTCCAAATGTCAACCTCACCTGCTCGTGGTGCTCCCTGCTAGCAACTGACGAGGCTCTGGCGACCGACAGATGGCGGAATAACCATCCAAAAGCAAGTAGGCAAAATTAAGTAGGCCAGGAACGGGCAGCAGCGTTGCTGGTGCAAGTGGCCTAGTTCTGCGATCACCAACCCGCCTGCCCAGCGTGGTGATTATGGGCAAAACCTTTTTTGGTAGCACAACCACTACCCCGGCCCCCAGTTCTCGGCAGCCCTCCTACTATTCCTGGTTACGGTAGCGGCCATGGTAACTGTAGGGCGGGGGGTGCTAAGAATCACCGAGCTACGGACGGCTACCAAAACAAACGACTTTACCTGACTACCTATAACGGACGTACTGTGAGGAATGACGATAGGATCGCAGAACTCGAAGTGGAATTAGGTCACATCAACTGGCATATCTTGGGTTTGTCGGAGGTCCGTAGAGACGGAGAGGATACGATAACCTTAAGCTCCGGTAACCTATTCTACTTTGGGGAGTGCGAACAGCAGTCCCAAGGTGGAGTCGGCTTCCTTATCAATAAAGCTCTCTGTAACAACGTTGTGGAGATCGGTAGCGTGTCGGCAAGGGTAGCATACCTTGTACTTAAGTTGACTGATAGGTACTCCTTGAAAGTTATAAAAGTGTACGCGCCGACCTCGGCATACTATAAAGCCATGCATAGCACCACTAGAACACTTTACACCGTTGTTATGGGAGACCTCAACGCAAAGGTGGGGGTACAGGTATGCGACGATTCGATTATCGGACCGCACGGATTTGGAGTTAGAGACTACAGGGGCACATGTTGGTCAGCTTCCTGGAAAGCCAAAAGCTTTTTCTAATGAATTCTTTCTTTAAGAAGGGGCCTCACAGGAAGTGGACTTGGAGAAGCCCCGACGGTAAGACGCGAAATGAGATCGATTTTATCATGACGGATACAAAGCATATATTCAGGGATGTCTCAGTGATCAACAGGTTTTACACAGGCAGTGATCACCTACTTGTTCGAGGCACTCTGAATATACGTCATAAGCTGGAGAGAGTCCGCATGGTGAGATCTGTTTTGCGCCCAACACAACTCTTGTTGATTTGTTGGAAACCACCGACGATATTGATAAGGAGGCGGACCAGTTGGTGAGGACGATTTGGGATGTGGGAACAACGTGTTTCCCAAAGCAGCGAAGTGTACAGCAGTCTAAACTCTCTCGCGAGACTCTGGAACTCATGAGGCGGCAACGAGAAATGGCAGCGCAGACTGTTTCGTTAGGTGAGAATGAGCTCTCCAAGAATGTTAGAAAGCTGATAAGGCGAGATCTCCTAGCTCCAATACTCGCTCTATTATGGAGGCAATAGAGCGCAACCGGGGATCGAAAGTTTTTATGCAGCAACTTGGAAAGAGCAACCTAATGAAACTAAAAACTGCAAACCATCCAAACCGTCTCCTCTAAGCCGGAAATCCTCGCCGAGATTGAGAGATTTTATGGACAGCTGTATGCTTTCCATGCTGCACAGCCTCTTCCCGATCCAAATCACATCAGAGCCTCACTAACACGCCACTACACTGAAGATAATTATCCCGGACGTCGAAATGAGTGAGATTAGGATTGCCCTGGGCAGCTTAAAAACAACAAAGATCCGGGTGAAGACGGAATTAGAAGACGGAAGACGGAATATTAAGTATGCGTATTGTTGATCGAAGTTGCAAAATGTCAACTCAATCGGTAACCAGGAAGTGGTTCAAATTTAACGTACAAGATACATACCTACATAGCCAATCACATGCTTTGTGCAACCACGGTTGCCAATTTATTTATTTATTTCAATCATAATTATTTATTCCTTAAGTCAGTAATGACCTTTTTTGAAATCACATGTCAATAAATGATAGTAATTGGAAAAAAGGCACGTGAGTGGCTAATTGTAATATATGTACATACTCTACTGTCAACCGAGTACATTACAAATCTTGTAAAACTAATTCTAATTCTGCGATTACACAAAAAGAAAATATGTAACTTACAGGCCTCATAATATGTTTATCGGCCATAATGTTATTTGGTGGGAATGCGTCGCCGACCGCCCGCGAAACGTCTTTCTACACTAAGAGCATGCTGCACATTGACACATCTACTTCTTTATTATGGTAAGTTTTCTGGTTTAGCGAGGGTACAGAAGAAAGAGGCAGGCGTAGTTAGCTGCATTTTAGTCATGTATTGTAGAATAACCCCCTTTTAGTTATGCAAACAATAAAATAAAATATGTCGTTTACTTTGCGCACGGACAAATGCCGCTTTCAACCGTAGGTTTTTTACTGGAATTGTGGCATGAATACATGACTAAAAGGCGGCAATGTGATTTTAACTGCTTTCTAGTGATGCATTGTCGTATAATCGCCTTGTAGTCAGGTATCAGCTAAGTATTTTATTCAATGAAACCTAGTTAGATAGCGGTTAAAGACGTTTAGCCGCCTTTTAGTGTACCCAAAAATAATAACCGCTTTTAAGCTTGGCATTTATAATAAAAAAGGAAAAACAATCCAAACGTTAAAGTACTTTAGTAGCTTTTTAGTTAAGTAAAGTGGTTTAGTCGCCTTTAAGCATAGCAAAGTCCATTTTTTATGTATTTAACCGCTTTTTTTGAAAAATTATTTTCGAAACGGTATAAGATAGAAAAACCGTTCCTAGACAGATCGATAGAGATTTTTTTTCTAAGCAGAATGGTATTGAAAAGTCGAAATTGACCAAATGTCACTTAGCCGCCTTTTAGCTTGAGCACGGCAGTAATAAAACAACTTAACTGAACTACTGCTACTACAAGAAAGCTAGTTATAATAATAAGTAAACTACTGCGTTTTGGGTAGGTACTAGGTGTTAATATATCTATATTTCAGTTTGTATTTAGTTTGAAATATATGGTTTCATGGGATGACCGTAAAAGTAATAAAAAAAAAATGAAGTTGAAAAAATAAATAAAAAAGATACCTCATATCTGACTTGACTCTCCGTCGAACAAGTCTTTGTATATCTCAAACTTACAGACTTGCCCATACCCCATACTGACCGATTTAAATGTATAGTAGCGGAATGAAAAGGTTCGTCACTTTTCGACCTTAACCCGTTGACATAGAGTCAAAAAGTGACGAACCTTTTCATTCTGCGACTGTTGGTACACTGTATACCGTACAGACGGCGACAGAATTGTGGAAGTGCACTATAAAAACACTATTGTAGCTCCCAAAAGTTATCTTTCAACTACATAAGTGTAAATAATGATTTGAAAGGGTCATACACAGCGTAAGAAACAAAAGTTGTCTCTCCTGTGGACATAAAATTGCCACAGCGACATCTAGTGTACTTACCACTATCTCATCATTCAGAAAATTTGTCAAATGGTTTACCAAAAAGTTGACGCCGCAGACTGCAGATGGCGCGCGCCAGCTACGGTGAGTAACACTGGGGCGACGTGCGCGGCGCTAGTGCAGCTTTTTCGGCAACTGCATGCCGCTTCTCAGTGGAATGCTCCCATAACCGCTCTCCTGTTCGACAAACAGCAACTAGCAGGTCAAATGGTAAGCTGGTAACTTTTTAAGTTCACGCCTCAGACGTTAGATGACGCGCAAATAAAAACAACGATAGTAAACCAGAATGTCCAGTGGTAACCTCATGAGGTAAAAGGTGGCGCGCTAATTTTGGATGTAATCTAGTTGTTCAATTAGTTGGAATAAAAGACGTTAGATAGCGCTGAAATGAAAGTTTAATTTGTCACAGAGTCATAGTAGTTCGCGTGCAATGCGCAAGATGTCGTAAAAATTGTTAGTTGGATGATTAGCTATGAGCTTCACTGAACCGATATTACATAGCGCTGAAATAAAAGTTGGTTCACTCGGAATTGTAGTAATTCGCAAGCAGTGCGTGAGATGTCGTTAAAATTGTTAGTTGGATGCTTAGTTAAGAGCTTCACAGAGCCTATGTTAGATGGCGCTGAAATAAGAGTTTAGTTTGTTCACTGGGAGTCGTAGTAGTTGAGATGTCTTTAAAATTGTTAGTTGGATAGATAGCTAAGAACTTCACTAAACCGATGTTAGATGACGATGAATATAAGAGTTTAGTTGGTTCACTGGGAGTCGTAGTAGTTCACAAACAATGCGAGAGATGTCGTTAAAATTGTTAGTTGGATAGATAGCTAAGAACTACACTGAACCGATGCTAGATGGCGATGAAAGAAGAGTTTAGTTGGTTCACTGGGAGTCGTAGTAGTTCACAAGCAATGCGAGTAATGTCGTTAAAATTGTTAGTTGGATAGACAGCTAAGAACTACACTGAACCGATGCTAGATGGCGCTGAAAGAAGAGTTTAGTTGGTTCACTGGGAGTCGTAGTAGTTTGTAACGGAGTGCCCGTAGGGGGACCGTACATTTAACTCCGGCCTGAAATCGAACCTGGCTGGGAGTAGTTAAGTCAGTAATGGGCGGCCCGGAAGGGGTCGCACGCTTGGCTCCGGCCGGGAATCGAACCTGGCTGGGAGGACTTAGATCGGTAGGTAACGGGCGGCCCAGTAGGGGTCGCTCGTTCGGCTCCGACCGGGAATCGAACCCGGTTGGAAGTATATTGGAACGGTATGTAACGGGCGGCCCAGTAGGGGTCGCACGTTCGGCTCCGACCGGGAATCGAACCCGGTTGGGAGCATTTGGAAGGAATACCTCAGAGAACGGGAATACGGGGAGAAGTAACAAACAACCTTGTACAATTATAAATACAGTGAGCTTTAATGCCAGTTTATTCTACAATGGTAAGTCTTAGTCTAGCACTACGGTTCTGTGGGGGTTCGCCGGAAGGGCGTGATCTATCGCGGATGGAATCCCGGTGGATTCCCGCACCTACTCGGTGTCCCTACGGGAATGAGCGGGGTCCCCCACCGTACGGCGTGGTTTCCGCCGGCCGCGCTTGTGAGGGAGGTAACCCTTGACGATACAGCGTGGTTTCCGCCGGCCGCGCCAGTCAAGGGGGGGTTACCGCAGGGGTGCGATGTGGTTTTCGCCGACCGCACTCCCCGGGGGGTCAACTGATGGCGTCGGCGTGGTAAGACCCGGCCGCCTTCCACCAGGTGGGTACCTTCTATCACCCGGCGTGGTAAGATCCGGCCGTGCGATATCCGGAGGGGGGCCTTGTCGGTACGGCGTGGTAAGACCCGGCCGTGCCAGTACAGGATTAGGATGGGCAAGAGTGAGTAGGCAGGTAGGTCAGGGTGCGCACAATCATATACCTCGTCCGTCCGAGAGGGCGGTCCGCGGAACTCGGACCGTACTGTAATACGTAAGACTGGAGGTATAAGATTGCGCCTGGACCTGCGCGCTTGGCGCGCTTTTATAGCGACGCCGCTGCGCGGGCAGCGCTACGCACGCGGTGCGCTCGTCGCGTCACGTGCGGCTTCAACACGTTGTTGATGTCCGGCCGGTATGGTGCGTGAGTCCTTCTTTCTGGTTCGGGGTTCGGTTCCGGGCCGGGCTGCACGTTGGTTGTGGTGATGGTGTATGTGGTGGGGTGTCACCATCATCACATTCCCCCCCTACTTGTAGAGATTTTTACCTGAAGATCAGAAAGAACGGTAAAAATCGCTGCCAATATTGCCCCAGCAGGGTATTGATTTTTTTTCTTTACTTCCGTACCTACTCTGAGTACTGGGAAGTGTTGAAACGGTACGGTTTTTTTATGACTTCCGTATTCTGGATACTGGGAAGTGTTGAAACGGAACGGTTTGCGAATAACTATTTATCTTCGTCATTCTCGGTTGTACTTCTGTACATAAGTACCTACCTACTATGTTTGTAGGCTACTTGATTATCGGCTTGTAAAAGTAATGTTAACCTTGAATATTATATTTATTCGTATTACAGTTAATTTACTCACAAGATTATGTCTAACGTTATTGATTCTCGGCTTGTAAGGGTAATGTTAACCTCTAATTTTATCTTCATATATTACGGTTACGTTACTCACAATATTATATCTAACGTTATTGTTTATCGGCTTGTAAAAGATAATGTTAACTTCGAGCATTAGGTATATATCACCACACATACTAGTGTTAATTTATCTACAAGATTCGGTATCACTTTGATTTTACGGTAGGAGATTTATTCTTTACTTTCTTAGGTCTACCTTATTTCTCTGACTATCGGCTTGTAACCGTAATTTTACCCTTGAATATTGAATTTATTCTTTAATGGGTTAATTTACTTACAAGGTTTGGGTCTCCCGTATATTTTACGGTTAGGAGATTGAAAATGAAATGAAAATTTTTATTACACATAAAGCAATATTACATTATTAGCAGTATACAGTGGTCCCCAAACTAGGCTGAGCCTGTATCTTGGGGCCCATCATCATTCATCAATCATTTATTTTCTATCTTCTTAAATCTATTTTATTTAATTCTATCTTATCTATCTGAATATATTCTCTTATAATCTGACTTTGGTCCCCTTGACGCGGGGACGCTGCTATCCTCCTGAGGATTGCGTCAGCGGTCTACGTCTTTAACGATTTTTTTGTTCTCCAATTGCTTGGTTATAGTAGGGTTTTTCACCCTGTTATGTTAAGGACGGATGGCGCGGCGGTGCAGCGTGCGGCTCGGGCGGCGAAACTCACCGGTTCGCGACCCGCACGCTCGGATTGATTTTTTTGTATTTTTTTTCTCTTTTATTTGTTATTTTCAATTTCGGTATCGGACTGAGGTTAATTCCCCTAAAATTTTTTTTTTCTTGACATGCTAGTTTTAATATATTCTTATATCTGTATTTTTTTTTGTACTTTCAATTTTTTTTTTATATATTTTTTTTCTCTTTTTTATCTAACTTTTTACGGATTTTATTTTTAATTAATGTAACTGGATTGGATTGCCATCCTTTGTTGGCCAAAATATATTTTAATGTATTTTTTTTATGTAAGTTGTAACGGATAGTAACTCACTTTTTTTTTCCTTCTATATTTTCTTTTTGGATATCTTAACTTGTTGAATATGGTTGTTTATGTAATGTACTTGGGAATCTGGGAGAACTCCTGGATAATTCAGGATGCACACCAAAGAAACACGTACTGAAGGTTCGACCGTTTAATCCGAATTGACAATTCCGTGACACATGTCACGTGACCCAAACTACCTACATCACACTCGTCTACACTTAATTCTAACTTATATATAAACATAAACAATCCATCTTATATCTAAAGTTTGTAATGTGGCTTTACTATTCGACATTAAATCATAAATCATTTATTAATTGTCAAGACTGTGTACACAAGCTCACAACATTACAGAATTAGAGTTCCAACAGTTTATCCATTTCGGACGTACAATAAAATTTTAACTTAACAATAGCCTAAACTTAATCATCTGAACTAAACTTTGATCAATTATAACTGAAGATACACATTGCCGAACAAAATCCCTATCCCGAAAATAAGTAAACTCATATCATTCAGTGTCAAGAAGCATCACACTTCATAATATTAAAGGTACTAAAGTCACTCATAATAATTATTGCAAGGTCTTTTTTCGCAGGTCATAATTATTTTAAGGCACAATATTACTTTGTAATAACATTCAATGTCATGGTTATAAGGGATAGTTCAAGTAAACCAAAATACCGTGAATAATGACTGTATTATTAACTCTCTACAGTAAAATTACAAGTCGTGTCCTTATTATTACGTCTTAACTCAATCACTCCCAGTCACGGTCTGTCTTCTGCTCTCGCGTGCTGTCTTTCGCTCAGTCTCCCCTCCAAGCGTCCTCCGACCAGTCCCATCGTTTAACCAATCGCAAGACAGCACGCGGAACAAGAATTGTACTTCCGGATCCGACTATAGCAAAGTACCAACGTTATTTCAAATTAAGATCATTATTATTACTTATTTATACAACATAATTCTATTTAATATTTATAAATGCTAACAGTCGGCCTTTCCTGACTTTTTATCGTCTCGAGAAAACAGAAACTATCATATTACAACAATAATTATTATTCTTGATTCTCTTATATTATCATACATTAAATTATCTTCTTGGCAGAATTGAGTTATACACAACAAATATGGATAACTATAATTAATTACCATCGGTGCTTGCATGAAAGAGCAATACATATCACAAGTGTATCCTTCCTTATACGTAACTAGCGATACAAAATTACTTCTTTAGTTACTATCCTAGACGTAGATATTAATATTCTATTATAACAATTATATATTATAATTATCATAATAATTATTTCCAGCCCATGTATGGCTCACAGATTGATACTACTTTGATACGAGCCTTTCTTAAATATAATAATAACTACACATTCAGATACCACTGCACCGCTGCACTAGAGGATGCGTTCAAGACTCTGGACTGGGAAGGGCGTGGCATCAATGTAAATGGCGAATACTTCACTCACCTTCGATTTGCCGACGACGTGGTGCTTATGGCTGAGACCTTGGAGGACCTCAGTGCGATGCTCGCTGACCTCGGAAGAGTCTCCGAGAGAGTTGGTCTTAAATTGAACATGGACAAGACGAAGGTCATGTCGAACGCCCATGTTGTACCAACTCCCGTCGTAATCGGAGATACTTTGCTCGAAGTTGTTGACGACTATATCTATCTGGGACATACAATCCAATTGGGTAGGTGCAACTTCGAGAAAGAGGTCAATCGACGAATTAGACTCGGCTGGGCAGCGTTCGGGAAGCTCCGCAATATCTTGTCATCCGATATACCGCAGTGTCTCAAGTCAAAAGTCTTTGACCAGTGTGTGTTGCCAGTGATGACTTATGGCACTGAGACGTGGCCGCTAACGATGGGTCTTATAAGGAAGCTCAAGGTCACTCAGAGGGCGATGGAGAGGGCTATGCTTGGAGTTTCTCTACGGGATCGCATTAGAAATGATGAAATCCGCGCGAGAACTAAAGTCACGGACATAGCTCGAAGAATCGCTAGACTTAAGTGGCAGTGGGCAGGGCACATCGCCCGTAGAACTGACGGCCGATGGGGCCGAAAGGTTCTCGAGTGGCGTCCGCGGACCGGAAGACGCAGTGTAGGTAGGCCTCCGACAAGATGGAGCGACGACCTGGTGAAGGTAGCGGGAACGCATTGGATGCGGATGGCGCAGGGCCGATCTGTTTGGCGAGCCTTGGGGGAGGCCTATGTTCAGCAGTGGACGTCTTTCGGCTGAAATGATGATGATGATGACATTCAGATAATAATTTCTTATAATAATATTAGCTTACTTAATTAGTGTAATCATTCGTTCTTAGGTAATTATACTTGTATATGGAACCCCTTCCTGTTTCCAATATACCATAATATATAATAATTACTCATTCAAGACATAATTTCTTATAACATGGTAAGCATAATTAGTGTTAATAATCACTCTTAATTATACTCGTATACGGAACCCCTTCCTGTTTCCAATATACCATAATATAATAATAATAATTACACTCTCAAATAATAATTCCTTATAATATTGAAAGCTACATTAGTGTTAATGTTAATAATTCGTTCTTAATTAAACTTGTATACGGAACCCCTTCATGTTTCCAATATACCATAAGTTATCATGAAGAGGAAAGTACTAGAGCCCCTGCATGTCTCTAATTACTTCCATTCTTGACTTAATTCAATACTAGAGCCCCCTTCACGTCTCTAGTATTGCTCAATGCGACACTAGGCCCCATGCATGTCCTAGTGTCACAGGAGTACATTTTATTTACTTAAATACAAGCAGCCTGTGGGTTGACTTCACACAGAAACAGTACAATGCTCTGAGAGTGCAATTTAATAACGCATTTAGGGTGCTGCTGGGGCTGCCTCGGTTTTGCAGCGCTTCGGGGATGTTCGCGGACGCGCGTGTAGATTGCTTCTACGCCACCATGCGCAAGCGGTGCGCTTCCCTGGTGCGCAGGCTACGGGCCAGCCCCAACGGCATCCTTAAGATGATAGCGGGCAGGTTTGACTGCACTTATGTGAACCACTGCTGCATGATTCACCTTAATGAACATGCAAAATATGAAATTTATTAACATTTTAGATTTGAATTATTAATTATAAATTGCATTTAATTGATTAAATTATTATCATTATTTAAATTCATTACTAACATAGTTTATAGAATGTAAATGTATACTAACAAAATTATGGATTCGTTGTGATCTGAAATAAATGATTATTATTTATTATTATTAAATAATGAATAATATTATTAAAATATCGTTACCACTTCACATTTTTTTTTTTTTTTTTACTACAACTGGTAAGGAAGATGGGATATTTGTTACTTTTCAAAAGACAGGACTCAGTCAGTTTCAGTACTAGAATCGCTATCGTTGTTCCTATCAAAAACCATCCAAGGATGAATTTTATCAACTGAGAAAACACCATTGAATGCTCTATTACCCTTTCGAGACAATGGTGTGTCCTCAATTGAATACCTATCATTGGGCAATACTGCAGTAATACGGTAAGGGCCACGTAGTTTGAGCACTAATTTCTTGCTCTGACCGCTAACTGGTATATCTCTTTCTACCCTAACCAGTTCACCGACCTGAAAAGTGAGCTTTTTCCTTTTCTTGTCAAATACTTCTTTCTGTCGCTTTTGATTTAACTGCACGTGTTCGGTAATTTCACCCCTAATATTATCTATCTTTTCTTCTAAGCTTTCTATCTCGTCGCCGTCAATGTGTAACTTTAAGACCGAATCCGACGTACCAGTTAGTTGAAGACCAAAGAGCGCTTCAGACGGAGTTTTCCCTGTCCCTTTATTAACGGTATTATTTAATCCCCATTGTATTTCGGACACACACTCGTCCCATAACCGTTCTTGTTTGCCAAATGTGGCAGCAGTAAGAGCAGACAAAACCGTTCTATTATAACGCTCAACTTGTCCATTGGAGCGCGGTGAAGCTGTTGCGTTCAAAATATGCTTAATGCCGAGTAATTGTAAGTATTCTTTAAATTTCTTGGACGTAAAGGAGGTTCCTCGATCAGAAATAAGCCGTCTTGGAACACCAAACGTGTGGAAGTAATTTTTGATTGCTCGGATGGAATGAATGGTTTTGGTGCTCTTTACTGGTACCAACATTATGTACTTAGTAAACGCGTCAATTATCAGCAACAAATAAGAGTTTTTCTTTTTACTACGAACAAAAGGCCCTAAGTGGTCAATGTGGATAGTGTCGAAAGGGCAGTCAACTTTTGGTATGGGGTGAAGTTCACCAGCCCTTTTACCTGCCGGAACCTTAGTATGAGCACATTCTAAACAAGAATCAACGTATTTCTTTGTAGTGGTAGAGCCATGTTGTAGCTAGCCGCTGCATCACGAATGGGCCGGCTCGTCCGGGGTAGCACCACCCTCTCACAGAACACCGGCGTGAAGCAGCAGTACTCCCTGCTGCGTTTCGTACGGTCAGTGAGAGCGCCGGGGGCCCAATACCTCTCCCCCTTCCTTATTCCCTCTCCTTTTTCCTTAGGGCTGACAACGCACTGGCATCGCGTAAAGCGCTGCGGGTGTCTATGGACAGTGGTGATCATTTAACATCAGGTGACCCACTAGTTCGTTTGTCTGGCCTCTATAACATAAAAATAAAAAAAAAATCATCTCATTTTAGCAAACCAGAAACTATTCTTTATTTTCTCAAAAGTTTTGTCGAAGCCAAAATGACCAATGTCGTCGTGGTTAGCCTTCAACACTTGCCATCTAACTCCTTTTGGTACAACCCAGCGATCGCCTTGCTCTGTTTTCTTATATAAGAGACCCCTTTTAACCAAATAACCCCTTTTAATGTCTACTATCTTATCACTCTCTTCGTCGTTTAGTATGGAAATAATTCTCTGCAATTCGGGATCGCTGTGTTGTACCGTCGCTATCCAAATTGAGTCTACGTTTCGAACTTGAAGGATGGGTGTAGATTCTATGCTAGCAGGATTGCGGCTTAGCGCGTCAACGTGGGACATTGTCGTACCAGGCTTATAAATAACGTTGAAATCATATTCTTGCAATACACTCCACCAACGAGCGACACGCGGCAACATGTCCTTTTTTTCGAACGTTGCACGTAGTGAGTTACAGTCGGTAACTATAGTAAAGGGAATACCTAGCAAATAAACGCGAAAGCGCTGGATAGACGAAACAACAGCCAACGTCTCTAAGTCGTAAGAAGAGAATTTAGACTCCTCCGGCGATGTTTGCCTGCTATAATACAAAACTGCAGTAAAAGGTGTGCTTTTATCACGTCTCTGAAGTAACATACCAGCTAAACCCATTTTCGAGGCGTCAGTATGTAGTTGGGTCTCATATTGAGGGTTATAGAAAGAAAGTATGGGTCTTTTAATCAGTTCGTTCTTTAATGACGAGAAAGCATTGTCTTCTTCCTCACCCCAGGCCCATTTTGTATCTTTCTTTAAAAGACGAGTTAGTGGTTTAGCAATAACAGAGAACCCTTTAATAAATCGCCGAAAAAAACTAGCGAGTCCAACGAATTGTCTAACCTTGTGCTGGTCGGTTGGCTTAGGGAATCTTTCTACTGCTTCTATCTTACTACTACCTGGCCTGATACCCGCTTCACTAACTTCAAATCCTAGGTAGTTAATAGATTGCATTAAAAAGTGACATTTCTTAGGATTTAGAGTCAAACCTGCCGTTCTGAATAACTCTAGAGTTTCGCGAAGTTTCCTAAACCCATCTTCAACAGTCTTCGAAGGAATATTTACGTCATCCATATATGCTAACGCGTCTTTGAATCTGGCATTGCCTAAGATATTATTAATTGCCTTTTGAAACGTCGACGGCGCATTCACTAAGCCAAACGGCATCCTAGTAAATTCAAAATGCCCGTCGGGCGTAACAAAGGCAGTTAAATGTTTAGAAGCTTCGGACATGGGTATCTGGTAGTATCCAGAAGCGAGGTCTAATGTGGTGTAAAACTTATTTCCTGCCAGACTATCTAATTGGTCGTCTATCCTTGGTAAAGGATAGTGTTCCTTCACCGTGCGTTTGTTAAGTGTACGAAAATCTATGCAGAGACGGTAATCGCCAGTTTTCTTTTTAACCAATAGAATAGGTGATGCATATTCTGACGAAGACTGTTGGACTATACCAGACTCTTCCAATTCTTGAACCATATTTCTAACTACTTCTCGTTCTGTATGAGGCAACCGATACGGTAAGTATACTACCGGCGTTGGGTCACTCAACTTTATGACCATTTCACTATGACTAACGCACCCCAATTCCTTGACTGAAAAAGCGAAGCAATCTCTATATTCATTCAACAGCTCAATTAGCTTTAGTTTATCTGATTTTTCAATATTGCTATTTACATTTATCATCGTTTCGTCAATCAAGGATTTTTGTGTACTCTCTAAATTCCTTTCAATTCTATTTACGCTAATAGTCTGAACAGATAAGCTACATTGTTTTAAAGGTATACCACGCACCAGTAAAGTATCCTTGTCTAACATAAACCCTTCGGTATTTAGTCCTTTCACTAGCATTCGACCACAGCCATCTTTGACAGTGATGACGCTTTGTACGATCTCGTATTCTCGCTTTGATTGCAGGCATAGACTCGGTTCAATAAATAGGTCGCCATTATATAAAGGAAGGGAGCAAACATCAACTACCGTATAACCTTTGACATTTACTGATTCAAGGACATGTAATTGTACAGCTGCTTTCTTTTGCACTGTCTTGGTCGTTATACTTAGAATATCATTAGTCTTATACACCACTACATGTTCCTGTTCGGTAAATGTCTGGCCTAGCAAAACAGGGACTTTCAAAAAATCATCAGGCACAATAAGAGCCTCTAAAGTTGCCTCTGCAGTATCCACTTTAATTGTGACAGTCAATTTACCTATGCAGCTAACTACTGAATCTCCAAAACCTCTTAGTACCGGCAAATTATTAACAACCCATTGATCCGATAAGTTACGAGCTGCGGACTCTTTTAGCATGGTGCATTGGCTGCCAAAATCAACGAAACATTCTAATTCCTGACCATTAACTTTGGCAGTTTTAAAATATTTGACGTCATTATCCTGCTCTAATGACACGCGTAAGACAACCTTATTTGCAGTGCTTTCCTTTTTTGTAGAGACATTGCAATCACTAGAAACATGGCCTACTTTATGACATGAGTCGCATCTTTTAATTGGTTGCTTGCATTTAAAATATGGATGCCCTTCTTCCCCACAATTGTAACACTTGGTAAAATTCTTAGTCTCGCTATTGTTTTTCACTGACTTAAAGAATTTAGTGCGTTTATTTTCGGATGTGCTGGCTTGTACAGGTGCATTTGTTTTATCGGTTCGTTTTATTGCTTTAACATTTCTCAAATATACTAGCAATTTGTCAGGATCTGTAAATTGTGCCGCTTCAGCACTAGTTCGCACTGATCTATCTTCAATACCCAATAATACGCAGTCTACTGCGTCCTTGCCATATATTCGGCAGCGATTTAACAGAACCATTTTTTCATAAAAATATTCTTCTAACTGTTCGCCGAAACGTGCTTTATAAGCCAGCATATCCGTCAATAATTGCCCGTAATTCTCGTCACTCGGAAAAGATGATCGCAGTTTGTCTTGCCATTCAGACCATGAAAACAAAAGGCTCGGTAGCCCTTGATACCATTTCTGCGCTAAACCTACTAATTTAGGCAAAGCGTAGTGTATAATTTGACGTTCTGTCCAGTCGTAAATTTTTGCACACTCATTGACCTTAAGGATCCACATATCAACCGTTTGATTTATTTTGGCGGGATCAAACTCGGGAATAACATTAATGGTGGGAAATCGATCGCTACTATTACTGCCGGCTGTTTTCATGGTCTGAACTAACTCCTTAAATTGCATAGCAAAATTAATAAAGTCATTCGAGGTACTAGCTAAAGGCTGTTGCTCACTTGGGATCCCGTTGGGCTCGTTATCAACGGGAGGGCGACATTGGGATTCGCCATCTCGTTGCCGTGGTCGCTCACCTTCAGGACGGCGTCGCGACCGGCTGCGCGACTGCCGCTGACATCGCGACCTGCTGCGCGACTGCCGCCGGCGTCGCGCTCTCTTCTCCCGCCTCGCCGCCCGGCTGCGAGTGCTGCGGCGTCTTGCACTTCTACTACGACGACGATCCGGCGAGCTGGAGTCGTCTGAGGAAGACCTTTCTTCCCTTCTACGCTTACACGATGGTCGTCCACTTTCCATCGTGATCACTGAAATTGAAAACGACAACAAGAGAGGCTGTTCGGTTCTTTAAAGTTAATTCGTTAAGGGGGTAGTTAATAGTTTATAACTACACTATTTTATTGGGGTAGTTTGCAATAAATGATAATTTTACTCAGCTGCTTTTGAATTTATAGATATTTATTGACAAGCGATTTCAACCAATGTCACTATTGTTTTAAGAAATAAGCTTGATTTAAATAAGTTAATGGCAACCATACTTACTAGTGGATAAGACATACTGTACAAAATCTAATAAAATCCGCTAAACATTATTTAAATACTCGTTATTCGAAAAAAATCGGTTACCAGACTTCATTTAAAAAAAAATATTTTATGTGGGTAGGAGTAAGAATAATTTAGAGCAATTATTAAAGTGCCATACACTACATATAGACAAAAAGTGAATACCTGTCGATCAATAGTTTGTACCAGCACTAGGGCATTTTAGGGAATACCGTCCAGGTCATCCGATTTAAGACCAAAAGTGGCGCCACCGGGACCGTTACTTTTGCGCCATTTTGGTTAAAGCTGTCACTAATTAACACAATTTGAATACTTTAAAGGATCAAATATTTAAGGGTAAACGTACCTTTTCGTGGGCGTTGCGATCTTTTCACTTAGTTTTGCACGAAACCTCAGCTAATCCCACTTTCTGAACTATAAGGGATAGTTCAAGTAAACCAAAATACCGTGAATAATGACTGTATTATTAACTCTCTACAGTAAAATTACAAGTCGTGTCCTTATTATTACGTCTTAACTCAATCACTCCCAGTCACGGTCTGTCTTCTGCTCTCGCGTGCTGTCTTTCGCTCAGTCTCCCCTCCAAGCGTCCTCCGACCAGTCCCATCGTTTAACCAATCGCAAGACAGCACGCGGAACAAGAATTGTACTTCCGGATCCGACTATAGCAAAGTACCAACGTTATTTCAAATTAAGATCATTATTATTACTTATTTATACAACATAATTCTATTTAATATTTATAAATGCTAACATGGTTGTATGACATTTCATAATATTAAAGGTAATAATCCTTTTAATCAGAAAAATCTAAATTTCTCGAAAACGGTGCGACTTTTATGGAGGTAATTTTTTGATATTTGGTAGATAACCTGCCCACCTATCCTCCCATTTCAGTTTGTCGTACTACTTACCGGACACCCTTTATATTAGAATGTATACATATTCAAAACAACACATATGGTGTGCGTACTGCGAATTACTACGAGCTACGCAGCAAAAATGTTGCTATAGGCAACGCCACGAGAGTTGAGGTGAATGATTTCACACACAGCTACATAAAGTACTGATTGCAAAAAAGATAGTGAATGAATGAAATGACTGAGTGAATGAAAATGTGAGTTATAAGATCTTATGATGAAATTCTTACGCAATAGTATGCATATTATTTTTAGACGACCAGATGGCCTAGTGGTTAGAGACCCTGACTATGAAGCTTGAGGTCCCGGGTTCGATTCCCGTGTCGGGGCAGATATTTGTATGAAAAATACGAATGTTTGTTCTCGGGTCTTGGGTGTTTAATATGTATTTAAGTATGTATCTATCTATATAAGTATGTTTATCCGTTGCCTAGTACCCATAACACAAGCTTTGCTAAGCTTACTTTGGGACTAGGTCAATTGGTGTGAATTGTCCCGTGATATTTATTTATTTATTTTATTTATTATAATTTTTATTTTTTCATATAACCTATTTTTGAAATAAAACAATTTTAAACTGATAAAAAATACTCGCAAGAAAAAATCGGTATTTTATAAATAGAGAAAACTATGCATATCTGATTTATATAAAATAGATCAAAAAATATTTTATTTTTTGTTTTGTTTGAACTCGATGTATTTTCCTAAATTATTCTTAAAGAAATAGGTTGAAGAAATTTTTAGTCAACCTTGTAATTCTATGTTGAGTCTGTTGAACTTGCTATCGGTACGAATAAATATCAAAATCCCGCTGTCATTACATGACGTGTTGATGTGTGCGTGACCTCAACTCTGATGGCGTTACCTATAATAATATGCGCTATGAATTACGCTGTAGTAGATCCCGCTTCATAAATATTTACTTAAATGTTAAAAATAAAAGGAAACTGTTTTTTTTTAAAATAAGCTTTTATTTAGTACATGTTAATAAAAATAACTAAAAAGTTAGCTGTCTATTTTCTAAAGGGGGAAATTATAAGTTAACTAGAAAGTATAAATACAAATTAAAAACTACATAAAATAAAACTAAAACTATAAACTAAAACTACATACAAACTAAAAAGTTAAAAAAAAATGAAGAAATAGACCATGTATTCAAACTTTGCGTTTTTGTCACAGTCAATCATCGATTTTACAATAAAAGCATCTTAGGTATACAGAAAAAAGTTTTATAAAAATCGGTCAAGCCGTCTCAGAGGAGTTTGATAACAAAGACCGTGGCACGAGATTTTTATATATTAGAAGATAGACAAATATTGCTTAATTAGTACCAATTTCAGAGTTATGGTAAGTACACAAGTTAAGCAACGGGTGTATACCCATATTTATACTCATACTCACTCATTTAATTAATACAGAAACAGCAAGTAAAATAATTGTAGATGAAATAAATAATTTGTATTGAATTAAATCATATTTCAATTAAAAATAAAAGCTATGCAATAGCTTAAAAATAGTGCCACTCAATAAAAATATGCACAATGAGATTAGAAGTTGAGCATAGTTCAGACTTTTTCTGTGGCTTTATAAGTACAACATTTGAATTAGAATTCTAGATAAAGCCTTAACACATATTATTCATATTCATTTATTCATTGCAACCATGATATTCAATGATGACAAATAAATATTACAGTGCTACATATTATATAGCCATAGTGGCCTAGTGGTTTGACCTATAGCTTCTCAAGCAGAGGGTCATGGGTTCAAATCCCAGCTTGCACCTTGAGTTTTTCGGAATTTATGTGCAAAATTACATTGGAAATTGACTATGAGCTTTACTGTGAAGGAAAACATTGTGAGGAAACCTGCATAAACCTGCCAAGAAATTAAATGGTGTGTGTGAAGTTCCCAATCCACACTGGGCCCGCGTGGGAACTACGGCCCAAGCCCTCTCATTCTGAGAGGAGACCTATGCCATGCGGTAGGAAGTTTATAGGCTGGGATGATGAATGCTACATGGACCCTGCTATGGCGAAGCAACAACTTATCCTTAATTTATTCTAGGACTAATGCTAATATTTTAATTTTACTTTAATGCTTAACAAAATAATTATGTAGTTAATCCTAAAGTTGTGGTTCCTTAGAACAGATCTTCATACGTCTTATATCGACATCAGCAAAAGAGTAAATGGACAACTGTGATTTTTACAATATATATTTTATTTTTTTCAGCCTGACATACAGTATATTTGAGAATTTTTGAGACGTACTTGAAGACATCTACGGGTAATTTTTAAAATAGCTCTAAGTACAAGCGGACATGTTAGCCAGTTGTCCGTTAACTCGTGAAAAAAGCACTAAAAAATGCTCTAAGATCGGTTTTTAAGAGGTGATGTACTGATGTATAATACAGGTTGTAAATTTATTTTCAAATGATTGCTTTTTGAGTTTTGTGTAGTGTGATGAAATTTGATTTCCTTCTGCATAACCGGATAAGTGGTAGTTATCTCGTCTACGATTATTTTTGCCCCAAAGTAGATGAAGACATGTACACTATTTCAGTAAATATACAAATATATTTTATTGGCAATAAAGTATCTATAAAAATATTGTTTCTTATGAGCACTGCTCCAAATTTGAACAAAATCGATCCATTACTTGAAAAATATTAAGTTTTTTTCTTAATACAGCTATACTGTAAAATTTAAATTCCGTAGATAACCATTTACTCTTTGCTGCCGTCGATATTATAGTATCAGACTTTCCCATACTGACCAATCTAAGTATGAAACATACAGTTAGTCACATCATGCCAACACAATTTGATGACAATGAAATGAATATCAATCTATATATATAAAAGAAGAAACTGACTGACTGACTGACTGACTGACTGACTGACATATCAACGCACAGCCCAAACCACTGGGCCTAGAGATTCCAAATTTGGCACGTAGGTTTCTTATAAGGTCTAGGGGTGCACTAAGAAAGAATTTTTCAAAATTCACTCCCTAAGGGGGTGAAACGGGGGTCCAAAGTTTGTATGGGGAAACAAGATTCGTTCGACTATTTTATTCGAAACTTCACAGAAGTACTCCTAATGATAAATGAGTAAACACGTGTTTCAGGTTTTTTGAGAATTCAACCCCTAAAAGGGGGAAAAGGGGTAACAAAGTCTGAAAATCAACATGGGTGTTGTTTCTATGGTTTATCGGGTCGCTGGTTATGAAAACAACAACGGTTTTAAAATTTGACGTGGCGGACGTAAAATACCATCTCCCTGGATGGGGTGCGATGGGGTTGAAATGTCTAATTAAACTAAATGACTGTTGATATATCAACGCACAGCCCAAACCACTGGACCTAGAGACTTGAAATTTTGCACATACATACCTTATACAATGTAGGCATCCACTAAGGAAGGATTTTTGGGAATTCTCACGGGGACGGGCAAAAACGGGATTTATATATTCGATTCCGAGTGATCCTATCTCAGTAACTATAATAACTAGACTCTTCAAACTTGATACACAAGTAGGTATTACATTAGTTAAAACATTAATTTCAGGATTTTTCTAAATTCCCACGGGATAAGGAAAAAACGGGTTTTATATATTCAGTTCCACGGGATCCTATGAACTATAATTACTAGACTCTTGAAATTTGGCATAGAAGTAGGTAATTATAATAGTTAAAAACCGTTTTAAGGATTTTTGGAAATTCCCACGGGGTAAGGAAAAAACGGGATTTTTCGTTTTACTGGTCGTAGAAAGCTGAAATTCGGCATCTAGGTTGCTTGGAAAGTGTAGAGGATTGAGAGAGGACTTTCCAAAATTCCCACGGGAACAGGAAAAAACGGGATTTTTCGTTTTACTGGTCGTAGAAAGCTAAAATTCGGCATCTAGGTTGCTTGGACAGTGTAGAGGATTGTGAGAGGACTTTCCAAAATTCCCACGGGAACGGGAAAAAACGGGATTTTTCGTTTTACTGGTCTAAGAAAGCTGAAATTCGGCATCTAGGTTGCATGGAGTGTGTCAAGGAGTATTGAGAGAGGACTTTCCAAAATTCCCACGGGAACGGGAAAAAACGGGATTTTTCTTTTTACTGGTCGCAGAAAGCCAAAATTCGGCATGTAGGTTGCTTGGGGAGTGTAGAGGAGCATTGCCACTTTCCAAAATTCCCACGGGAACGGGAAAAAAACGGGATTTTTCATTTTACTGGTCGTAGAAAGCTGGAATTCGGCATGTAGATTGTTTAGGGAGTGTAGAGGAGTATTGAGAGAGGACTTTCCAAAATTCCCACGGGAACGGGAAAAAAAACGGGATTTTTCATTTTACTGGTCGTAGAAAGCAGGAATTCGGCATGTAGATTGTTTGGGGAGTGTAGAGGAGCATTGAGAGAGGACTTTCCAAAATTCCCACGGGAACGGGAAAAACGGGATTTTTCGTTTTACTGGTCATAGAAAGCTGAAATTTGGCAAATGGGTTCCTTGGGGAGTGTAGGGGAGCATTAAGAAAGCATTTCCCGAAATTCTTACGGGAACGGGAAAAAACGGGATTTTGCGTTTTATTGGTTGTAGAAAGTTAAAATTTCAAAATTCATAAATTTATACTGTAAGTAGGCCGTAAGCCCGCCGTAGGCCGTAGGCTTTTTTTGAAGTCTTTAACTGACTTCAAAAAAAGGGGAAGGTTATGCATTCCACTTTATGTATTTTTTTATGTAGGTATGTTCACCGATTTCTCGGTCAATTGTGGACCGATTTTAAAAAAATTTTTTTTTTCGAAAGAATACAATATACTCCTGAGATGCTCCCATTGTCACCAAATCAGGATCTGATGACGGAATCTCAGGGAAATCGAGGGCAAACCTCAAATTTTGTAGGCACGCATTACGTTTTTCGCTTACTTGCACGCTTTCTTGCACGCTTGCTTGCTTCCTTGCATGCGTGCTTGCTTGCATCTTGCTTGCATGCTTGCTGGCATGCTTGCTTGCATGCTTGCTTGCTTGCCTGTATGCTTGCTTGCTTGATATCTTGGTTCTTTGGAATACTCATGGTACACGCGAGCGAAGTCGCGGGCAAAAGCTAGTCAGTCAATAAATTTGATTAGTATATTAGTTATCCAAAACGCAGACAACTTTGAGGGACAAAAGTTCTTGAGTAGCAACCACTTACAGGTTTTTGGGCTGAATGACTGTGCAAAACGGTCGACAGCCCGCCTGGCTCAGCGAGGCGTCCCCATACATCAACCATTTACAGGAAGACAGCATTCGCAGTCGTCCTATTAGCCGGACTGACGATGAATAGTGGACATCCTTTGGCTTATGTTGATGACTATAGTGCTGATGTTATCTCAATTTATCCATTTGGTCTCCTAAAACAAATATCAGTAGAAAATATTAGATAGTAGTCAATGACCCTATGTATATGAATGTTTTGTCTCGCTTGTTTGTTGTGTGTTTGCGGTCATGGATAACAAACAATGTATTATAAATTAATATAACAGTTTCATATAAAAATGTTTAGGCTTTGGTTTTCTTTTTTTTACAATAATTATTAGATGGCGATAACTTTCCGAATGTGCGAATGTGTGATCTTAAGCAAATGTTATTATACTTCTCTTTAACACACGCGGCTGCCTCGCCGCGGCAAACGCCCGAGGCATCAGTACAGTTACTGAATAAAATCAGCCTAACTTTGCGGACCCAATTATTGACAGAACCTACCTGAGAACCACAAATAATAACTTATAAGGCGAGATTACCAATTCCGCAATTAGTATTTAATAACTTTGCAAGAGAAACAAAGAACGATCTTACGAAATATAATTGGCTTTAATCGTTATCTTAAATTGTTCGTCAAAACAATGTTGACAAGTCAAGAAAGTTATATCTAATTTGCGTGTAAAGTTCTTTGGATTAGACGCAGTATGTAGTCGGAAAGCCAGTCTGCAACAGTAAAATATATTCGAAATACTCACCACTTATAAGCTGCGAACACAAAATTATGATTCCAACCAATTCCGCAATTCAACCAATACTGATTGGAATGAATGATTGCAATGCAACCAACAACCAATACTTGTGTTGTGGGAAAGTCCTTTGAAGTCTATTCACAGACTTTGCTATTTCATTGTCAATTCTTAATTAATTTGTTTAGTTAGATTAAAAACAGTACACTATTGTTTTGAACAGTCTTTTAGTAACGGAATCCATTTTTAATTTATAAACGTCAAAACTGACTGTCGTAAACGTAACTTCTATTGAATCGTGTAGTCGGTCTCGCAATAGTAAGTGACGATCGAAGTGCGATCGAACGAATGTGACAGTAAATAATTTTTCGAATTTCATAATCGAGAGATCACTTCGACAATAGTACAGACTAACCAACTTATCTGTGAATAAAACCAAGCAATAATATACTTTTTGCGAACGGCATAAAAACTTTCTCAATGCACAAATAAGTTGGGTTCACGCTCACGATCGCGACAGGCAGGGCTGCCTTGTTAAAAAATGCCTTAATATTAATGGTACCACATTAAAAATAGACATATTCCTAAGACAATCTTGAAATAAAAAAATCGTACATTATTATTCATCCTTCTTTCACTTTAATTATAAAATAACTCAAATTATTTCAAAAACATTAAAAAGCAGGTTATATGATACTTTATTTACACAGATTTGTACTATTCATTATTTTTTTTCCGATCAACTGAAGGCCACTACAAATCGCAGTGCGGGACGTGCGCGCGGCGCTGACGGAGCGGGTCCAGCGCGTTATATGGCACTGAATCATATACGCTGCGCCGCGGTTCCGGCTAGTGTCACCGTATATATGTTTCAGTATTATTCAACGCGCTGAATACGCTCCGTAGTCGGCGCGTGAACGAAATGAGTCGTCACCGTCGTAACGTTGTCGTCGTTTTATAAACATCATCTAATCTATCTAATCTAATCTAATACCTTTAAACGAGCAATTCTTGTATATATATATATATATATATATATATGATCTTGAAACTGTACAAGCGTGGTGTACAACTAATCACATGCCCCTCAATATTAAAAAATGTCAATGCATAACTTTTACTAAAAACAAAAACAAAATATCTTACGATTATAAGATTGACAAGCAGTCGCTAGATCGTGTCGATGTAGTCAGAGATCTAGGTGTTTATTATGACAGTCAGCTATCCTTCAGACAGCACTATGAGCATATAATAACTCGGGCAAATAGAATGCTTGGTTTTGAGACCCGAGTTAGTAAACCATTTAGGCAGGGTAAAACATTAATATTACTTTACGAATCCCTGGTTAGAAGTATTCTTGAGTACAATTCTTCCATATGGTACCCTATTTATTCAGTACATATTCAGAAAATTGAGTCTGTCCAAGCTCGTGCATTGAGGTTGGCGTGTATTATAATGGGCAAACGTAAATCGCTTCCCAACTATGAGGACAGATTGGATTTTTTCAAATTATACGCTTTAAAACATAGACGAAAAGTTGCGGATATGACTTTTTTATTTAAAATTTTAAATTACATTGTAGACGCAAATATTACCCATGAATTTAAGTTTAAATGTGGTACACGGACACGGCCTGTCCGGCACCCTCAATTGTTTTCTTGCCCGCTCAGTAATAATAAGGTATCTGCTAATTGTCCAATCACCCGTCTTTGTCGTACATTTAATGAGATATGTTCAGAATGTGACATATTTTCAATGTCAATAAAAACATTTAAGTCCACTGTGACGATAGCTTTAAATACTTAGTTAATTTATTTTACTAAAAATAATGTAATAGGTAAACTTATTCCATCTTGCATGCTCCTTTAGCCACATTATGATTGTTGTGGACAATTGTAGTTAAGTTGCAAACATGGATTTTTGTGTTATAAGTATGTCAATTAGAATAATTATCTGTTTGTAAGTTGTGACTGTTCCTTAAATAATAAATAAATAAATAAATAAATAATCAGGATCTCGGAAACGGCTCCAACGATTTCGATGAAATTTGGTATGTGGGGGTTTTCGGGGATGAAAAACTGATCTAGCTATGTTTCATTTTCAGAAAACCGCTTTTACTCGTGTTTTCCGGCTATTTTTGTTTGCATTAGAATACTAAGCTAAATTTCGCCGACTTCGAGCAGATCATAATAGCACATTAGAAAACAGGTGGTCGCGGATCCAGCCGACCTAGGTTCGAATCCACGTTTTTTTTCAAGATGTTTAGTTTTTTTTAAGTTTATTTTTCATGAGAAAACGTCAAGTTTCTTCTTTTGTGAGAAAAAGTTACTTTTTTTGTGAGAAAAAGTATTATAGGGAACGTGCAGTTACTATAGGCGGCAGCACTAATGCGACAGATGAGACACTATGCGGACAGTAAAACAAACTTATCAAGGTAAAACATTCAAATTGATGGCACGCTTATGGCACCAGTTGGCAGCACCGTCTATGTGCACGTTCCCTATTGGGAGCACAGAACAGGAAAAGCCGGTTGTCTGTAAAGTCGGTTTACGTCGTCGTCACGTTGACTCACCCCCCCCCCCCCCCACCCCCTCCGGTGTTTTTGTCAAATATCTTGAAAACGGTGCATCCAACGGCAAAATCAATGAAATTTTCATCCCCCCTTTAATACCCCCGTGCTCCCTCCCCCGCATCCCCTCCCCCCTCTCACCCCCCCAACCCCACCGGTGTTTGAAAACGGTTCATCCTACGGCAAAATCAATGAAATTTTCATCCCCCCTTTGAAACCCCCTGAACCCCCTCCCCCGCCACCCCTCCCCCGCACATATATAATCTGGATCTCGGAAACGGCTCCAACGATTTCGATGAAATTTGGTATTTGGGGGTTTTCGGGGATGAAAAATTGATCTAGCTTGGTTTTATCTCTGGGAAAACGCTTGGTACCGAGTTTCTGCCCGAGCAGAGCTCGGTCGCCCAGGTACTTACTATTATACCTGATGTACACTCTCGCCTCGTCACCTCGCCTCGCGCCTCGCCTCGTCGTCTCGCTCCGGACGCGAGCCTCAAAATCAAGGGAAATCACACAGCTACATAAGGTACTGATTGCAAAAAAGATAGTAAATGAATGAAATGACTGAGTGAATTATAAGATCTTATGATGAAATTCTTACGCAATACTATGCATAAAATTTTTATTTTTTCATATAACCTATTTTTGAAATAAAACAATTTTAAACTGATAAAAAATATTCGCAAGAAAAAATCGGTATTTTATAAATAGCGAAAACTATCTAATACCTTTAAACGAGCAATTCTTGTATATATATATATATAATCAGGATCTCGGAAACGGCTCCAACGATTTCGATGAAATTTGGTATGTGGGGGTTTTCGGGGATGAAAAACTGATCTAGCTATGTTTCATTTTCAGAAAATCGCTTTTACTCGTGTTTTCCGGCTATTTTTGTTTGCATTAGAATATAATGCTAAATTTCGCCGACATCGAGCAGATCATAATGGCACATTAGAAGTTGGGTGGTCGCGGATTCAGCCGACCTCGGTTCGATACCACGTTTTTTTTCAAGATTTTTAGTTTTTTTTTTTAAGTTTTTTTTTTATGAGAAAACGTCAAGTTTCTTCTTTTGTGAGAAAAAGTTACTTTTTTGTGAGAAAAAGTTACTTTTTTGTTAGAAAAAGTATTATAGGGAACGTGCAGTAACTATAGGCGGCAGCACTAATGCGACAGAAGAGACACTATGCGGACAGTAAAACAAACTTATCAAGGTAAAACATTCAAATTGATGGCGCCCTTATGGCACCAGTTGGCAGCACCGTCTATGTGCACGTTCCCTATTGGGAGCACAGAACAGGAAAAGCCGGTTGTCTGTAAAGTCGGTTTACGGACGATAGTTTAACGTGACTCACCCCCCCCCCCCCTCCGGTGTTTTTGTCAAATATCTTGAAAACGGTGCATCCTACGGCAAAATCAATGAAATTTTCATCCCCCCTTTAATACCCCCGCGCTCCCTCCCCCGCATCCCCTCCCCCGCTCTCACCCCCCCCCCCACCCCCTCCGGTGTATATAATCAGGATCTCGGAAACGGTTCCAATGATTTCGATGAAATTTGGTATTTGGGGGTTTTCGGGGATGAAAAATTGATCTAGCTTGGTCTTATCTCTGGGAAAACGCTTGGTACCGAGTTTCTGCCCGAGCAGAGCTCGGTCGCCCAGGTACTGCATATCTGATTTAAGGTAAGGTGGGGTAAGACTAACATAGTTTATTATTAGAAATCAAGATCGGTTCTTACGTCGAAATTTTATGTCTTACTATTAAATGAATAATTTAACTAACTGTACATTTTTGTAACCTTTTGCAAAAGTATATTGTTTTTGACGCAAATTTATTCAAAACAGATATACCTATTTAGGAAAAACTACAGCATGTTAAAACTGCTAGTCTTGCCCCACTAACGGGGTAAGACTAACATTGCCTTTTGTTATCTGAAAAATCATACGTACTTAAGTTCTGACAGAAAAACCGTTAAATTTGAATGTGACCATTTTATTTCAAACTTAATGAATGAATGAATGAATTAAATTTATTTCAGACTAAAACATTGGTCCATTTTGTTAGTAACAATTGTACTTAAATCTATGTTAGTACTAAGGAAGTCAGAGAACATAAAATAGTCAATGCTGCTGTAGTAGTTGCAGCCTTCATATTGCAACGACTACAACAGCATCCTCCCGGTGAAGCAACACGACTTTACACGACGTCGTGTGCAGCTTCACCCGCGAACTCAGTATGGGGCTGTCCCACCGATCAACAATCACTATTAATGCTAAGCAGAATAGTGTTTATTTTCGTACGTATGTGTATTTTTATTAATTTGGGGGAAGACTAACATATTATCAAAGCCAGTGGTACAGAACCAGGGCAGTCTAGTAAAAAAAAATTAGAAACAAAGCCAGAATCTTTTTTATTAAACGAAACATAAATCAGACGGATTTATAAATAACATAATCAATTATTTTAATAATAGTTTGATCAGACTTTTTTAAATTATTTAGCACGTTGACCGTAGTGCTCAAACATAAGGTTTGAAAGTTTAATGGTTAAATGGCAAAATTAAGTGTATTTGTAGGGAGATAGCAACCATCCAAACGTCAAACCAGTTTAGCTTTAAATAAAATAAGTACTGTAGCTAATACATGTATAAAATATACTTTCTATTAAAAAAAGTTTACAAGTTCTGATTCGGGGCAAGACTAACATATGTTTGTCATGCCCCAGTTGAACAGATAGTCTTACCCCACCTCGTAATTTTGAGGTTGTGTATTTGTTTCGATCAGTAACATGTGAATGAATTCGTTTTACGTTGTATCGATATAATTAATTAAAAGATAATTTCATTGAGATACTACTAACATTAATAACATTTCAAATTCACCACTTTTTGCACAAAAAAAATTACGAAAAACAACGAACCGGGGACCTTGAGTTTTGTTTCCTTTTTTTTCTTTTTTTTTTTTTATTAGCCTGTTTTGGTGTCCCACTGCTGGGCAACTTGTTTCCTTAAATGTCATTTTTGAATGTCGTTATTTTCAATGTGTTTACGTAAAGTAGCGACATCTGTGTTTGAGCTGGGAACTTTTTGGAATGTTTGCTCCTTTACCGGCATAGCAAATTAGAGACAGAAGTCGTGCATATCGCGTTATTGGGACTGTAGTAGTCTTCCCCCGGTAATAGTCTTACCCCACCTTACCTTATATAAAATAGATCAAAATATTTTATTTTCTGTTTTGTTTGAACTCGATGTATTTTCCTAAATTATTCTATGAAATAAGTTGAAGAAATTTTTAGTCAATCTTGTAATTCTATGTTGAGTCTGTTGAACTTTCTATCGGTACGAATAAATGTCAAAATCCCGCTGTCATTACATGACGTGTTGTTGTGTGCGTGACCTCAACTTTGATGGCGTTAGGGTCGGGTCGGGAACGTTGGCTCGGTGGGGTACACTGACTCGCGCTTATATTTCCTAGATAGAACAGCAATATCTATCTGTCTCCTTTATTTGCCGGGAGCGCTCGACACCCAAACACGTACAAACCAGTGATCCGCCCGCTCCCGCGCAGTTCACATGTGTAGCAAGTGGTTTTGTGTTTCCGTGGGTGAAAAAACACTTTTTAAGTTAAGTTACACATGCTTTTATTTATTGAAATTTAAGCATTTAGACAAATATTGTTGTTTTGATGCAAAGTGACGTTAATATGCTAGACAATGGCATAGATTCGCATTTCCTTCGGTAAGCCAGGTGAAATTTATGCGCCGGTAAATTCAAAATGGCTACGGCATGGCAATGGCTCAAATTTAAGATGTACACAGTGACTCGTCAGTCACTATGTACTTTTTTGAGCCACCGTGTACCTACTTTGTCTGGTAAGTATACTTAAAAAAGCTTAGAGTATATTTTTCCCCAAACAAATAAATGAAACTGAATGTAAATTATAATTTTAGTTGAATATTATATACTTGAGCCACTGTATACTGTTAGTCTCTGTGTAGGTACTCTACAGGGTACAGTACCCTAGTACCCGTACACAGTGGCTCATTTCCCTTTTTTTAAAAACCTTGTCTGACTACTTTATTATTGTCTTGATCGAAAAACTGATAATGCAGGGAAATATTTTAATAACCAAAGCACGTTGAGTGTGAATTTCAGCCCGCTACCACTACTTTTTCTTCATAATTTGAGCGTCCGAAAAAATCCGAGCCACCGTTCCCGACCCGACCCTACCTATATGCGCTATGAATTACGCTGTAGCAGATCCCGTTTCATAAATATTTACTAAAATGTTAAAAATAAAAGGTAACTGTTTTTTCTTAAATAAGCTTTTATTTATTACATGTTAATAAAAAGAACTAAAAAGTTGAAAAAAAGGAAGAAATAGACCATGTATTCAAACTTTGCGTTTTTGTCTCAGTCAATCATCGATTTTACGATAAAAGCATGTTAGGTATACACAAAAAAAAGTTTAATAAAAAATCGGTCAAGCCGTCTCAGACACAAAATAAATAGTCTCAGAGGAGATCGATAACAAACACCGTGGCACGAGATTTTTATATATTAGAAGATAGATAAATATTGCTTAATTAGTACCAATTTCAGAGTTATGGTAAGTAGTAAGTACACAAGTTAAGCAACGGAGTATACAGGTAAATAAAAATGGTGATACAAAATGAATGAGTAATTCTTACTCAGTTAATGCTGGACAATATGATACACCAACTCATTTGTTTTAATTAGTCTTATTAAATTTGAGGTGACCATACATTGAGTTCGTGATATCATTTTTCAAGTAATTATGAACATCCAAAATTTTATCAGACTCATTTTAACAATTGAGTTACTTTATGCATTATGTTGTCCCGCATTAACTGAGTAAGAGTGTGAATTAACTTTTTCTTGCCACCCGTTGCTATGGTTACACAAATTTGGTCCCTTGGACAACCTATGAAACAGTATGACAATGTCTCTTGGACAACCGGGGACAGAGTAAACAACACAAGAAAAAGTTGATTCGCCCAAGAAACACTAATTTTGTATCACCATTTGGATTTCACCCTGTATAACACAGATTGGTACAATCTAGAGGTAAAATTAGACGACCAGACCAGACCAGATTTTAGACGACCAGATGGCCTAGTGGTTAGAGAACCTGACTACGAAGCTTGAGGTCCCGGGTTCGATTACCGTGTCGGGGCAGATATTTGTATGAAAAATACGAATGTTTGTTCTCGGGTCTTGGGTGTTTAATATGTATTTAAGTAAGTATCTATCTAAGTATGTATTTTTTTGTATCTATCTATATAAGTATGTTTATCCGTTGCCTAGTACCCATAACACAAGCTTGCCTTGCTTACTTTGGGACTAGGTCAATTGGTGTGAATTGTCCCGTGATATTTATTTTTAATTTTTTATTTTTATTTTAAAATGTCTTGAAACAACAAACAAACCGAGAAAAATTTTACAAACTAGTTCCTGTTTCTTATGTTACAGATATTTACGATGTTATCTGTGTTTATCTATTACTAGCTTTTGCCCGCGGCTTCGCTCGCGTGTACCATGAGAATTCCAAAGAACCAAGATATCAAGCAAGCAAGCATAAAGGCAAGCAAGCAAGCATGCAAGCAAGATGAAATCAAGCACGCATGCACGCTTGCTTGCTTGCGTGACAATGGGACCATCTCAGGAGTATATTATATTCTTTCGAATAAAAAAAGAATGAAATCGGTGAACATACCTACATAAAGAAAATACATAAAGTGGAATGCATAACCTCCTTCTTTTTTTGAAGTCGGTTGTAGAGCCCTTTGCAGCCTATTTACAGTATAAACTTATGAATTTTGAAATTTTAGCTTACAACCAGTAAAACGCAAAATCCCGTTTTTTCCCGTTCCCGTAAGAATTACGGGAAATACTTTCTTAATACTCCCCTACACTCCCCAAGGAACCCACTGGCCAAATTTCAGCTTTCTACGACCAGTAAGACGAAAAATCCCGTTTTTTCCCGTTCCCGTGGGAATTTTGGAAAGTCCTCTTTCAATGCTCCTCTAAACTCCCCAAGCAACCTCATGCCGAATTTTTTTTTCTACGACCAGTAAAACGCAATATCCTGTTTTTTCCCGTTCCCGTAAGAATTTCGGGAAATACTTTCTTAATACTCCCCTACACTCCCCAAGGAACCCACTTGCCAAATTTCAGCTTTCTACGACCAGTCAAATGAAAAATCCCGTTTTTTCCCGTTCCCGTGCGAATTTTGGAAAGTCCTCTCTCAATGCTCCTCTACGTACTCCAAGCAACCTCATGCCGAATTTCAGCTTTCTACGACCAGTAAAACGAAAAATCCCGTTTTTCCCGTTCTCGTGGGAATTTTGGAAAGCCCTCTCTCAATGCTCCTTTACACTCCCCAAGCAACCTTTATGCCGAATTTCAGCTTTCTACGACCAGAAAAATCCCGTTTTTTCCCGTTCCCGTGAGAATTTTGGAAAGTCCTATCTCAATCCTCCTTTACACTCCCTAAGCAACCTACATGCCGAATTTCAGCTTTCTACGACCAGTAAAACGAAAAATCCCGTTTTTCCCGTTCCCGTGGGAATTTTGGAAAGTCCTCTCTCAATGCTCCTCTACACTCCCCAAGCAACCTATATGCCGAATGTCAGCTTTCTACGACCAGTAAAATGAAAAATCCCGTTTTTTCCCGTTCCCATAAGAATTTTGGAAAGTCCTATCTCAATCCTCCTTTACACTCCCTAAGCAAAGTACATGCCGAATTTCAGCTTTCTACGACCAGTAAAACGAGAAATCCCGTTTTTTCCCGTTCCCGTAGGAATTTTGGAAAGTCCTCTCTCAATCCTCCTTTACACTCCCTAAGCAACCTACATGCCGAATTTCAGCTTTCTACGACCAGTAAAACGAAAAATCCCGTTTTTTCCTTATCCCGTGGGAATTTCCGAAAATCCTTTAAACTGTTTTTTACTATTATTACTTCTATGCCAAATTTGAAGAGTCTAGTAATTATAGTTCATAGGATCCTGTTAAACTGAATATATAAATCCCGTTTTTTCCTTATCGCGTGGGAATTTTGAAAAATCCTGAAATTAATGTTTTAACTAATGTAATACCTACTTGTGTGTCAAATTTGAAGAGTCGAATTATTATAGTTACTGAGATAGGGTCACTCGGAATCGAATATATAAATCCCGTTTTTTCCCGTTCCCGTGGGAATTCCCAAAAATCCTTCCTTAATGGATGTCTACATTGTATATGGTATCTATGTGCAAAATTTCAAGTCTCTAGGTCCAGTGGTTTGGGCTGTGCGTTGATTTATCAACAGTCATTTAGTTTATTTAGACATCTCACCCCATCCAGGGAGATGGTATTTTACGTCCGCCACCTCGGATTATAAAACCGTTGTTGTTTTCGTAACCAGCGACCCGATAAAACATAGAAACAATACCCATGTTGATTTTCAGACTTTGTCACCCCATTTCTCCCTTTTAGGGGTTGAATTCCCAAAAAACCTGAAACACGTGTTTAATCATTTTTATTGTTAAGAGTACTTCTGTGAAGTTTCGAATAAAATAGTCGAAAGAATCTTGTTTCCCCATACAAACTTTGGACCCCCTTTTCACCCCCTTTGGGAATGAATTTTGAAAAATCCTTTCTTAGTGCACCCCTAGACCTTATAAGGAACTTACGTGCCAAATTTGGAATCTCTAGGCCCAGCGGTTTGGGCTGTGCGTTGATATGTCAGTCAGTCAGTCAGTCAGTCAGTTTCTTCTTTTATATATATAGATTAAGATTATTAACAGAGACAGCATTAAAAATATCTATTACATAAAATAATAGGAATTTAACAGTCTTTCAAGTAATAATTTTTTATAAATCATTTATTGATGATTATTGATTATAAATGTTGGAAAATATGTAAAAAAAAATAATAATGAGGCTGTATGCATCTAGTGCAGATTGGCATCATCACACAAACTGCTGATTTTCTTAGAATGTTTGTGCAGGTTGCGTTACTATGTTAGTAGTATAAAATTGAGCATTTTAGACCAAATTACTTCGGATAGCTTCGCTATCCTCGGATAATTTGTTCCAAAACACCCAATTTTGAATTACTGCTCATTTTTAAAAATTTGAATCAATACCTTATTAATATTGGATATCGACGTATCGGGCGGAACTCCGTTCAGCGTTCCGTTCAAAACCACTTCGATTGCGTTCGCGTTACGTATCGGGCGGTACTCCGTTCAGCGTTCCGTTCAAAACCACTTCGATTGCTTTCGCGTTACGTATCGGGCGGTACTCCGTTCAGCGTTCCGTTCAAAACCATTTTGATGGCGTTCGCGTTATGTATCGGGCGGTACTCCGTTCAGCGTTCCGTTCAAAACCATTTTGATGGCGTTCGCGTTATGTATCGGGTGGTACTCCGTTCAGCGTTCCGTTCAAAACCACTTCGATTGCTTTCGCGTTACGTATCGGGCGGTACTCCGTTTAGCGTTCCGTTCAAAACCACTTCGATGGCGTTCGCGTTATGTATCGGCTGGTACTCCGTTCAGCGTTCCGTTTGAAACCACTTCGATTGCGTTCGCGTTAAATGTACCTATGAGGCATCACGTTCAGCGTTCCGTTCAGCCTTCGGTTTAAAAACCACTTCGATTGCGTTTTTTGGATTCATTTTCATCATGGAAGCTTATATTTTTCTGAACCGTTACTACCAAACTCGATGAGGTTACTTTACTTTAAATCTACGATTCGATTCGATTTACGATCTTGAATTCTAAGTATCGACGCCTACCAAGTTCGATGCGAGCTAAAATTTGCCCGCAAACCATGATCAGGCGCGCATTGCTAACGGAGTTGGGTTGTCAACGCGTTTTGCGTTGCGTTCAGGTTGTTTCGCGCAATTGCTTCGTTCCGATTGCGTTGCGTTCGGGTTGATAAGAGTTTTCCGTTTGAGGTACTTGTCCATTTCAGTTGTCTGTATCGAATCTGATTCTATCGAGGAATCGATAAACAACATGACTTCATCGCATTGCTTCAATGCGATGTTTTTTGTTCGACGCAAAGTGTAGTTACCATTTTCAATTGCATCAAACATGATTGCATCGCTACGGTGACGCGCTGGACTGATATAAAATAGTCTGTTAACTACAACGATACTCCAAGTTAGTTTGACTGACTCATTTAACGATACATTTCCAAATTAGTGGAATTTTTATGTTTCAAAAACAAAAGTACACACCACACACACCGGGTTGATCAGGTCCAGATGTGTATGAGGCCTAAGCCACTGAGCGCATCACGGTCTGCTCGCAAGCTGACGTTAGGTTTGCTCAGGTGTTTGCACAACTTGACTGCGAAGCTGATCAGACTCCACAACCAAGATTGAAGGTCACCCAGGATGCTTAGTTCCTGGTGCTCTTTTTGAGCATGTCGATATGACCCCGCTTTTGGCGTGCATGGTGGTTTTGGCGCCTCCCACCGAGGCTTTACACAACTCGTCCGCAAAGCTGATCAGACTTCGCAGTCAAGCTTAAGCCACCCGGGACGATAACATTCCCGGCGTCCACTGTGGACGTTTCTATATGGCTGCTTTTTACGTGTACAATGATGAGGATGTTGGGTTTATTTATACCGAACAATCTAAAAACATCGTTAGCGTGAGTTAGGTTTAAACTAATTTACGCCGAAATTAACCGTAAAGTATAAATTATTTAAATTACGACAGTATACAAATGTGTACCTCACTACAGTAGTGACTGCCAAAATATGTTTTAAAATCGGTATTGCGAAAAACTAAGTGAAATTGTGATTTTATTGGTGTTTAAAGCACCGTCACTCTATCTATGTATTGTCAATATTTTATTACACTTTTTAAATGTCGTATCTCACTTTATCGCGAAGACGTAAAAATTGTCTTGCTGGCTTACAACATAAGGTTTAATCAAAAAGGCGTTGTAAAGTGATATACATGTTTATGTTCTTCAGTCATTTAAACTCGAAGACATGTGGGGGTCAGATTACATAGCATGCTATATTCATAGATGGGACGACCTCTATCGAAATTGTTCGGAACCATTGATGTTAGGAACTAGGTGGCTAAACTAATTGATTGATGTTGATAGTATTGTAATGAGTTCTCGACTTTGCTAACAGGTGGCGCTGTAATCAGTACAAAAACTATAATCTTTAATTGATGTTATTTATTTATTTACTTACTAGCTTTTGCCCGCGGCTTCGCTCGCGTGTACCATGAGAATTCCAAAGCACCTAGATATCAAGCAAGCAAGCATACAGGCAAGCAAGCAAGCATGCAAGCAAGATGGAAGCATGCATGCACGCTTGCTTGCTTGCGTGACAATGGGACCATCACAGTAGTATATTATATTCTTTAGAATAAAAAAATAATTTTTAAAATCGGTCCACAATTGACCGAGAAATCGTGAACATACTTACATAAAAAAAATACATTAAGTGGAATGCATAACCTCCTTCTTTTTTTGAAGTCGGTTAAAGAGCCCTTTGCGGCCTACTTACAGTATAAACTTATGAATTTTGAAATTTTAGTTTACAATCAGTAAAACGCAAAATCCCGTATTTTCCCGTTCCCGTAAGAATTTCGGGAAATAGTTTCTTAATACTCCCCTACACTCCCCAGGAAACCCACTTGCCAAATTTCAGCTTTCTACGGCCAGTAAAACGAAAAATCCCGTTTTTTCCCGTTCCCGTGGGAATTTTGGAAAGTCCTCTCTCAATGCTCCTCTACACTCCCCAAGCAACCTCATGCCGAATTTCAGCTTTCTACGACCAGTAAAATGAAAAATCCCGTTTTTCCCGTTCCCGCGGGAATTTTGTATAGTCCTCCCTTAATGCTCTTCTACACTTCCCAAGCAACCTACATGCCAAATTTCAGCTTTCTACGACCAGTAAAACGAAAAATCCCGTTTTTCCCGTTCCCGTGGGAATTTTGGAAAGTCCTCTCTCAATGCTCCTCTACACTCCCCAAGCAACCTCATGCCGAATTTCAGCTTTCTACGACCAGTAAAATGAAAAATCCCGTTTTTCCCGTTCCAGTGCGAATTTTGTATAGTCCTCCCTTAATGCTCTTCTACACTTCCCAAGCAACCTACATGCCAAATTTCAGCTTTCTACGACCAGTAAAACGAAAAATCCCGTTATTCCCGTTCCCGTGGGAATTTTTGAAAGTCCTCTCTTAATCCTCCTCTACACTTTCCAAGCAACCTAGATGCCGAATTTCAGCTTTCTACGACCAGTAAAGCGAAACATCCCGTTTTTTCCTTATCCCGTGGGAATTTCCGAAAATCCTTCAAACCGTTTTTTACTATTATAATTACCTACTTCTATGCCAAATTTCAAGAGTCTAGTAATTATACTTCATAGGATCCCGTTGAACTGAATATATAAATCCCGTTTTTTCCCGTCCCCGTGGGAATTCCCAAAAATCCTGGATACCTAAATTGAATAAGGTATCTATGTGCAAAATTTCAAGTCTCTAGGTCTAGTGGTTTGGGCTGTGCGTTGATATATCAACAGTCATTTAGTTTAATTAGACATTTCAACCCCATCCAGGGAGATGGTATTTTACGTCCGCCACATCGGATTTTAAAACCGTTGTTGTTTTCATAACCAGCGACCCGATAAACCATAGAAACAACACCCATGTTGATTTCAGACTTTGTTACCCCTTTCCCCCCTTTTAGGGGTTGAATTCTCAAAAAACCTGAAACACGTGTTTACTCATTTACCATTAGGAGTACTTCTGTGAAGTTTCGAATAAAATAGTCGAACTAATCTTGTTTCCCCATACAAACTTTGGACCCCCTTTTCACCCCCTTAGGGAGTGAATTTTGAAAAATCCTTTCTTAGTGCACCCCTAGACCTTATAAGGAACCTACATGCCAAATTTGGAATCTCTAGGCCCAGTGGTTTGGGCTGTGCGTTGATATGTCAGTCAGTCAGTCAGTCAGTCAGTCAGTTTCTTCTTTTATATATATAGATTAACTTATTATGCTACTCTATAATAAATTTATACTATTTATCAATTCTTTATCACTTTATTAATTTATTTCTATATAGGTAAGTGGTTCATTATAGTATATTTGTGTATCGTTCCGCGAGTCACAGACGGTTCTGACAGAAAATCAGCGCTGCAGGCGTCTAAAGCCTCAGCATAATGCTGAGTCAGCGACCGTTTCACTTTTGCGGGGACACACATGCTGAGCTGTGTATTGTACAGTGGGCTGCAAAAGTGCATGGACATCTCGGGGCGATAATCGCGTGAGCAGTGTTTGATCGTTTGTGTTCATGTTTCGATGAGAATTAACTAGATGGCGTTGTGAATTGATGCAGCGTAGTGGCCGTTTTCTGCATCTAGTTTATATACCAAACTAAACTGCTATTTCGAAAGTTCTTCTATTAGCAGCTGTGGCTTAACGGTTACACGCATGAGTCAAGTACTGGTATGTGGAATTGGTTTATGGTTCGAATCCCAGATCAGAGTGTTATTTTTGTTTTTTATTTAATTGTTTTTTTTAAATATGTATCTAATATGTATTTAATTATCTGTTTAATTAAAAAATTTCTTTGATCAGAAAATAAAATAATACTACCTTTTGATATCAAACATTTTATTTAAAACATAAAAGAGCTATTTCTCAATCAATAATATTATTTCGTTTTCACCGATGTAAGGGAACGTGCAGAAACTATAGGCGGCAGCACTTGTGCGACAGAAAAGACACTATGCGGACAATAAAAGAAACTTATCAAGTCAAAATTTATGGCACCAGTTGGCAGCACCGTCTATGTGCGCATTCCCTATAGCCATCTAAAAAATTATTGAGGTATTCTTAGCTTAAGTATTCGTTTCCAAAATTTACTGGAAAGAAGATTGAAGCATCACCACAATAAAAAGAAATAATATTATTAGCAACTAAGTAGACTTTTAAACTGGTGACCGGGTTAACATAATTAATGAATGCATAATATTAATTATGTAATTTATGTTCAGTATGAAGTATTGAACACTTACTTGGCGATAATTTATGTTCGAGTAACTTCAAAACATAGTATGTTGTGTTTCAAAAATAGCAAAAAAAACAATTTACACTTAAAAAATAGGAAACAAATAAGTACTCATAAAGAATTGAAAACTAAATTTCATTCAATTTTATACGCTTATACCTACTAACATAATGGCTAGATATTAACCCGGTCTACACTAAATTTCAAATAACAGTTTACTTAACATTAATTGTTACATTATTAATTGTGCTTCTAACTGAAAAATTACCAACATGCATATATTTAGCAATTTATATCATTCTCTTTTATCTCAATTTCTAATAAGACTACTAACACAACTTCAAAAACAATACCTATGTGAGATCAGATGGTGAATCATTCACTATAAGAATAACAATAAGTAAACATGGGTAACTGGATTATTAATAAATAATAAAGGTTCGTTTATAACAGATTAATTACAAAATAATGATATCGGGAAATATTAACAATTTAAGTTACAAAGTCAATTTGTCTCATAGTAACGGAGAGGATAGCCGTTATACTATCTATCACTTCTTGAAGTCGAGTTTTCATGCTCGAAACCATAATATATTGAAACATATATCACTATTTCGCATCAGTTCCCATGTTCTGTTTACCTCAGTGTCCAAATTATTTTTTGACTTTATCTCACTGGAGTCCCAATTTAAAACCCCGCTACTCCTTTACAAAATTTTACGGCCATTCTTATCCGACACTTTCCGTCGGTAAATATAACGATTTCGTTTTCCCAATCGAAATTTAAATGTCGAATGGCAAAGTTGACTGTGTTTCTCTGTAAAAAAAAAACAAAATAATAAATACTTAACATTAGATCATGAATAGTGCAATTTGTAATATATGTAAAATCTTACCGTTATGCCCATATCTCGAGCTATTTTCTTTATAAGTTTTCTTGTTCCCAGAGAACAATAATTTTTGCTTTCAAAAACGTTGTTAATCGAATCATAGTAAAATATTTTCGAGAACTTGATAATTTGGATATTCACACAATGGTGATTGACAAGAAATCTAACGATTTGTGAAGTCATTATAAAAATTACCCTCAGTTTAGCAAACGAGGCGTGTAAGCGTATCCAAGTATATTATTCAACATTCAACCTTAAGTAGCACGTAAATACAGCAGTCTTCAATAAATCTCTGAAGTTAAATTACGGTAGTCCAACAATCGGCAACAAACATAATCTATCTATCTGTATCTAATCTACGCATTAACTAGACAAGGATGCAAAGATTAAGTAAAATATAAGATTGTTAGTTTCACCAGTTATTATAATGTCTTCATAGCCGAGTGGCTAAGAGAGCGGGCGAAGTTGCTAACGGATGCATATTGGCTGGCCAGAGTGAATAGGGTTCGATCCCCCCCGGCTTGAGGTTAAGAAAATTGTTTTTGTTAGATTTCATACTTGGCAATGTTCTGCGTGTCTGTATCAATGTTACAGATTCCGAAAAACTACAAAAAGCAAAATAATTGTTAAACATTGACATGGCGAATTATTACAATATTTATAAATTAATATTAATTGTGAAGAAGAAGGAAGATTCCGAGCGAACGTTTTTTTTTCATTGAATGATAATTACAACGCCATCTAGTAAGATCCGGTTGAACTAGTACGGCTTATATGGTAGCTACTGGCACTCATTTTACCTTCATAGGATTTTTGTTTTGCTTTGTCCATGCACTTTTGCAGCCCACTGTACATGTTTATTTCTCCATTGTTTGTTATCTTAGTTTTTTTTTTTTTTTTTTTTTGTGTACTTTCTTGTATATGTGTGTCTTGTGAAAGTGAATAAATGTCTTCTTTCTTTCTTTCTTTCTTTTATGTTATCGGAACCGTTATTAGTATGTATGTATGTTTGTCTTTTAGCAAATTCTGTAAACGGCTTGATGGTTTTTAACATATTATGTCATTAGATCTCAATGAAAGCCGTGACATAAGGTTAAACATAACATAAGATAAGAACATAAGGTTAGTTGAACTGAAAACTACTTTTCAGTTAAGTGTTTTTGTAGGGAGTTTTAATTAATTTAAATATCATACACAATTATCGACTGACTAGGTATTGCTCGATTGTGCAACGTGTTTATTGTAATTCGTATTTCGCAACGTTGCAAGTTAGCTGGTGAATGAACTTCCGAATCGAACTCATTAATAATGTGCAAGTAAAACATTTTTCAGGGCAAACTACTATTATAAATAATTTACGTAACAGCGATATAAAATATTCGCTTAGGGCATGCAACTTGTTATCTATATATATAAAATTCTAAACTGACTGACTGACTGACTGACTGTTGATATATCAACGCACAGCCCAAACCACTGGACCTAGAGACTTGAAATTTTGCACATAGATTCCTTATACAATGTAGGCATCCACTAAGGAAGGATTTTTGGAAATTCCCACGGGAACGGGAAAAAACGGGATTTATAGATTCGATTCCGAGTGACCGTATCTCAGTAACTATAATAACTAGACTCTTCAAATTTGATACACAAGTAGGTATTACAATAATAAAAACATCCATTTCAGGATTTTTCAAAATTCTCACGGGATAAGGAATAAACGGGATTTATATATTCAGTTCAACGGAATCCTATGAACTATAATTACTAGACTCTTCAAATTTGGCATAGAAGTAGGTAATTGTAATAGTAAAAAACAGTTTTAAGGATTTTTGGAAATTCCCACGGGATAAAGAAAAAACGGGATATTTCAATTTACTGGTCGTAGAAAGCTGAAATTCGGCATGAAGGTTGCTTGGGGAGTGTAGAGGAGCATTGAGAGAGGAATTTCCAAAATTCCCACGGGAACGGGAAATAACGGGATTTATATATTCGATTCCGAGTGACCCTATCTCAGTAATTATAATAACTAGACTCTTCAAATTTGATATACAAATGGGTATTACATTAGTTAAAATATTAAAATCAGGATTTTTCAAAATTCCCACGGGATAAGAAAAAAACCGGATTTATATATTCAGTTCAACGGAATCCTATGAACCATAATTACTAGACTCTTCAAATTTGGCATAGAAGTAGGTAATTATAATAGTGAAAAACAGTTTTAAGGATTTTCAGAAATTCCCACGGGATAAAGAAAAAACGGGATTTATCGTTTTACTGGTCGTAGAAAGCTCAAATTCGGCATGTAGGTTGCTTGGGAAGTGTAGAGGAGCATTGAGAGAGGAATTTCCAAAATTCCCACGGGAACGGGAAAAAACGGGATTTATATATTCGATTCCGAGTGACCGTATCTCTGTAACTATAATAACTAGACTCTTCAAATTTGATACACAAGTAGGTATTATATTAGTTAAAACATTAATTTCAGGATTTTTAAAATTCCCACGGGATAAGGAAAAAAACGGGATTTATATATTCAGTTCAACGGAATCCTATGAACTGTAATTATTAGACTCTTCAAATTTGGCATAGAAGTAGGTAATTATAATAGTAAAAAACTGTTGCAAGGATTTTCGGAAATTCCCACGGGATAAGGAAAAAACGAGATTTTTCGTTTTCTGGTCGTAGAAAGCTGAAATTCGGCATGTAGGTTGCTTGGGGAGTGTAGAGGAGCATTGAGAGAGGAATTTCCAAAATTCCCACGGGAACGGGAAAAAACGGGATTTATATATTCGATTCCGAGTGACCGTATCTCTGTAACTGTAATAACTAGACTCTTCAAATTTGATACACAAGTAGGTATTATATTAGTTAAAACAAGCGTACAGTATGCTTAGTATAAGTTTTTACTTCATGATACACAAGTAGGTATTATATTAGTTAAAACAAGCGTACAGTATGCTTAGTATAAGTTTTTACTTCACCAAAATACTTCTCGATCGCGTTTACGTAAAAAATTCAATTACTAGGGAAAGATGGACAGCGTCTCCGCGCGCGCACTTCCATGTTTCCATAGAATTTGGTTGCTCCCAATCATTAGATTGGGCGTCAATGAGGGAGGCCTTTGTCCAGCAGTGGACGTCCTACGGCTGAAATGATGATGATGCTTTTATGTGAGTTCAACCTTTTTCGAATAAAATCGAATTGAGTATTCAAACATCATTGTTGAACTCGCATAAAAGCTTGGTGCAATGCAAATACATATAAAATGCTTAGTCCTGAAGTACTAAATGACTGACTGGCGGATTAACGCACAGCCTAAACCGCTGTATGTAGAGACCTGAAACTTGGAGGATGTGGTCTTTGTATGACGTAGGCATCCGATAAGAAAGAATTTTCCGGAATTCCCACGGGATAAGGAATATACGGGATGTATATATTTCATCAGTCGAGAGTGACCCTATCCCCATAACGAAGATTACTAAACTGTTCACATTGGGCATGCAAGTAGACTATTAGAATAGGTATAAAGCTAATTTCAATAATTTTGAAAATTTCCACGGGATAAGGATAAATCAGATTTTATTTACTCAACTCAACTGGATCCTATGTCCGTAACTACAATTACTAAACTTTTCAAATTCAGTATAAACGTAAATAGTCATACATAACAGCAAAAAAACTTATTGCGGGATTTTTGGAAATTCCTGTGGGATAGATAATCTACGAAACTTCCGAGCCTATGGCGACGCCTTCTACTAGGGGTGTATGGTATAGCTTCGCAATATACCTACGATAACTGTAACCACATTTATAGCACAATATGATCGTTGAATGAACCCTAATCATTATTACTTTGTTTGTCCTTAATAATCTACAATCACAACCGGGCTTCCGCCCACTGGCCTCCCAACAAATCCCCTCATAGCCAGCCCTGACCACCTGAACCAACACTCGGTTCGGGATTGTGATACAAGGTTTAGTTACCTTGTGCTGTGTGCTTAACATGCACTGTTCCTTAAACTTGATTGATTATTATACGGTTCATTCTTGTGATCATATTGCTCTACAATAGGCACGACATTACATAAGGAACGTTTAGGGACTCACCATTGGTTGTTCTTTTACTCACTACACAAACGCACAATGCAATTTATCTCCCCTATCCTTCATACATACTTTCAATACAAGTTAATGCCCTTTTTACCAGTCGCGCCTTTGCCGTTAACTTTCAAACTAGCCACCGTTGTCTAGTCACCAAAAAAGATCGCTCCCCACTCACACTCAGTGTTACCAGTACAAAAATCAATGACAGTTTTAGTTCACTCAACATTCTGTCCAAATCGCGCTTTGCGGCGACACTCCCGAAGGCGAGAGCTTGCTGGCTTGTTACAACAGGACAAATAGTTGACGCATCCACTCGGCGATCCTCTCCTTTGCCTTTATGGCTGCGTCCCTCTTCTTCCTGGTCGATTCACCTTCAACCGAATCATCACCGCAGTGTGTTGCATCATGTTGTTCCTCATCACCACGAGAAACTCCATTCCGGTCAGCTGTATCACCAGTTACACGAACTAAGTCGTCCATTACCCAGGTATGTCCGCGAAGTCTGAAACAATTTTGACTGGCACGCCTCTTGCCGCTGTAAATCTTCTTAAAGCCAGCAAACATTCATCAGCTGTTAAGTTGTTTACTACTTCCATGTGAATGGCGCGCACAGCTAAACATGTGTACATACATATCCATCGTTATTCCTTCCCAGACTCAGTACTCACAAACATTGGTCCAAAATAGTCCATTCCAGTATAAGTAAATGGTTTGCTATAATTTACTCTCTCTGCTGGTAACGCTGGAGTAGGTGGCAGTTTATATGGACCTCCTCCATATTTCATGCACTGAGGACATTTTCTAATTAAGCACTACACCTCTGCTCTCCCCTGCGGTATCCAGTATTTTGTCGAATGATACTCAATGTATGTGCTACCCCTACATGGTAGTTGGACTCATGAGTACTTTTAATAATCTCATTTGTGAAAATACATTTCCTTAGTATCAGTATAGGATGTTTCTTGTCATACGTCCATGTGGTGTTCGACATGCGCCCTTTGCATCTTAATATTCCATCAACATCGAGGAATAAGCCTAACTTGCATGATAAATGAGTGAGTCCTTTTGCCTGCGACTTCATCGGGAAAATATTCTGATTGCAATGTCTTATCACGTCATTAGTCTGCGAGGGTTCTTCTGTAGTTGCAGGTAACTCTACTACGTCTACATCCTCGGGCTGTGCTGTGTGCTTAACATGCACTGTTCCTTAAACTTGATTGATTATTATACGGTTCATTCTTGTGATCATATTGCTCTACAATAGGCACGACATTACATAAGGAACGTTTAGGGACTCACCATTGGTTGTTCTTTTACTCACTACACAAACGCACAATGCAATTTATCTCCCCTATCCTTCATACATACTTTCAATACAAGTTAATGCCCTTTTTACCAGTCGCGCCTTTGCCGTTAACTTTCAAACTAGCCACCGTTGTCTAGTCACCAAAAAAGATCGCTCCCCACTCACACTCAGTGTTACCAGTACAAAAATCAATGACAGTTTTAGTTCACTCAACATTCGGTCCAAATCGCGCTTTGCGGCGACAGAGCCGATTAAAAAAAAATCTTTTGCCAGTAAAAAGTTACACTATCCTTTATTGACATAGGCTACTTTTTTCCGGAAAAATACAAAATTCCCAACGGATAGAAAAAAAAATTCAACTTAGGAGCTCATTTTAAAATGTCTTTCACCAATAGAAAAGATACACTGTCCTTGATTAACATAGGATGCTATTTTCCGGATAAATGCAAAATTCGCGCGGTATAGAGAAAATCACGAGAAAATAGTAAATTTCACTTCGGGGCTGAGTTTAAAAAAAATACCAAAAGAAAGCTACACTATCCTTTATTGGTATAGGCTAGGCTACCTACTATTTATTCGGTAAAATGCAATATTCCCGTGGGATAGAAAGAAGTGAATATCACTTGAGGGCTGATTTGTAAATTTCTTTCACCGGTAGAAAGCTACACCTTTAAGGACATAGGCTACTTTTTCTCGGGGAAAATGCAAAATTCCCGCGGGATAAAAATAAGCGAAAAATTGCATAGAATAAGGACAAATTTGTTGAAATTCCCACGGGATAGAGAATAAACGGGATTTATAATATTCACTAACTGATACTGATGATGATGAAATGATAATAATGATGGATGTTGCCGTTGCCGGATTTTTGTATATACAATGAAAGAGATGAATAAGCTTTACCACAAATTGGAATTCTACGCGGACGAAGTCGCGGGCAAAAGCTAGTCAGTCTATAATATTTAACATTGTATGGTGAAGCCGGTCCTTTAACATGTTCGGTTTTTTAAACTTTTATTGATTACCTATATATTATTATTGCTATTATATTTTTAAAGTAGCTACATTTACATTACATAAGATACGATTAATTAACTATGCCTTTCTGCACTGCTTGTTCACTCGAAGTAGAAAAAAATAAATGGGTGGGACATTTAAGAAGTACTAAACACAAAAATAATCCTGTGATTAAAGCAACTGATAGCGCGGTTGAACGTCTGCAATTCTGCATTTAGAGGTCGCATATCGTCTTACAGAGTATTTGGATCTGATGAGTTGAAATGTGTTTTACCCGAAATGTTTCTGATTACTTTAGCGCCTAAATTAGAAAGTATTATAAACACACGTCTGCAAAAGTACGATTGTTTAAAAATCAACTTTGAATATTTTTGCAACTTTCTTTTATTTAAAGACGACAAAGAGGAAATTAAATCTTTTACTACAAAAAACTTTGCAGTACATCAAAACTACAATTTTAAAGAACTGTATCAAAACGGGTTTTAAAAAACGTTCACGTGGTGGGTTCACGTGGTTTTAAAAATTTCAAGAACGCGATAGTGGTCGGACATTTTTATCCAATTTATATTTAGAGGTAAATATCAACAAGTACGAACCATTAAAAAGGTTCTTCTTACATAGAGTTGCCAAAGTTTATTAAAAATAAAAAAGCCTGCACCAACATACATAATAAAGATAATTATTGCTTTCTTTGGAGTATTGTTGCTGCGCTCTATCCGACTAAAACCCATAAAGAGCGTACGACTTCATACCCACACTTTAATAGTGTGTTGAATGTTGATAACATGTGTTTTCCAGTAACCTTTTCAGATATTGCTACTTTCAAGCAGAATAATATTGATTGACATAAACATAATAAAATTAACTTTAAATAAATTAACAGTATAATTAAAAATAAAGTAAAACTAACTAAACTAAAAACTAAATAAAATTAATAAATGGTTTAATTAATGATTTAAGCATCAATGTGTATTCTTTAAAAAACAATCGTACAGTTGTAGGACCACTTTTCAGATCCGAGTACACTAGACGTAAAAAAATAATTAACTTTTAATTGAGAACGGTCCTAAATCACACTACGTTTTAATAAATAATTTACCGCGACTCGTTCGTTCTCAAATTACTAATCATCATGGTAAACTTAATTTTGCGAAGACTGTCTCATATTTTTTGCTACAGAACACGGATATATAAGACATACTTGCAGCGGGATAGCCACTGTGCTCCCAGATAAGGGTACATTTCTTGAATTTAAACATTTTGACTGCAAACAAGACGTGCCCTTCGTAGTGTATGCTGACTTTGAAACCATTCTTATACCCTACCATGGTTGTGAACAGGCGTCTAGACGCATAGTTTTACCTCGAAAAATCAAGTTCATTTACCTTCAGCTTTTGCTTATCATATAGTTTGTTCTTACGACAAAAGCCTAAATCGTTTTGTTCAGTATCCTGGTCCTGATTGCGTTTCTGAGTTTTTATAATATTAGTATAGACATGTAAATGAAATATATGAAGTGTTAAATAACGAAGTCGCTATGAGTCTTACCCATGAAAACTTTTTAGCATATAACAACGGTACAACTTGTCACATAATTTGTCATACCCCCCTGTTTTGGGATAAAGTAAGAGACCACTGTCATTTAACAGGGGCATACCGCGGTGTGGCGCATCAATACTGTATTATGTTATTCTTTCACAACTTGTCAGTGTACGATTGGCATTTATTTATCAAGGAATTGGGATAATGTTCAAGACCTATAAAAGTAATACCTAAGAACAAAGAAAACTATATTTCATTTACAAAATTTTTGAGGTTATCCAATAATCAGTATGCGCAAATACGATTTGTAGACTCATTTAAATTTTTAGGACGAGTTTAGAAAAGTTAGCAAAGGGTTTATGTAAAGCAGATTTTTTACACCTGAGTAATTTTTTCCCTCAACAAGCCAAATTTGATTTATTAATACGCAAAGGAGTTTATCCTTACGATTACATGTCCAGTTGGGAAAAAATTACAGAAACTGAGCATGGGGTCATAGTTCGATATTATAATTTTTTCCTTGTATAAATTTATTTTAAGCTTAATTTAATGTAATTTATTTTAATCAACAATTTAAATAGGTACCTATAATATTACATATACTGTGTTGTAAAACAAAAACGAAGTCTATTAAACAAAAATTAAGGCTAAATAAAGTAGTTATGCGAAGTGTACGAGGACATCCACCGTCGTTTGTTATAAAAAATGAAGCAGCTAAGGGGAATAGACTAATTAAAATCCAAATAATTAACATAAGGTACTGCGTGCCCGAACAAAACGATGAAACCAGTGAAAACGTTCTGCTTAGTGCACAATATGTGACGAGTGACGGATATGATGGATGAGATAATAGACAGTATACAATATAATAGAAAAAATATTAATTAATGTTTATTATTTAAAACTATCTCATTTTCACTATAAATTCTGATTTTATTGTGAAATATATCACGCCAATTATTGTTATATTATGTTTTAGTATTATTTAATGTTCCTTCAAGTGCAAAAATAAATATCGATTCATATCGATACCTTAATTCGAAGACACAAAAGCTATGGGACACACCCACATTCCCATACTCTAATTGTTTATCTGATAGATATTTAAATTCATTAATTATAGCAATACTTGACAAATGAACTATTCAACACAAAACAATATTCCGTTCTGTTTCAGCAGTCTCTTAGGCCAAAATGCTCAACAATACAATCATGAAAAGTCTTCAGATTTATTACATTAGTACAGAACAGCGTTGCAGAACCATTGATAGCTTGACCATTGACAGTTTACCCTAAAAACCATTCAGGACTTCGTCATTACTATCTATAGTATCGACATGTGTCAATACCATTAATAACATTGAAAATATCAATAGTGATTTATAAGAAATACCATAAATAATGGATATACTAGTACAAAACTAAAACAAGTACTTGATTATTTCCTCGATTTGTACTATTTTAAGCAAATTTATTAAGTGTTTTTAACATTAATTAAATTAAATCCGTCAGGCAAACATACAAATTCTCCCTAAAATTCGGCAATAGTACCTGTGGCCACACTCAACAAACAGAAAAATAATAAGACTTTACTCTTATTGGATGAAGCTCCCCTTCTAACAATCTGATTGGTCGACTCTATTATATACTAATATTATTGGGTAAATTTTCAGGCTGGGAGCACTTACAAACCAAACTTCCATTCACTCATTCAATCTCTCAATCACTAACATTATTTGAATTTGAAATATTTATTAATAATAATAATAATAATAATAAATATCACGGGACAACTCACACCAATTGACCTAGTCCCAAAGTAAGCTTAGCAAAGCTTGTGTTATGGGTACTAGGCAACGGATAAACATACTTATATAGATAGATACATACTTAAATACATATTAAACACCCAAGACCCGAGGACAAACATTCGTATTTTTCATACAAATATCTGCCCCGACACGGGAATCGAACCCGGGACCTCAAGCTTCATAGTCAGGGTCTCTAACCACTAGGCCATCTGGTCGTCTAAAATTATATATAATTATAATTATAGATTATATCTTAAAAATAGTGAATTTTACTAAATTAAAGACGAATATTTTTTAATTGAATGAACCTCTATAGTGACAGGTGACAGCTTAAAATCATTTCACTCAAACAATTCGTACCGCAATGCGTACATAAAATGTCATCGGGATTTCAGTGACAAATTAACATCAAATATGGCCCAAGCCTTAAGGCCGCCATTAAGGGGAAATAATAATAATAATAACATCAAATACAATTTATTACAATTATTGTGTTATTTTGACTAGTTAAGGGTGTTAGCTAACTAGAATAAGCATTAATTTAATGTGAAATGCTTTAATTGCTTCAAAAATGATATGTCAAAGCAAGGTAAGGTTATGTTCTTTTCAGATCGTTTTTATATGATTATTTTCTAAAATAACAGTTATTTTTCCAATAAAGTATTCATTTCTAATGTAAAATACAAGTCGTTATTAATAAATTATAACCATTTTATGTTTCAGATAAAACTAAGGAAGTTATTGAGCAAAAGCAAATACAGCCATAGACCATTTTTACATTATGACTGGAACTCAGAATATTCTCCAAGGATCGACATAATTTTACTCCTATAATTGTTCACAGCAGTCCCAGGTAAGAATTCAATAAGAATTTTGCAATTCCAATCCAAGGTAATTATATTAATTAACATAGTTAATTTGGCCTATATGGGAAATTTTCAAACGCTAATTTCACCTTATTGAATTAATTATGTGAGGTAATCTTTATTAAACTATAGTGATTGGACTGCAAATAGAACAGATTTATAACATAATCAATAAAATAAGCTCAATCATAAAATTTATTAGCTTCGGCAAAATTTGACTATCGTTAAATTTTGACTTTGGTAACTGACTAAATTCTATGGATTATCCTAAGCTATTTATTCAAAAAATATACTGAATTAGACTAGGAGGAATGGATTCTACATAGATTTTGACTATAAACATTAAAATTTAATTATTTTAGTTGATTCAAAATTTTCAATTCCCCGCACCAAAATCTCTAAACTAAATGACTATTAATTCTGACTTATTTGAGTTAAAAATCTAGACCAAACTAAATTATTCTGTATCTAAACCAATATTAAGATGAAATCTAACTAAATGCGCTTTGATCTAGCTAGTATTTTAAACAAAAGATGGAAAATTCAGAATTAACTTGACGTATACTTTGTTTCAGAAATATTTTGATTCTATACTATGAATACTACATCAGAATCATTAACAACGCCAATATCAGCCAACAACAAAAGAAATTCAAGACTGAAGACGGATTTCAGTGAAAAATTCAAGAAAATATGAAAGCATTCAGTGTAAACAAGTTATTGAATAGTTCCATCAATACTTCAAGTAATTAAGTTGAGTTTGTGTTAGAATATTAATGTAGAAGCTTATTAATGATTGTGGTTGTAGTTTTTGCCTATAAAACACATAAAGAGAATAAATATTATTTCTATAATATTTATTCTTTACATCAACTATATTGCCAGAGTTCCAATATTTAATTCTAAAGAAAAATCCATAGTTGTTGGTTTTACCAACCGCTACATCAAAGAGGATTTTATAGCATCTGCACGTAAGAAGAAGTCATTCCCCGCTGGCGAAATTGGCTTTCAGGGCACTCCGCAGACGGTCTATGTTAACGATCATTTGACGCCGGTGAATAAGAAGCTGCTTACGTTGACTAAAACGACGTTAAAGGCGAAGGGATATATACATATATGGGTTAAATACTGTAAGATACATGCTCGCAAGGATGATAATTCTAAAGTACATATTATAAACAGTGAGCGAGATTTAAATAAATTACTTTAGTTTGGTATTGTTTAGATAATCTATTGATTCCCGCATGTAGTCTTTTTATTATTCCTTCTGGGTTGTTGCTATTGTTAATATTGTATATTTTTGTTATATTTTGCCAAATTAGTTTGAGTATCACTGAGCCTGAGTTAATCACTACCTGCATTTGTTTATTGGCGAAGCCGCTAGCGGCGCGCTCACTGCTTTGCACTTGTCTCTTTTTTACGCACTCATTGAATCTATTATTTATAATATGTTCACTCTTTTTCGCTCGCGGTATGTTATTCCTGCACCTTGAGGGTAACTGTACTATGACTCGCCACAGGTTGAACTCATGCAGTTGTTTATTTCACTACAATTCATTAGTTAATTTGCACTATTATACATTTATTCACGTGATATTGAACTTGATTCGAAATTATGCTGTTTTTGCCTGGACGTAAATTTGTAAATGTGTACTGATGGTTCGAAGGATGATTTTTATTCTATTTATTATCAAAATGTGAGGGGACTTCGCTCCAAAACGCTTACATTTTATCGTAACCTTAGCTTAGTGTCTTATGATATTATTGTTTTAACTGAAACATGGTTAACGGACGGTGTGCTAGATTCTGAGTTATTTGACAGTGGGTATGTTGTGTGGCGGCGGGATCGTGACCTAGCACTGACTGGGCAGAGTCGTGGTGGCGGTGTCATTATTGCTACTCGCAGGGAGTTAACCGTTGCGCCGCAGCCGATCTAGTGCTCCTCGGCTGAGGACCTGTGGGTTTCTTTGTCTTTTAAGGATCGGTGCGGTAGTCCGGTCAAAGTTCATTTATGTGTTTTGTATCTTTGTAAGCAAAACAATGTTAACACATTTTCACAACAACTATCTAATTTCTTAAATAGTCTAAATAAATTAATACTGGACCATCCGAATGACAAGTATCTAATAATAGGGGATTTCAACATGAGTGGTATATTGTAATGACAGCGGAGCTGAGAGAAAACAGAAGAGGAGGTGGAATCTTTGTGTATGCTCATAAAAGTGTAACTTTTGTCCAATGCAGTGTGAAAACCTATAACTTTGAGTGCATAAGTGGTGAGGTGATTATGCCCAGTGGATACATATCATATGTGTGTGCAGTGTACCGCCCCCCCCAACTTAGTATAAGTAACTTTATTGGTGAGCTGTCTCAAGTCTTATCTAAATACCCTGTTAATTCAAATTGTTTGTTATGTGGTGACATAAACATAGACTTAAAAGTTTCCAATACTTTGACAGGCTCCTATCAGGACATGCTGGCAAGCTTGGGATTTACTTGTTGTATAACACAGTACACTAGAGTTGAAACAACAGTAAAAGGCACCTCTAAAACATGCATAGATCACATTTTTATTCGAGATATCTCCGCGGCCGTAAACCATTCGCATAAACATTCTATTATTGCATCAGTAGTTAAGGAGGCCATAGTTGACCACTTTATAGTAGGTATAGCCCTTATCAACCAGCTGAAAAATAAATCCCATATGCATAAAAAGATAGATAACCGCCTTGTTAGGCAGGAGCTTGTCAAGGTTGATTGGAACCCTGTATTTAAATTGTCAAACCCTAATGACATATTATATGAGTTTATTGTTGATAAGTTTACTGATATTTACAAGCTGTGTACTGTACAAAAACCAATTGCCAAGGTGAGGGATATTGGTAATTTATGGATTACTGATAAACTAAGAGAAATGTCCCATATTAAAAATAGGTTATTACAATTACATTTAAAAGATACTAAAAATAAAGAAAAGGAGTTATTATATAAGAAATATAGAAATAAAACGAATAGATTAATGAATAAAGCTAAAAACAATTATACTAAAAAAGAAATTTGTGATAATTTTAAAAACCCAAAGAATATGTGGCAAATAATTAATAGATTAACGGGAAGGGTAGTTAAAGCAGTTGACGATTTGCTCATAAAATCTTTTAAATGTAAAGCAAGTGAATTATGTAACATTTTTTCACAGGACTTTCATGATAATGTATCAAATATACTTAACTCGTGTCGAGTGCCGTTACTTGAGGAGAGCTCGTACAGTAACACCCCACTATTAACACTAAAAATCAGTAAAATAAAAAATGACACTATGGGAAAAATTATTAACAAAATTAATGAAAACAAAAGTGCAGGATTTGACATGATCAGGGCGAAAGATATTAAATTTATAACTAAAGAAATTACCCCTGTATTAACTCATCTTACTAACCAATGTATATCATATTCTATTTACCCGGATAAACTAAAAATTGGTCTGATTCGACCCATTCACAAAAAAGGTAAATTTACTGATACTAATAATTACAGACCGATGACATTGCTTTCTATCATAGACAAAATCATAGAAAAATACCTAGGGAAAAAAATCAATGAATTCTTATCGGGTAACGGCATTATTCACGAAAGGCAGTTTGGTTTCCAAAAGGGTAGGAATACCTCCCAATTATTAGCCCAGTTCACGGATGAAGTAAATATGCATTTGAACAATAGAGAACATGTAATAGTAACAATGATAGACTTCAGTAAAGCGTTTGATACCCTAGATCGTGAAATTCTGTATAAAAAATTACAGCAGAATGGTATACAGGGGCCAATCCTTGAATGGTTTAAAAATTATCATAGCAATAGATTCAACACGGTCAGCATTGCGGGAGAGCAGAGCGAGCTAATGCACTCTGCTCAGGGCACAGCGCAAGGATCAATTATTGGGCCAACTGAGTATTTGACATATGTCAATGACATGTGTAACATATTCCAGTTGGCCTCTGTATACCAGTTTGCTGATGACACCTGCCTTATCACAGCAAATAAGAATGTCAATATTGCAGAGAGTCAAATGCAAACAGAATTTAACATGTTGTGCAAATGGGCCCATGATCTTGGACTAGTTATCAATTAAAATAAAACCAAAGTGATGTATATACACTCACCATACCTTAATACAGTAACAGTACCTACCATTGTGGCCCACGAGCACACATGCATGCATAACCAGAACACATCTTGTGAGTGTGAGCCGTTAGAACTCGTCAAATTGCATACCTACCTTGGTTTAAAAATAGATAGCAAATTTAATTGGGAACCTCATGTAACTCATGTATGTAATAGACTAAGGTCAATACTCAGTAACCTCAGTATATTGAAATATAAAATGCCATACAATACTCTTAGATTGTTGTATCTGGCACTGGCAGATTCAATAATAAATTATGGTATTTCTAGCTATGGTAGAACCTACAAAACATTTTTACAGCGTATTTATAACTTGCAAATAAGAATATTGAAAACAATAGTTCCACTAAAAGTTAAATACCTACACAGAAATAACTATAATAAATTGTTCCAATATTGTCGAGTCCTGAGTGTATTTGATAAGGTAAAATTAGCTGTGATATTAGAGTATAAGAACCAAATAGAGAAACTTGATAGGTATACTAGACCAGCCAACCTCCGGCACTTAACCAATCAATCCTATTTCAAGATACCTAAGAGCATAAATCAATATGGCAAAAGAGTGTGGTCAAATTATTTGCCACATATCCTAAACAGCTTCCCTAACAATACCATAAATTGTATACTTAATAAGCCTACACAGCAGACTAAGAGTATTGTAAAAAAGTACCTATTAACTAATATTAACTAATTATAATAAGTTAATGTAGTGTTAATGAAAGTAAGTTGTTAGTATATAATCTTAAAATTTAAAAGATTGTACTAATAATATTAATAATTTATTTGTATTCTTTGAAAGTAATAAACAGTTTAAATTTTTTTTTTAAATTTTTTTTTTTTGTGGTCGGCACAGGGTTTATCGATGATACCGTCCAACTACGTAAATGGTGATGAGTGCAGTCTTGTGGATGACCTTCAAACACATAATCTAAGCCAATATAACGGTGTCTTTAATCATTATGGTAAGCTGCTGGATTTAGTTTTGTCAAACGATGTTGTGTGCGTTAGTGAATGTGCGAATGCCCTAGTACCTACCTATTGATACGTATCATAAGGCATTGATTATCCACATTAAATATTCTGTGACTAATACTTTAGAATCAACCTCAAGGGTTACATATTTTTATAATAAGGGTGACTATGATTCTATTAATAATGAACTGTCAGGCATTGATTGGGAGCGCGAGTTTTTGCAGCGCTCTGTAGATGAATCACTGGACTTCTTTTACGCAACTTTTAGAAGTATGAGAGATAGGTTTATTCCCAGTAAAACAATCAAACCTGACACACATCTGGCATGGTATTCTTTTGGACTTAAAAAATGTATCAAAGAGAAACATAAATTTTTAAAAAAATATAAAACTTACAAAAATAGGTCTGACTTCATTTCTTATTGCGTATTGAGGGACAGAGTTCGTAAATTGGAACAGGAGTGCTTTAATTCATATATTAAACGTGTTGAAAGTAACATTGCTAAGAATCCAAAGCAGTTCTGGTCGTTCATGAAATCGAGATCCAGCTCCAATGCTATACCGAGTAGTTTGAAATACGGTGACAGGCAGGTTAATAATGGTACTGATATATGTGAAGCTTTCTCAGATTATTTTCTTTCCACTTTTTCGATGTCAAGCGTCAGTAACCCAACGCCTAGTTCGACTCCCGATCCATTTGCTGACCCCACGGCTAGTTTGAGCAGTATTCAACTGAATTCAGCAATGATTACTAATATACTGCTCAAGCTTGACCCTTCGAAATCGGCTGGTCCTGATGACATGCCAGCTCAGTTTTTAATAAATTGTGCGAGAAGCTTAGCGAAACCCATAATCATTAATTTATAACGGTGTCTCTTAGCACAGATATCACGTATACTTAAAAAGAGGCACCAACCTTTGTTACTTTGTATCCATAAGTGAATGAATAAACGATTTTTTTTTTTTTTTTTAAGTATTGATTTTTGTACAAAACTAAAATTTGACGCAAATTACAGATATAAGGCCTATTTTTGGTAAAATAAAAAACAGTTTTGTACTTCGAATAATAAAAATATTACAGTAATGAATAATAATGTTGTATTTTTTCGATGAATTACAACCCATTTTAATTATTTCAATCTAAATTTGTACAATTTCATGTTCTTTTTACCCCGTTTTGTGTCAATTTCCTTCTCTTACGACAGTAATAATGCCCTTTTATTTTGCTAAAGGGACCTTTATGACTGAAGGTTATATTTTGAAAGTATGTATATATGTAAAACTCTTTATTGTACATAAAACATGAAAATTACCAGTTAACAAGAGAGACAAATGTACAAAGGCGAACTTATCCCTTTAAGGGATCTCTTCCAGTTAACCTTAGAACGATTGACAGGACATCAGAGACAAGAGTAGGCATACAAAGCAGAGTAAAAAAACGAAATCAAAAATAAACCCAAACTAACAAAACATAAACAATACCCATACATACAAAAAATACACACAAGTACACACTTATATAATATAAAATGAATACAATAGACTAATACATATCAAATCTACAAAAATAGACTACATAAAAACTACATATACATTAATATATACGCATATACACTAAACAGAGAACACCACAGAGGTAGACAGAGGTATTCTCTATTTAAGATGAACTGTCGAGTCAGTACGCCCCTAAGCGATTCCGGAAAATGGCTATCGACTGCGACTTCCTGATGTCACTCGGCAACCGATTCCACAGACTAACAGCGTGCACGGAGAAGGATTTGGAATAGGATCTGGATTTAGTTACAGGAAAGGCTAGCAAAAGATTATCACTTGACCGCAACCGGTTCCCAGACCCAGAAGCCAAGTAATTAAATCTTTCGGAGAGGTAAGACGGGGACTGTGGTTTAAAAAGGACATTAAAAAGCAACGACAGGATGTGAACATTCCAGCGTAGACGAATTGGGAGCCACTTCAGCTGAGCGCGAAAACAGGACACGTGATCGTATTTTCGGAGACCGAAAATAAAGCGTATGCATACGTTCTGAAGACGCTCAAGCTTGTCAAGCAGCTGCTCAGAAAGATCGAGATACGCTATGTCCCCGTAGTCAAGGAGAGGGAGAAGGAGAGAACGTGCCAAAGTAATCTTGGTGTGAAGAGGAAGGAAACTTTGCAGACGTCTAAGAGAATGGATCGAAGCAAAAAGCTTCCGGCTGACCTCAGAAACATGAGCCGACCAGGACAGAGTCTGATCCATGATGATACCCAAATTCTTGACCGTGGGTGAGAAAGGAATAGGAGTACCGTCAAAAATTAATTCGGGTAATACCTGGTCAGACATCCTTGAGACAAAGTGAGGGCTTCCAACAACAATCGCCTGCGACTTTTTGGCGTTCACCTTCAAACCGAATTCAGCTGCCCAAACCCGAATGGCCTCGAGATCGATGTTGACGCGATTAATCAAGTCAGGGAAGTCATCAAAATCTGCCGCCGCATATATCTGAAGGTCATCAGCATAAAGGTGGTAGGAAGAGTAAAGCGACGCCGTTATACCATTTGTTCAATCCCGCCTGGGCCACAATCCAACCAGCCTGATTCGGGCCGCTGGGCCCTATGAGTAACCCGGAGAGCCTGGCTGTTCCCAGGGGATTGAATGGGCAAACGGCAGTCCGCCGCAGCCCTCAAAACAACGACAAATAGCGGCGGCACGATTAAGGGGTTGTTCAGGACAATTTCAATTATACTACAGACTATCGCTTACCCAGGTGCCTGCGTCAAGGCCTGGCGTACCCGACGGCGGCGAACGACAATGTGGTGTGTATTTGTGTTTGTGTACCGTGTATGTCTGATTGTCGTCCGTGCAGCAATCGCCGGCCGGGTGCTTCGAGGTTATTCCACACTGACAAGACGAATCCCCAAAATATGCCCGTAGGCATATGATTCGTGTGCCGATCGATCACAAGAAACGTACTTTTCACAAGGATCACAAGTGGTTTTACATTTAATCAGATTTCAAGGCAACATATGCAAACTCGTTACCAACAAATCAACCAGTCATAATGGCGGCAACCGAACTCCACGCACACTCAAGCCAAACCGTCAAGTGTCATCATGTCGCTAACTGACAGGTGACAGTTGATGGTGCGTTCAAGTTGCAAAAACAAACGCTCCGAATTCAATTCGGAACAATCCCCCGCTCCAGTCAGATCTTTTCTGACTGCTAATAAATAGGCAGGCGAGCTAAGCTCGACACGGCTCTTTTCAAAACCGAATCTCCAACCATAACTTCAGCAACTCTGGGAATCCCGTCAGACCCATAGAACAGTTCAACAATGCGTCCACGACGCCAATACAAAGGTAGCAAGTTAGATTCCTTAACAAGAACAAGGTCTCCGACCTTGGGAGGATCAGTCTTGTCGGTCCACTTAACGCGCTGCTGCAAGATGTGCAAATATTCCAGAGACCAGCGATGCCAAAAGCTCTGGGTCATCTGTTGGAGCAACTCATAGCGACTCAATCGTGATGAAGTCACTTCCCGGAAGGGGTACTCAGGCAGGGCGTTGAGGGGCCGACCAATCAAGAAATGACCAGGCGTCAGGGCTTCCAGGTCATTTGGGTCTGAGGAGATTGGGCAGAGTGGTCGCGAGTTGAGGACGGCTTCAATTTTACAAAATACCGTTGCAAGTTCCTCGAACGTTAGTATCGTATCACCAATAACTCGGCGGAGATGCGTTTTTGAAATCTTCACCACTGATTCAAAAATTCCACCCCAATATGGGCATGCTGGGGGATCAAATTGCCACCTAATGCCCATTCGGGACATTGCAAAACTTAAATTATCCTTATCATTATTCAAATAGGTACAAACTTCGCTTAAGTATCGGTCAGTGCCCTTATAGTTTGTGCCGTTATCAGATGGGATCAGAGATGGCAGTCCTCGACGGGAAACAAATCTACCTAGCGTTGCAAGGAAGGCTTCCGTGCTGAGGGCACTTACTAGTTCCAAGTGGACTGCTTTGGATGCCAAACAAACAAACACACACAAATATGCCTTGACAGACCGAGCGTGACGAAGCTGAGAGGTCTTCACAAACAAGGGCCCGGCAAAATCAGTGCCCACGCAGGCAAATGGCCGACTCTCATTGACTCGGTCGGATGGCAGATCACCCATCATAGGCTGCGTGGGTGTTGCCTTTAAGCGATAGCACTGCATGCATTTAAAAATGATGCTGCGAATAGTGCGCCTGGCAGATAATATCCAAAAATCACGTTGTAAAATCCCTAACAGGGCATTGCAACCCGCATGGGCGTTGGTAATGTGTCGATCAGACACCAACAAATTCCCCAAAGTTTCTCCTTTTGGAAGCAGCAAAGGATGGCGAGCCCCATACGGTAAGCTCGAGTTTCGGAGGCGCCCACCAACTCTAAGCAGGCCCGAGTCGTCCAGGAATGGGTTCAGGCGAGTGATGGAACCTCTCACAGACGATCCTTTCTTAAGGGCTGCAATGATCGATTCAAAATGTTCTGCTTGAACTGCTCGAACCCAAAACATCAGGGCTTCGTGGCGTTCCGAGGGCGACAAAACCGATGTTTCGTCCTTATTAGTTGGGTTCCGTCCGTTGCGTATGAAACGCCGGATCCAAGCGGTAACCCCAATCAATTTCGACAAAGTACTGTATTTGTCCAAAAGGAAGTTCAAATTATACACAGGTTGCGTTTCCACAACGCCAACACGTAAACCTGGCAACGCCTCGGGAGAGGAGAACCGATTCCGGGGCCAGGACGCCTCAGGATGCGTCAACCAATCTGGTCCCCACCAAAGAGGATGATTCACAAGCGTAGGAGCCTCGCAGCCTCGCGATGCGCAGTCTGCGGGATTCATTTCTCCTGGTACATGTCTCCAGATCAGCTTGGTCTGAGAGCTGTGGATCTGTGAGACTCGATTCGCAACAAAAACCTCGAGGTTATGCAAGGAAGTGCGAAGCCAACAAAGAACAATCTCACTGTCAGTCCACGCAAAAACATCCGAGATCTCAACGGTACGACCCAATGTACCACAAACATGATGGAGGAGCCTAGTAAGAAGGGCTGCCCCTGACAATTCCAGTTTAGGAATGGTTAGCAGAGTCCTGATAGGGGCTACCTTACTCTTGGCCAATACAAGATGAACGCCTACAAGACCAGATGCACTGACAGTCCGCAAAAATACCACGGCCGCATACCCTCGTTCGGATGCGTCACAAAACCCGTGGAGGCTAACTCGACACTTGCCTGGCGGCAGGAAGAGCCTAGGCAAGAAAATCTTATTCACGTCCGGAAGTGCGGACACAATCGAACACCAATCCCTCAACAATTCTCCGTGGAGGGGTTCGTCCCAAGTAACTTCGGCGATCCAAAGCTTCTGCAGAAAACACTTAGCCAAAAAAATTATCGGTGTGATCCATCCATTAGGGTCAAAGGTCCTAGCAACAGTCGACAAGACCGAGCGCTTCGTCCAGGTCCTCGGGAAGTCCAACTTAACTCTAAAAGTAAAGACGTCCTGGACCGGCTGGTACTGTATGCCTAGGACAGCAATCAAGTTAGGATTATCAACATCCTCAAACAGGAGAGGGTCCTGTTGATGTTCCACCGGAAGATCACTCAACAAGTCAGGGCAATTCGACATCCACTTGCGTAGTTCGTAGCCTCCTGACATCAGGATCGCAATCAATTCATCCCGTAGAAGCAACGCCTCCTGGATCGTAGGAGCGCCCGTGCAAATGTCATCGACGTATACGGAATCCTCCAAGATGGTCGCTGCACGGGGATAGTTCAACCGCTCACGATGGGCCAACTCCAACAAAGTCCGGATTGCAATATACGGACTGGATTTAAGTCCATATGTGGTAGTGTTCAACTCATACACTCGCATCGGCTCACAAGGTCGCTCACGCCACAAAATCAACTGGTACCGTCGGTCATCTTGGTGTACGACCGATTGCCTGAACATCATTCGGATGTCAGCCACGAAGACAATTTGATGACGGCGGAAATTGGTGAGGATATCCGAGATGTCCCGTTGCAACTTGGGGCCGGAGTGCAAACACTGGTTTAACGAAACTCCACTTGACGTAGGAGCCGAGCCATCAAAAACTACTCTGATCTTGCCACCCGGGGTCTTCAACACGGCGTGGTGGGGCAGGAAGTAGTGCTCGTGCGCGCGCCAATCAATGTCTGAGGGTGACATGTGTCCCAAACCCTCATACTCGCGCATGAATTCAATGTATTTCTTACGAAAATCCAAATCCCTTTTCATTCGACGTTCCATAGACAACAACCTTTTTTCTGCTAAGGCATGGGACTGACCGAGAGGGGGGCGTGCAGCCCGAAAAGGCAACCGAGTGACGAAGCGACCATCAGCGAGGCGACCAGTATTGTTCTGATAGGACAATTCGCACTCTTCCTCCGCTGGATCGACTCTGGGAGCCCTGGGGGGCTCCTCAACTTCCCAGAAGCGCTGAACAGCGTCAGAAAGCGAAATCCCTACTGCAAAGCTTTGGTCTTCAACCCCGGGGGCCGTACCCCTCACAATGGGACCAAAGAAACTAAGTCCGAAGATGGTTTGTACAGCGGTTAAACCATACGGTCGCAACACCCGCTTCTCACCGGACAAAACCATCCCCAACACGTCTGCTCCAAGTAGCAGATCCACGGGTCCCGGTACAAACCACTGAGGGTCGGCAGAAGTCAAATCCGACGTCAAATTCACCACAACAGGGGAGATAGCAACCTGTGGGTGCCTGCCCAAGATATCATCCAAAATAACAGCCTTGGCCACAACAGTCGGCCCACAATTGACAGGAGAAAAACAAACGTCACACTCTAGATTTTGATCCTTCAACTGAAGGCCACCTATGCCGAAAATGGCGGCAGGGTGAGGTCTACAAGGAAGGCTCAATCTCTCCACCAAATAAGAAGACGCCACCGAGCCCTGGGCCCCCGAATCCAACAGGGCACGAACAAAACAAGAATCACCCTTCGGGCCCCAGACCCTTACGCGGACAGTTGGCAGGAGGACTGTCTCAGGCGGGACGGCGGTGGTGGAAGAGAGTGAGGCAACTACCTATAGCTGGCAACCCTCATTGGGATTGGGGCAACCAGCATCATTTATCCGGTTCGAAGGACCATCCTCACGGTAGTAGTCCTGAGGATTAGGCATCGCCCAATTTGAGCGGAGATATTGCTCCGGCGAGATACCAGGGCGTCTACCCGGACCTCCCCAGTCCGCTGCTGGGTAGCCGATGCTACGTCCACGTCCGAATGGAGGCGGGCGGCGTGTCAAACGCGGTCGTTCAGCCAATGGTGGCGAAAACCTACTAGGAGTGGTGCGACTCTGAATCACTGCAAAACCCTCCTGCTGACGAGGAGCAGGGGGAGGGGAACCCCCGCCCGTGAGCGGCGAGCCCCGTCGTGACTCCCTTTGGGGTTGGTGGGGATGCGAACCCCCGCCCGTGGGGGCGCGTCCAACATCATCCCCTCGACCGACTCCATTCTTATTGTGACACAACACCTGGTGGTGCTTCCCTTGGCAGTGCGGGCACGGCTCCTGTCGTGCACAATCCCGCTGCAAATGCTGCCCCAAACAAGAGTAGCACCACCGGCGGTCGTTCGCAATACCGCGTCGATCCTTAACTTTCCTGTTAAGGAATTGGGGACAAGCAGGAACGAGATGTCCATCGGTGTTGCAATAGACGCAGCGGTGACGAACTTCGGTCGTCGCGTATCTGACTGCTGGGCGACGCGACTCTACCGCCCTTGGCTTAGGGGGGCGAGCGACAGCACGTCGCTGATCCAGAGGGGGCCTCTCTGGGATCCGCGAGGGCCCCTCAACACCAGCATTGTCCAGCAGGCGGCATTCCTCGTCCAAAAATGTCAGTAGGTCAGCAAAGGGTGGCAGGTGGGTGGCACTGTCCCCACCGTGCTTTTGTTCAAACCGGACCTTCAAATCGGTTGGCAACCTCGACAACACAATGTGGAGTAGGATGAAGGACCATTCATCCACAGGTAGGCCAAGTCGACGCAGGGCATTCAAAGCTACCAACATTGGATTCACCAAATCCACCCGCAAGGTGGCAACCCTGTTGATGTGAGGCAATGCCAAAATCTGAGACACATGCGTGTCAGCCAAGCGCCTAATATTGGCATATCGTTTTGTCAAAAGGTCCTTCGCCGTGGGATAATTTTGGTCGGTGACCTCCAAGTGTGACACGAGTCCGAGGGCTTCTCCCTTCAAGGTGGAAAACAAATATGCCAACTTCTGACTCGGAGCCAAATCTGACCGAGCATCCACTAGGCTCGAGAACAAGTCATGGTAGGCGGTCCAACCCCGCATATCTCCATCAAACTGGGGTAAGTCGAGAGTGGGTAATCTACCTAAGAGAGCCAGGGGGGGGGGAGGCCGTTTCTCCTCACCCAACTCAGCCCGCTCCAACTTGCTACTCGCCTCGACAAGATTGTCCGCCAATTCATAAAACTGAGTGAGGTCAGCTTCCACCGAATCAATTAGCGCAGTATCTGCTGAGGCCAAGATTGCCTCATAGCATCTTTGCACAGTCTTGCTCCGGTCTGGCAACTCAGCTGCTCGCCTGAGCAGCGCCTCGTTTCGGTCTGTTCGGTCAATCAATAAAACCGCGGAAGCAAGCCATCTCAATTCCGACCTAATTTTAGCAACAGCTTGAGTCCCCATGTTTACAAGCGCAAAATCAATGGGTTTGTAACAATACACACAATATAAATCAATCAATATGCAAATATACACACAAAATATAAAACAAGGTCAAAACAAACAATGTGAAAGCTGTAAGTACCAAACTTGTTCCAATATTAACTTGTAATGTTATTGTTTACAATCATAACAATAAAATATTATTTTTATCAAACATACAAGTGAACAACCTTGTACCGATCAATTAAATAATGCAATATTTACTTTGTGTCACACAAGTTGTGTGATCCTCACACATGGGCAATTAAATAAATTCAATGCAACTACCACACTAAATTAATCACAATTATTGAATGTAATTTAACAAATAATGTCAACAAACAATGTTACCTCAATGCACAAGTGATCTTTGACCCCTATAGTTGATGGGTTGGATAGCAAATTATTTAATTATTAGTACAACAACCCCGATTCAATCCGCTAAGTGGGTCATATCCCCAATGGCAAACAAAGCGGATTCAACCCATACAATGCTGAGTAAGGCCGCTGTCGTCAGACAGACTATTTTAAAATAATAACAAATTTCACCGCCTTGGTGAACCAAATCTCACAATTATACAAAATACAGCCTAATCTGTCTGACGGCCGCAAATATGACAAACGTCGCGGTCTACAACCACGCTCTGCTACCAGAAAATGTGTTCAATCCCGCCTGGGCCACAATCCAACCAGCCTGATTCGGGCCGCTGGGCCCTATGAGTAACCCGGAGAGCCTGGCTGTTCCCAGGGGATTGAATGGGCAAACGGCAGTCCGCCGCAGCCCTCAAAACAACGACAAATAGCGGCGGCATGATTAAGGGGTTGTTCAGGACAATTTCAATTATACTACAGACTATCGCTTACCCAGGTGCCTGCGTCAAGGCCTGGCGTACCCGACGGCGGCGAACGACAATGTGGTGTGTATTTGTGTTTGTGTACCGTGTATGTCTGATTGTCGTCCGTGCAGCAATCGCCGGCCGGGTGCTTCGAGGTTATTCCACACTGACAAGACGAATCCCCAAAATATGCCCGTAGGCATATGATTCGTGTGCCGATCGATCACAAGAAACGTACTTTTCACAAGGATCACAAGTGGTTTTACATTTAATCAGATTTCAAGGCAACATATGCAAACTCGGTACCAACAAATCAACCAGTCATAATGGCGGCAACCGAACTCCACGCACACTCAAGCCAAACCGTCAAGTGTCATCATGTCGCTAACTGACAGGTGACAGTTGATGGTGCGTTCAAGTTGCAAAAACAAACGCTCCGAATTCAATTCGGAACACCATTTATGAAAATCGAGAAGAGTAGAGGAGAAAGCACTGCCCCCTGAGGGACACCAGACGTAAGACTGCACCAGCCAGAATACGCCTCATTCAATCCTACCCGCTGGCGCCTTCCCGTGAGATAGGACTGAAACCAGGACAAAGCAGATTTGGAAATATTAAGGGACTTGAGAATTCCCAGTAAGATATCAAAATCCACAGTATTAAAAGCGCTACTGAAGTCAAGAAGAATCAAAACTGTGACCTTCCTGTTCTCAATATTAAGACGAATGTCATCGGTAACCTTGATAAGAGCAGTGACGGTGCTGTGTCCCGGGCGGAAGCCGGATTGAAAAGGATTAAGAAGGTTGTGGATATTAAGATGCTGAGATAACCGTCGACTCACAAAGTGCTCAGCAACTTTAGAAAGGATTGAAAGAATGGAGATGGGACGAAATTCTGAAAATGATGAGGGGTTGGAAGACTTAGGGAGAGGAATAACATTTGCTAACTTCTATAACGTGGGAAAATGACCAGAAGAAAAGGAATAATTAATAATATGAGAGATAATGGGGGCAATATACTCCGCCACGGGCAAAAGCATATCCACGCTCAAGCCATCCTCACCTATGGCCTTCGTCTTAATAGACCTCAGTAGCTCAAGCGTTTCTTTAGGAGAAACACTGTCTAGATCAAAGAAGGAAAAGTCCAATTGAGGGGCATTGGCGAGCTTAGACAAAGTATGCTGCTTGATGTGAGAATCCAAAATGACTGGTGAAGTACTAAAGTGTGAGTTGAGGGCATTAAGGTCAATAGAACCGGAAGCTTTTGGCTTTGATTTGCCCAACCCCAAAGACTTAAAGAAATTCCACAATTTAGACGGAGGACAGTTTTCGATTGATTCATGAATATAGCGGCGTCTGGCTTCCCTACACCTCTTATTACAGTAGTTACGCAAACTAACATAATTCCGATGACTCTCCTCACTCGGCTTACCGCGCAAAACAATCCGAGCACGATTTCTTTTCGCCATTAGAACCCTAATCTCTGGTGTGAACCATGGAGCTGGAAAGTGTTTGACACGCACGGGCTTCAAAGGGGCGTGTTTGTCGAAAATCGACAGCACTATGCTATTGAAAGCCTCCAGCTTAAGGTCCATGTCGTCACATGCCTCAACAGTCTGCCAATCAGCGCCGCTAAAATCCAACAGCAGAGCCTGCAAATTGGTGTCACAGAGATTACGTCGCAAAATTACCTTGTGCCTACGTTTAGGTGGACGTACTTTTAAAGAGGCGAAAACTAGGTCATGATTGGAAAAGGCAACAGCATTAAACTGGCCGTGAAACGAAACTTGATCAGGAGAAGAAGTTATTATGATGTCTAAAAGAGAAGGAGGGCCGTTATGCGGGAAAGAGGCAGAATACTAAGATTCAATGAATTTACAAGGGACTTGAATTTATAGGACCGATGATCGTTTTTAAGGAGACAGGTGTTAAAATCACCCATAATAAGGGTATGATGGAATAAGGGACAAAGATCAACTAACATTTTTTCAAATGACTCAAAGTAGTTGATGTTAGAAGAGGGGCAGTAATAAACACCGAGAAGCACTTTGGTATGGTGTAAAGAAATGTCCAAAAATAAAAATTCAGGAACTGGAGTATAATTAGATGATGCAAAAGATGTCTGAGCAACTACTTGACACCCAATGTCATCTTTAAGGTAAATGGCAACACCACCACCACGCATACCACCGTGCCCGCCATCTCTGCTCCCAGTCCTGTCGCAGCGAATCAAATTAAAACCAGGCAACGGATAAAGGGAAGTAGGAAGAGAAGGTTTGAGCCAAGTCTCTGAAATGAGGATTGCGTGAATATTTTTGCCAGAAAAGGACGAGAGAAGGTCAGGAAAGTGAGCTGGTATACTCTGAGCATTTATATGAACAACATTGAAATTTGACAAACATTGAAATCCTACGGGAACGGGAAAAAACGGGATTTTTCGTTTTACTGGCCGTAGAAAGCTGAAATTTGGCAAGTGGGTTTCTTGGGGAGTGCAGGGGAGTATTAAGAAAGAATTTCCCGAAATTCTTACGGGAAAGGAAAAATACGGGATTTTTCGTTTTACTGGTCGTAGAAAGCTGAAATTCGGCATGTAGGTTGCTTGGGGAGTATAGAGTAGCATTGTGAGAGGAATTTCAAAAATTCCTACGGGAACGGGAAAAACCGGGATTTATATATTCGATTCCGAGTGACCCTATGTCAGTAAATATAATAACTACAGTAGGTATTACAGTAGTTAAAACATTGATTTCAGGATTTTTCAAAATTCCCACGGGATAAGGAAAAAACGGAATTTATATATTCAGTTCAACGGAATCCTATGAACTATAATTACTAGACTCTTCAAATTTGGCATATAAGTAGGTAATTATAATAGTAAAAAACTGTTTTAAGATTTTTTGGAAATTCCCACGGGATAAAGAAAAAACGGGATTTATCGTTTTACTGGTTGTAGAAAGCTGAAATTCGGCATATAGGTTGCTTGGGGAGTGTAGAGGAGCATTAAGAGAGGACTTTTCAAAATTCCCACGGGAACGGGAAAAAACGGGATTTTTCGTTTTACTGGTCGTAGAAAGCTGAAATTTGGCATGTAGGTTGCTTGGGAAGTGTAGAAGAGCATTAAGGGAGGACTATACAAAATTACCACGGGAACGTAAAAAACGGGATTTTTCATTTTACTGGTCGTAGAAAGCTGAAATTCGTTATGAGGTTGCTTGGAGAGTGTAGAGGAGCATTGAGAGAGGACTTTCCAAAATTCCTACGGGAACGGGAAAAAACGAGATTTTTCGTTTTACTGGCCGTTTAAAGCTGAAATTTGGCAAGTGGGTTTCCTGGGGAGTGTAGGGGAGTATTCAGAAACTATTTCCCGAAATTCTTACGGGAACGGGAAAATACGGGATTTTGCGTTTTACTGATTGTAAGCTAAAATTTCAAAATTCATAAGTTAATACTGTAAGTAGGCCGCAAAGGGCTCTTTAACCGACTTCAAAAAAAGGAGGAGGTTATGCATTCCACTTAATGTATTTTTTTATGTAAGTATGTTCACCGATTTCTCGGTCAATTGTGGACCGATTTTAAAAATTCTTTTTTTATTCGAAAGAATATAATATACTACTGAGATGGTCCCATTGTCACGCAAGCAAGCAAGCGTGCATGCATGCTTGCATCTTGCTTGCATGCTTGCTTGCTTGCCTGTATGCTTGCTTGCTTGATATCTTGGTGCTTTGGAATTCTCATGAAACACGCGAGTGAAGCCGCGGGCAAAAGCTAAAATTCAAATTCAAATTCAAAAACATTTATTTGTAAGAATACAGTAGGTAGAAAGATCTTAAAATAAGTTTAGCACATGTATTCAGCAAGCAAGCAAGCGTACAAATATTTAGTTTTAGGTCACTAAGATTAATTTACAAGTTTCGTCAATATTCACTATTTCATATTATATTATTATTAATAATTAATAAACGAGTTATTATAATTTAAAGCACTTGCAACATTATTAAATTAAATCTTGGGTTATTATTATATTAGGTATACTCAATCATTATTAAGAGAGAAAAAAAAAAAGAAATATAAAACAATAGCAGACAAATAAATAAATTACAACCCCTTGTGACTCAAGAAATCCTTGACACTATAGAAACATTTTTCCAATAGCCATTTTGTTAATTTACATTTAAACATGTTTCCTGACAGAGATTTTAAATTTTGTGGTAAATGATTAAAAATTACAATGCTCATATTATATATATTTCTCTTATACACATCCTTGCGACAAGGAGGTTTGCATAAAGGAGACATAACATGTGCTCGTGTCTTTCTTGATAAAGTTTCTCCGCGTTTTTTATAGTACTCTGGGTGCGAGTTGACAAAAACACATACGTCCCTAATATACAAACATGGCAATGGTAATATATTTAATTTCCTAAATAATGGGGCACAACTGTCAGTGATCCAAGCATTACATAATACCCTTATGCATTTTTTTTGTACTTTAAATACTCTACCAACCTCTACAGAGTTTCCCCACAGTATCAAGCCGTAACTGAGCACTGAGGACACGTAACCATGGTACGCCATCAATGCAGCTTCTGTACTAACAGTCTCTCTCACTCTCTTTAAGGCAAACACAAAACGATTTAATCTGCCACAAATATAATCAATTTTGGCTTTCCAGTTAAGATGTTTATCAATCATTATACCTAAAAATTTAATTACGTTTTCCTCAATAACTGTGTCACTTTCATACTTAATTTTTAAAGATACAGAATTAGATTTATACGAAGTAAATTGCATAAATTTAGTTTTATTAATATTAATATGTAAATCATTCATTTTCATCCATTCAATAATGTCGGTCAAGCCCTTATTAATATTCAATTCGAACGTGTCCAACCCATCACATCCAACCACAAGTGTCGTGTCATCAGCAAACAATATACTTTTATGCGTTGTGGCTTAGTGTGGGTAAGTCATTTATATAGAGGAGGAAAAGTAAAGGTCCCAAGATGCTTCCTTGTGGAACTCCTGTATTATTTGCCCTATATTCTGATCTATATGTATGTTTCAATATTGTCTGACTTGAGCTGCTGGTTGACATTGACTTGATTTCAACAGACTGCATTCTATCGGCCAAATAAGTCTAAATAAGGCTAGTCTTAATATATAAAAGAAGAAACTGACTGACTGACTGACTGACTGACAGACATATCAACGCACAGCCCAAACCACTGGGCCTAGATATTCCAAATTTGGCATGTAGGTTTCTTATAAGTTCTAGGGGTGCACTAAGAAAGGATTTTTCAAAATTCACTCCTTAAGGGGGTGAAAAAGGGGTTCAAAATTTGTATGGGGAAACAAGATTAGTTCGACTATTTTATTCGAAACTTCACAGAAGTACTCCTTATGATAAATGAGTAAACAAGTGTTTCAGGTTTTTTGAGAATTCAACCCCTAAAAGGGGGAAAGGGGTAACAAAGTCTGAAAATCAACATGGGTGTTGTTTCTATGGTTTATCGGGTCGCTGGTTATGAAAACAACAACGGTTATAAAATCCGATGTGGCATACGTAAAATACCATCTCCCTGGATGGGGTGCGATGGGGTTGAAATGTCTAAATATCAATATGGGTGTCGTTTTTAAGGTTTTGCCCAAACCACTGGACCTAGAGACTTGAAATTTTGCACATAGAACCTTATACAATGTAGGCATCCATTAAGGAAGGATTTTTGAGAATTCCCACGGGATCGGGAAAAAACGGGATTAATATATTCGATTCCGAGTGACCCTATCTCGGTAACTATAATAACTAGACTCTTAAAATTTGATACACAAGTAGGAATTACATTAGTTAAAACATTAATGTTGAGGAGGATTTTGGTTGGTTGACGAAAAGAGTTCTCAAGATGCAATTAATTTTTATTTCAGGTCCGATCCGTTTTCTACATTTCATTATCGGCACAAGACAGGGACAAAAACTATAGCTATTTCGCACAACATGCAAGAATACAATAGGGTAGTGTCCTGGGTAAAAAAAAACACTATTACAATTAGTCCGACATTTAAATTATCAAAAAATATTGAACACGTTTTTTTTCTTTTGTCAATTGAACAAAAAACGACAAAGATAAAGCGCGACAAAGTTCGGGAGTGGGGGCTCGTGACGTCACGGTTCGCTAAAAAGTGTAGCGAATCGTGACGTCACGCGGAACTTCAACATACAATATCTCCGTCATTTTTTGTTCAATTGACAAAAGAAAAAATACGTGTCCAATATTTTTTGATAATTTAAATGACGAACTAATTAGATTTTTTTAGGAAAGTAGCCTATTTGAGGGTGGATTTAGGCGAACACATTTTAAAATACCCTTAAGAATAATTGTTATAAAATAATGTGTATGTTTGTCTGTCTACCGGACTGTGCTCCCCCTCAAGTGAAACGTACTGCGGGTTTAATTATTCTTCCGTACCGTGAGATTATTGCTCCGTGTGTACTGGGTTCATTTGAGACTTCTTCGTTGAGCTCGTAGGCAGGCTTGAGTCGGTCTATTGACACATTTACTACTCGTCCAGGTAGCTGTAGTTTAAACACTTTTCTATTTCGGCGCAGAACGGGATACGGACCCTCATATGGAGGTTTTAATGATTTATGTCCAGAATCTTTACGTAGGAACACATTATTGCATGCAAACAAATCTTTGTGTACAAAAGTTTTCGTATTTTTCGGTGTGTGCAGTGCTGCTTTGTAACTGCTGATTGTCTGACGTAACTTGTCGACGAAGTCATAATCGTTTTTTGTTCTGATGGGAGTTACGTCGAAAAAATCTCCAGGTAGTTTGACCGTGCATCCATATGTTAGTTGAGCTGCGCTTACGCCGGTGTCGTTTCTGGTAGCGGCCCGAAGTCCCAATAAAACAGTGGGTAACGCGTCGAGCCATTTTGTGTTTTGCTTAGTTAGACTAGCCGTGATTGCCGTTTTTAGCGATCTGTGCCATCTCTGCAGGATCCCGTTGCTCTGGGGATGGTAAGAAGTGGTTCTTGCCTTGTCAATACCCAGAAGTTTGGTTAGTGATGAAAATAATTGACTCTCAAACTGGCGTCCTTGGTCGGTAGTAAGGGTCGTAGGGCATCCGAATCTAACTATCCATCCCTCGTATACCTGTTTCGCCACCGCTTCGGCTGTAATATTCTCGAGTGGCACGGCTTTCGGCCAGCGCGTTCTTCTGTCGATCATGGTAAGTAGGTATCTGTGTCCAAGGTACGACGGCGGGAGCGGTCCGACTATGTCAACATGCAAATGCTGGAAACGCTCTGCTTGTGCAAATGATGTACATTCGCTACTTGTATGCCGGTGGATTTTAGACTGTTGACATGGTAAACAAGCTCTAGTCCAGGTTGCTACGTCTGTGTTCATTGCTGGCCAAAAATATTTCTGTGTGATTATCTTCCGAGTTGTTCTGACTCCTGCATGGCTTAGGTTATGAATGGTGTTGAATGCTATTCGTCGAAACTGGCTGGGTAAATACGGTCTTACATTATTAGTCGACGTCTCGCAGTATATTTTACAATCAGTGTTTGGTACTGTTATTGCTTTTATTTTTAAGTTGTCTTGTTGTAAGAGTTTCTGTATATTGCCGTCCTTTTCTTGCGCAGCCGCGAGTTGTGTAAGGTCGATCGTGGTGGGGCACAATATCGCCTCGACGCGAGAGAGTGAGTCGGCGACAATGTTCTCTGCGCCGCTAATATGACGGATGTCGTTTGTAAATTCACTGATGAATAATAGTTGGCGGGTACGCCGCGGCGTGTCGTTGTTCGATACCGTCTTGTTTATAGCAAATGTTATTGGTTTATGATCAGTGTATATTATCAATGGTCTTCCTTCGAATATTTTTCTAAAATATTTTACCGCCATATAAATTGAAAGTAATTCTCTGTCAAATGTACTGTAGTTTTGTTGCGCACTTGTGAGTTTCTTGGAGAAATATCCTAGCGGCTGCCATTTATTTTTTATATATTGTTGTAGTACGGCGCCTGCGCAGGAGTTGGATGCGTCACACATAAGGGCGATCGGTGCGTCGTGTGCTGGGTGTGCTAGTAAGGCGGCGTTTTGAAGGCTAACTTTGCAGTTTTCGAACGCGGCTTTTGCTTCATTCGTCCATAAAATTTTAGTTTTATCCTTCTTCTTGCATTTATGTAAATAAGCGTTTAGTGGTGCTTGTATGGCTGCGGCTCGGGGTATGGCGTCTCTGTAGAAATTTATTATTCCTAGGAATCTTCTTAATTCGTCGATAGTTCCAGGCAGGTTGAACGAAGTAATAGCTGCTACCTTTTCTGCAGGTGGTTTGATACCATGTTCTGATACGGTATATCCCAAAAAATTTACTTCTTTTACCCCAAACACGCATTTTGAGGGATTTATTGTGACTCCATAGTCGTTTAATCTCTGTAGTACTGAACGGAGTTGGTTAATATGAGTTTCTTCGTCTTGAGAGCCTATTATGAGGTCGTCGATGAATGGGTAGCAGAAGTCGAGCCCTTGCAATACTTGATGTATGAAGCGCTGGAACGTTTGGCCTGCGTTTCTTAGACCTGGGCACATTCTTGGGAATTCGAATAAACCAAAGGGTGTGATAATTGCTGTTTTTTCGATATGTTCTTTGAATACTGGTAACTGTTGATAGGCTCTGTTAAGATCGAGCGTAGTGAAAATTTTGTTTTTATAAAGCTGGTTGGTGAAGTCTTTTAGTCTTGGCACAGGATATCGGTCGGGTTTCGTGACGTTGTTCAACCTTCTATAGTCGCCGCATATTCTTAAATCGCCGTTTTTTTTATGGACAACGTGGAGTGGGCTTGCCCACGGGCTTTTACTTGGACGGCATGTGCCCTGTTCCATCATTGCTTCGAATTCTTTCTTAACAGCTGCATAATGGTGCGGTGGAATGGGCCGTGCTTTACAATGAAGTGGCGCTCCGCTCGTCTCTATGTAATGCTCAACCGAATGCTTGGGTGTGTCTTTCATTGCTGACGGTCGAGTTATGTCAGGGTAATCGGCAAGAATCTGATGATATTTCTGCTGCACATCGATTGTTCTGATAGTGGGGTGGGAAAAATTGCAGACTCGTGTTTTTACCGCTATGTTCGTTTGTTTATCTATAAGTCTTCGTCCGGCGACGTCTACTAGGATTTTATGGTAGTTCAGAAAATCAGCGCCTATGATTGGTTTGCTTACTGCGGCGATAACAAATCTCCAAGAATACGATCTTCGTAAATTCAGGTCGAGTTTCATAGTTCTTTCGCCGTATGTAGGTATAATTCAATTATTTGCTGCGTATAATTGAAATGTTGATGGTTTTGCTTGCATATATCTTGATTTTGGAATGACTGAAATGTTTGCTCCCGTGTCGATGAGAAATGTTAGTTTAGAGATTTTATCGGTGACGAATAGACGGTTTGCGTTTTCCGTGGCGCTGGGTTCCGTCGCGTCCAGCGCTGGTCCTAGTTTCCCTTGGAAGGGGTGTTAGTTTTTTGGTGGAAGGAACACGGCTCTTCACAATTGTATGCTCTTGGTCCGAATCTTTGATGGTAGTAACAAAATGATGCATTACTCGGTGTTACACTACGGTGTGAGCTGCGGCCGCGCTTCATAGATTGGGAACGAGAACGCTTCCATTGTCCGCTGCGCCCGCGCCAGTGTGTTTGTGCAATGACGAATTGTGTCAATGCATCGGTTAAGCGATCAATTTTATCTTCAAGAATGCGATGTTTTGCAGGCGATGGTGGGAACGTTCTGGCGACGGCGTATAGTTCTTGTTGTGAAGTAGATGCGGCTTCTGGGTCGGGTTTGTGGTAAACAGCTGAGATTTGATGTTGCGCCTGTTGCTCCATCATCTTGTCTGCCATTTGAGTGATGTCGCGTATGCTCGCTGATTCGCTGAGAGCTAACACGGAGCTTACATTGCTGGGTAGTTGCTTTAGCCACATTCCGCGGAGTGTTACTTCTGAGAGATGGTTTCCAGCTAAGTTCTGCATTCTTCTGAAGAGTTGAGATGGTTTAAGGTCACCGATTTCCATACCGGCAAGCACGCGTTGTACATTTTGTTGTTCCGATTCTTCATAAATTTCGAGTAGTCTTTGCTTAATTGCTTGATACTTGTTGGTCTCCGGCGGCCGCAATAACATGTCGTAGATCTCATCGACGTCCTGGCGTTCCAACTGCCCTAATACTAACTCGTACATAGCTTGGTCGCCTTTTTTCTGCGACGATACGATCGCTTCGAAGTGGGCAAACCAGGCTCGTAATTTGTCACGCCATATAGGTGGAATCCGTAGTCCGACTGACAGTCCTAGAACCTCGGCATGACTCTGTGCTGCAATGGTTGTCGGTGGCTCTTGAGATCCGCCGGGGTTGTTCTTGTCGTCGTCGTTGTTCTGCGGTAGTACCATAGTTCTTGCGTTGTCGGGTTCACCACTGTTGAGGAGGATTTTGGTTGGTTGACGAAAAGAGTTCTCAAGATGCAATGAATTTTTATTTCAGGTCCGATCCGTTTTATACATTTCATTATCGGCACAAGACAGGGACAAAAACTATAGCTATTTCGCACAACATGCAAGAATACAATTTGAGGGTGGATTTAGGCGAACACATTTTAAAATACCCTTAAGAATAATTGTTATAAAATAATGTGTATGTTTGTCTGTCTACCGGACAATTAATTTCAGGATTTTTCAAAATTTCCACGGGATAAGGAAAAAATGGGATTTAAATATTCAGTACAACGGGATCCTATGAACTATAATTACTAGACTCTTGAAATTTGGCATTGAAGTAGGTAATTATAGTAGTAAAAAACAGTTTTAAGGATTTTTGGAAATTCTCGCGGGATAAGGAAAAAACGGGATATTTCGCTTTACTGGTCGTAGAAAGCCTAAATTCGGCATGTAGGTTGCTTGGGAAGTGTAGAGGAGCATTGAGAGAGGACTTAAGAAATTCCTACGGGAACGAGAAAAAACGGGATTTATATATTCAGTTCAACGGAATCCTATGAACTATAATTACTAGACTCTTCAAATTTGGCGTAGAAGTAGGTAATTATAGTAGTAAAAAATAGTTTTAAGGATTTTTGGAATTTCCCACGTGATAAGGAAAAAACGGGATTTTTCCCTTTACTGGTCGTAGAAAGCCTAAATTCGGCATGTAGGTTGCTTGGAAAGTATAGAGGAGCATTAATAAAGCATTTCCCGAAATTCTTACGGGAACGAGAAAAAACGGGATTTTGCGTTTTACTGGTTGTAGAAAGGTGAAATTTCAAAATTCAAAAGTTTATACTGTAAGTAAAGAAAAAGGAGGAGGTTATGCATTCCACTGTATGTATTTATGTAGGTATGTTCATAGATTTTTCGGTCAATTGTGGACCGATTTTAAAAATTCTTTTTTTATTCGAAAGAATATAATATACTCCTGAGATGGTCACATTGTCACCAAATCAGGATCTGATGAGGGGATCTCAGGGAAATCGAGGGCAACCTTCAAATTTTGTAGGCACGCATTACGTTTTTCATATATTTTCTCAAGCTATTGAAGTGTTTTTGTCTGGTAGATATCATCTCATGTTGATGAGCTGATGACAGAAGGTAAAACTACTTAACGGTTAGGAGTTGAGGATATTTTTTCAAATATTATAGGTACGTATAGACCGATAGTTGTATTTTTCAGGTTATCCAGGTGAGCTGATGATGGAAGGTTAAACTCCTTAATGGTTAGGAGTTATAGGAAGTTTCTTTAAATATCATATGCACATATAGAGACCTTTAGTTGTATTCTTTCTGGTTATTCAGATTTTTAGTTTCCGCTTCCGAATTAGTGAAAAACATTGTATACAAAGAAATACTGTAAAGGACCGTATCTACCTGAAGTTTAGTCGTACTTGCATGCACGCTTGCATGCACGCTTTCTTGCACGCTTGCTTGCTTGCGTGCATGCATGCTTGCTTGCAAGCTTGCATGCATGCCTGCATGCTTTCGTGCTTGCCTGTACGCTTGCTTGCTTGATATCTTGGTTCTTTGGAATACTCATGATACACGCGAGCGAAGCCGCGGGCAAAAGCTAGTAATCACATAAGCCTTAATAAGGAGTGGATGACTTGCCACAATCAGATAGTACCTATCCCAAATTGTAGAAAATCAGTTTTTGAGTAATCCGGCTGCAGTTCCCATATTTCTCCTGTATGTTGTTTCCGCCACCTACATAAACATGTTCATATTTGTACATGTATCCAGTATTGGTTGTCTGAATAGAATTTTGGTTGGGATTTAAATAAAATATTTAGTAATTTTGAACTATTTAAATGATTTATTATTTTATTTTATTTTACTTGGAAGCTAATACGTCCGATACCTAGCACAGTCACACCAGAACAGAAAGGCAAAAATGGCGGTCCAGTTTATTTATAGGTACCTGCAATTATTATGAATTGACTATCTATTAATTTTTGCATAGATAAAATTAAATAATTCAACAGGCCCCCTCAAAAATTAATAACTATTTTACACAATAAAAAAAAGGAAATTGATCCTAAACAGAACATAATTAACTTCCAAGTATCTCCTGGGAAATAACAATTATAATATTGATTCAACATTTGTTGCATGGACTAGGAAAACCCAGAAAAAACCTAGCCAAACCAATTAAGTTAAATTCTTATGATATATGCTTATTAAACATGTACACAATAAATCATTTATTTCATTTCTAACCTGTTTTTACTAAATAAGTTCAGTGACTGCTAATTCAATATGTACACATAATCACTCATAATTTATTTTAAATACACAATAGAAATCTTTGATATCAATTCAAACTCATAGTAGGTATATCAAACTATGCAGTACACAGTAGTACAGTACAATACAGTGCTACTCAGACATGTTCATATTAGTCACTCATAACTTAATTCAATATATATATACAGATCAGAAATCTATTTAAGTTCAAAACCTTTTTCAGTGCTAATTTAATCATGTACAAAATCAGACATATTTTATATTACATATATATACAAAATGGAAATCTATTATTTCATATCAAACCCATTTTTCCTCTCATGTCCTGAAAGGTGACCCGTGGTAAAGGCTTGGTCAAGGCATCTGCCAGCTGCTGACCTGTAGGAATGCAATTTAATTTGATTACTTTGTTTTCAATTTGTTCCCTCGAGAAATGGTATTTGATATTGTAGCGGTTTTGCTTAAAATCAATTATAGAAAACCTACAAATAAATTTTATTTCTAAAATATAAAATATAGAAAATAAAGATGATAAGTATCATCATCATCATCATCATTTCAGCCGAAAGACGTCCACTGCTGAACATAGGCCTCCCCCAAGGCTCGCCAAACATATCGGCCCTGCGCCATCCGCATCCAATGATAAGTATACACACACTAAATTACTTAAATCACATACACTCACACAAAGATACTTAAAATAAACAAATCCTTAATAATATTTTAATAAACAAACAGACAACGGACAATAATATTCGCGGTTGCTATTAGATAAAACTGGTCGTCAATACAAAGGACTACGTCACGCGCTTGCATCGCTGCAGCCGCGCCGGCGAGTGAATGGGAGACGGCGCATACACTACGCGAACGACTTTAACAGCAGAAGGTCAATTGACGTTGAAATCTTAAACTAAAGTTATTACGAAAAAAGAATATTAATTTGAAAAAAATAATTATTTGGTTCCTGCCAGTTAAGATTTTTTACAATCTAAGTTAAGTGCCTGTGTTTCCCCGGAACGGGTGAGTGTTGTGAAGATTTATTACTAGATTAAGCTCGCTAGTTCTTAGTGTATGAATAATTAAATCATCTGTGCATTTGATACTAATAATTAATTAGTGCGCTCATTTTACTACAATAAAGTTGTCTAATCTTAATCATAGAAGATAAAATGAAGTGATTCGAGGCGGTATTCCCTTGACTTGTCTAAACTTTTTTTGCCTAATTTCACTTTGTCTACCAACTTTTACTATAATGAATAGTTTGTCTAAAGTCAGTTTGTATAATTTCATTATATATAATTTTTATTTTGTCGAATTTTCATTGTTACTATATGATCATTTGCATAACTCTTGTTTTGTCGAGATATTATTTTATCGAAAACTCACTTTGTCGATTCTTATTTTAACTAATCATCATATAGCCGAATAACGTTTTAACTAACATCATTTGCATGTGTCTTGTTTTGTCTAATATTATTTTATCGAAAACTCACTTTGTCGATTCTTATTTTAACTAATCATCTTATAGCCGAATAACGATTTAACTAACATCATTTGCATATGCCTTGTTTTGTCTAATATTATTTTATCGAAAACTCACTTTGTCGATTCTTATTTTAACTAATCATCATATAAAACGTTGTTGATGAGAATGAGACACTTCACTTCTATGCGCTGCGCTACGCTCCCGCATTAGCCTTTGAACCTAACCATGCCGAGTCGCTTCCGCTCCGACAGGTCTTGATCGCTCGCTTGCTGGCTTCAATCGTTATCATTGAGTCAGCGAGCGAGCGAAGCGAGCGAGCAAGACCTATCTGGGCGGAAGCGACTCGGTATGGTTAGGTTCAAAGGCTAATGCGGAAGCGTAGCGTAGCGCAGCTCCCGCATTAGCCTTTGGTGTTAGTTATTTTTTTTATGACCACCCGGAAAATCATTATCATCAAAATTAGTTTATTTTTGAACTATAACTTCTATAGGCACGCTTGACTTTGGGACCGCGTACAGCACGGGATGAACATTTTTCCTTATTTCTTAGTTCACAACACCAATAATACTTATTATTGGCATCCCGATCATCTACGCTCCCGCTAGCATTATACCAAATAAGTTTATACAAAATGAAATTATGCAAAATGTACGTTAGGTAAAATAAAATTATGTCAGTGAAACATTATACGAAATAAGTTTATACAAAATGAAATTATGCAACATGTACGTTAGGCAAAATATAGTTATGTCAGTCAAACATTATACGAAATAAGTTTATACAAAATGAAAATTATGCAACATGTACGTTAGGCAAAATATAATTATGTCAGTCAAACAGTATACAAAATAAGTTTATACAAAATGAAAATTAAGTCATTTAAAATTAGATGAAACAAAATTATATAAAGTAAGTTGTATGTAAAATGACTTTCACTTAAATGAAAATTAAGTAAAATGAAACATTAGGTTGAGTAATATTAGTTTATCTAAAATTAGGCAAACTGATAATAGGCAAACAGTTGTTAGGCAAAACAAGGTACAACCATTCGAGGCTTTCTAGAAACTTTCAACTACCCGCTTTGCAAAAATGTAATATAATTTGCTTCCGCGTTTTGCACTAAATCAATTAATAAAATCATGAACGTAATTATAATCCATTTATTTTTAATGCTTTTGTAACACCTATCATGCAACATTAGATTTCCGTTCGATTTATTATCAAAAAAAACACATCATTGTATTTTCACTAATTAGTTCATTTTAGATTTGTAAATTATAAATTCTATTAGTGACTGCCACATCATTGATCACCATCTTAGTGCTTTGGGGGTTCGCTTAACCTGGCTACGTAAATACCTTTTTTTGGTTCGATAAAAACTCGGATGTCGCAGTCACTATACCGAAACTGGACTTTTCTTGAAACGGCCAATCCGGAAATTCCAGGGACCTAGTCTGGGGCTTGTCAGCCCGCTTCTGCAGCACCAGTTGGCTTCACCCGGCGCTTCCCGGACCGAATCTGCACTTCCCACTCGGAACTCGGATATCCAGATATCGGCCGCTGAGGGTCTGCGCAGTGCAGGGAAGTGACCCCTAACAAGGATTCGTTTTTTTAACTGTGTGCTCGGCTCGGTTTATTTTTCCCACGACCTAGTCGTTTTTTCTTTCTCGTTAGTTTTTTTTTATAATTTTTTGGACCTACCCTAAATTCAAAATTTGTAAATTTAGTTTTAATTAAATTTTATAAAGAAGTTTATTGTTTCTATTTCTCTAATCTATCTACCTGTAACGCTAAACGTTACAATATTTATGTGTTTAGACCGCTTATGGTTTACTGGGTTATTGGCAATACTTATACAAGGATACGCAGTTCAAGAAAAAATACGCATTTGAACGAAATTTGGACTGGAATTGGACGCCGACTTAATCGACACGAAACGCGCAAGTCTCGGTACGGACGGCCACCCATCCTATTCCAAAACCCTTGTCTTCTTTTGCTTAACATTGTGCTTATGTAAATTTCAGTTAGCTACTGCTAGAAATTCTCATCAGTGCAGCGTGAATAGACCTCATCGCTAGCGCAAGTTATAGTTCGTGTTAACTTCAAGGGTCAAAGTTCACCTGAGTACCCCAAATTTCAACAAATCACCAAAAATGCCTCTAGAACCTCCTCGCGATAGGTCTCCTTACAGAGCGATTTGTGATGAAAACAGTGAGCAACTTGATCGCGACCTTATTAAAAAACGCGGTATCCTTAAGGCTAGACTCACTAAGTTTTCAAACCATGTGAAAAGCTGTAAGGAAGCTAAAATACTAAGTTCTCAAGGCCAAATTGACCTAAAGTTACGTATTTAGGGCGCCACAAGCCTGTTCTCTGAATTTAGCAGTCTTCAAAGCATAATCGAGGCAAGTGTCTTTGATACAAATCTCGAAGATCAATTAACGCACAGAGATCAGTTTGAGGATTGTTATTACGGTGCACTAGCTCTGGCCGAGTCTATGCTTACCGGTGGTGTGATAACTAATAGCTCCGCAAGTTCTAGCAATCATTTAAATTCAATTAAACTGCCTACCATACCAATGCCCACATTTGACGGTTCATATGAAAACTGGCTCGAGTTCACGGACACTTTTCTATCACTCGTGCACAATCACACTGACTTATGTGATGTTCAAAAGTTCCACTATCTAAAATCATCACTATTAGGTAGTGCGTTATTGGTTATTGAATCCCTTGAACTAACAGCTGATAACTACACAGTGGCATGGGAGCTCTTTGTTAATCGCTACAATAACAACCGGTTATTAACTCACAATCATGTTAAATCATTATTTTCTATACCGCCACTGAATAAAGAGTCATATCTATTAATTAGATAGTTAATTGACGCAACACTTAAAAATCTACGCGCTTTAAAGATTTTAGGTGAACCTACGTCCTACTGGGACACTTTAATAATTTATATTGTTGTTTCGAAACTTGATAAGACCACTGAACGCAAGTGGGAACAGTATAAAGGTAGCTTAACTAATTTCGATTCGAATAAGAAGCTGGAACTGGATGATTTATTGCAGTTATTAAAAGGCCGAGCGGACATATTGGAAACATTACAGGCGTCACATAGCACGACGCGGGACACTTATCGTACGTCCGACGTTAGCAAAAAACTTAACACTTCAAATATTAAACACAATCGCAAAGTGCACTGTAACGTTTCCACTAACAAACAGCCAAAAACGCAAAGTTTTCTTAAGTTTGCGTGTCCGATGTGCAAATTAAATCATCCACTTTATTCTTGTACTAAGTTTCTTGACATCAGTTACGATTCTAAATTAAAACTAATCAAAGACAACAATCTGTGTGAGAATTGTTTGCGCGCAGGTCATACTGTGGAGTCGTGTCTGTTCGGGCCGTGCCGTAAATGCTATAGAAAACATAATTCTATAATTCATCCTCCGAGCAATAACAACGCCGCCTCGGCCCCCGCTTACGTCCCCGCCCCGTCGACGTCCAACGCTGCGATTTCGATGAATGCGCATGCGCATCCGGAAACTTTTAGCTCCCAGCAATACGCGCTCAAACCAGTTTTGCTGTCAACTGCCCTTGTTGAAGTAATTGCTAAAAATAATATATCTCATACAGCACGCGTATTACTCGACAACGGCAGCCAAAGATGTTTTATAACTAAATCACTAGCTGAATTATTAAACGCACCGTTATTACAGTCCACTTACGAAATTCGTGGAGTAGGCAACTCAGTTACACAGTGCATGAAGACCTGTGAAATAGCTGTAAAATCGCGCATTAATGCCTACACTATGAATTTATATTGTTTTGTTTTACCGCAAATTACTTCTACAATGCCTATTGTACATGAAAAATGCGCAAATTTCTGTATTCCAGATAATGTACAACTGGCTGATCCGCAATTTTTAGATTACAAATTATCGACATTTTAATAGGCGCCGATAAGTTTTGGGATCTACTTACGCAAGGTAAAATAAGGTTACGCAACGGACCTTACTTACTGAATACGCATTAAGGCTGGATAATCTCAGGTTCTGTCAATTTAAACGCACGCGTTGACAACCATATCCAGTATAATTTTACGCACGCAGCTGACACTTTGTTACGCAAATTCTGGGAGATCGAGGATATGCCAACGGTTAAGGACACGTTCACTGACGAAGAAAGGGCTTGCGAGGAGCACTTTTTCGCCATACCACGCGCGACAGTGACGAGAGATTCTGTGTTAGCAAACCTTTTAAACAGTCACCTGATTTATTAGGTGAAACCTTTTCTCAAGCCGAACGCCGGTTTTTGTCGCTCGAGAAACGTTTAGAGCGTTCACCGCATCTCAAACAATTATATAGCGACTTTATTCACGCGTACGAAGATCTAGGACATATGACGCAGGTTTCAGTCTATGACACACTGCACTATTTCTTGCCCCATCATGGCGTTTTACGCGAGCATAGCACAACTACGAAGTTGAGGGCGGTTTTTGACGCGAGCGCTGCGTCAAGCTCAGGCACGTCACTTAATGACCTACAAATGATTGGCCCAGCGATACAGGGTGACCTCATTGCTATCTTTTTACGATTTAGGCAACATCGGTATGTCGCCTGCGCAGACATTGAAAAAATGTACCGCCAATGTCTAGTAACTGAATCGCAACGTGACCTCCAGCTAATCTTGTGGCGTGATAGCCCCGCGCAAGCCCTCAAAATTTATCGCTTAAATACTGTAGTGATCGCTATTCTACCTAACGTACCTATACGTATAGAGGTGTTCCACTGGCTCACTACTACACACAGCTACGAGCGCAGGCGCACATCCAACCGGCACCGCGTCTACGCGAGGAATGCCGGATTGACAGCTACCCCCTCTACTGGTGTACATGAGACAGCGTATTGTATCTATTGATAGATACAAACACTACATCCGTTCCTTTTTAACAAATTTTATTTGTTTTTTTCATTACTTTGACATAACCTTTATATTACTATGACATAACCTTTATCTCCTTCTATGATCCTTGAATCCTCAGCCCTTCGTTCACGGTCACCAAATTCCTTTCCTCTCTGTTTTTGCAACCGTCCCGGTCTCGTATTTCAGAATCATCCTCTTTCTCATTTATATCTCTTAACATGGATATTTTATCTCGATTTTTCCTCTTAAAGAAAAATTCAGATGGTGTTTTTCCTGTCACGGAATGAGGCGTTGAGTTATACATCAAAAGGTACTCATACAAAGCTTCTTTCACATCTTTATTTTCTGTTCGAACAATTTTCCTTGTATCGGCTATAGTAATCGATTATAACCAACAATAATCATTACTCGGTAATGGCCCTAGCAAATCCATTGCAATGTCTATCCATAGGGTTCCGCAGGAGGTTCTCGTCGTTTCATTGGTGTCGGAGCGTTTGGAAGTGCAACCAGGGTACATCCTTTGCAACTCTTTACTAGCTTCTCGACATCACTATCGATTCTTGGCCGCCAGACCTTAGCTCGTAGCCGCCCTTTCATCGCTACGATACCTGGGTGACCTTCGTGTGCCGCGTCTAATACCGATTTGCGAAGTTTTTCTGAAATAACAATTTTAGTTCCTCTTAAAAGTACATCTTCATATAAGCACAATTCGTCTTCAAATATTTTATATAACTTTTTACTGTCTCGTCCCATCTATTGTTGTATATCTTTTACGTGTATAATTTCTGCATCTTTCCTCGAATTTTCTATTATCTCTTGCATGGATATCGCATGGGGTTTTATCAGCTCGACTATTTGATGCACATAGTCAGCTTTTTGTTGGACACTGCGGTCTTTGCATAGTCGGGACAATGGATCAGCTATGTTAGTCTTTCCGGGTTTATATTTAATATTATAGCGGTAACTTTGCAGTCTTAGGACCCATGTTTCCACTTGAGCACAAGGATTTGATTTTTTTTTTTGCTAAATAGAAATTCTAACAGTTTATGGTCGGTTATCAGGTCAAATTCTTTCCGAATAGAAACGTATTAAAGTGCTCGGTAGCCCAGACTAGAGCAAGCGCTTCTTCTTCTGTTTGGCTGTACTTGCGCTCACAATCCGTTAATGTTCTTTTGCCATACGCAATTATTCGAGAACCATTCTCATCGATCTGCACTAGAACAGTGCCTGGGCCTACGGGACTTGCATCAGCTATGACCTGTATTTGTCTTTGACGTCATAATATCCGAGATTCACGATTTCTAACAGTGATTCCTTTAACCTTTCAAATGTTTCCTCATGTATGTCTTTCCAATAACTTTCAATATTCGCTTTTTTTCATAGCTTCATTCTTAATATTCCTTTAGAGGTTCTGTTGTCGTTGCTAAGTTTGGTATCCATTTATTGATATAATTTATTAGTCCCAGAAACTTTGCAATTTTCGATATATTTTTTTTTCCGATATATTTAGGTAATGGTTTCACTCCTTCAAGCGTCAGTTCATGACCCAAAAGTTCACTTTTGAACTTTATAAATGTACTTCTCTTCGTTGAGCAAGACATGATTGTCTTTTAATACGTCCAATACTTTTGCTAGCCTAGCATCATGCTCTTGTTAACAGTTTCCCCAGATCAATATTTCGTCTATGAGGTTCACGACTCCTTCGCATCTTATGAGCATTTTTTTCTAGTATTTTCTGGAATAGCTCAGGTGCACACGTAACTCCAACATGACATAGACTAACTTCGTTATTATCCTTGAGAATTGGCACGATTGGCGAAACCCACGAAGACGCACATACCTCTTCAATTATGTCTAAATCCAGTAACTCTTGAATCTTTTCATTTCTTTTTTTTCCTCAATCGGTATGGGTATTCTCCGGTAAAGTTTTTTTATTAGGTTCTTTGACTTGTTTTCAGAATGTCATTTTGTTTTTTTTTTTTTTTTGAACCAACTCTTTTCTTCATTAGCCTGATTTCTGGTTCTTTCCCACTTCGTTGTACTGCCTCCATTGTTTCTGTTCCCAATATAATTGATTTCATTTTTACTACTTATTTCTTTTTGTTCGTAGCTTTCTAACTGATGATTGACCACTTCGAGTGTATTTGCTTCTGTAATTACTTTGTGTAAGGTCGCTCCTTCACCCATGATTAGGATCTTTTTCTGTAATTCTGAAGAAACACCTCTTTCTATTATTTGATCTATTATGTGTTCATTTGGTTTGTCAAATTTACATTTTGCAGCTTGATCTCTAAGTTTTACTAAGAACTTTTCAAAACTTTCTTCTTTGTCTTGTTTGATTAGCCGAAAATTCATTCATTTGTATTTTCCACACTTGCACCCGGCAAATTGTAAAATATCTCTTGTAAACTTACTCCAACTAACAATAATAATGTTGCACGTTTCTATCTTTGACATATAATATCGCAGCTTCTATATATAAACGAAGGGATCGCTTCCATTGTTCCTATCTCAATCCTACTGAGGCACTATCGCCTTCAAGGTCTAATTTTCCTGGTGTCGGTAAGGTAAGTGATTTGACATCATGGGGTCGATTAGGCATTCTAGAAAGAAACGCTTAATTGAATCGAAATTGATGTTTTCAATGGAATGAAAACCGTTATTTCCAATTGAATGGAATTCAATAATAAGTACGCCTCCAATTTAATGGGAGCCAAACATATTTTTACCAAACACAATTGCAATTGAATGGAATTCAATAATAAGTACGCCTCCAATTTAATGGAAGCCAAACATATTTTTAACAAATACAATTGCAATTGAATGGAATTCAATAATAAGTACGCCTCCAATTTAATGGAAGCCAAACATATTTTTAACAAATACAATTGCAATTGAATGGAATTCAATAATAAGTACGCCTCCAATTTAATGGAAGCCAAACATATTTTTAACAAATACAATTGCAATTGAATGGAATTCAGTAATAAGTACGCCTCCAATTTAATGGAAGCCAAACATTTTTTTACCAAACACAATTCCAATTGAATGGAATTCAATAATAAGTACGCCTCCAATTTAATGGAAGCCAAACACAATTCCAATTGAATGGACTATACCGACGTACTGTCCCCTTCGATATCCAACTTCTCCGGTGGAGGTAGCTGATTTGCCATGATTGACCTTATTGGGGCGCCCTGAAAAACCTTATTTCACAAAAACAAAATAATGACAGTGATTTCTTTGTATTTATTTACTAGTCTAATTGAAGTCCACCAAGAAAAACTAATTTAAAGAAATGGTCAGACATTCATAAGTATACCAACAGAAACAAAGAAAAATTGTATGTACCAATATCTAAATTAAGAAAAACATTTAAACAAGGTTTACCAATTAAAATAAGTTTATATAATTTATTACCATTTGAAATTACTTCATTAGATATGAATAGGTTTAAGACGAAATTAAAACAGTTTTTTGAACTGCATGCCTGTATTCAGCAAAAGAGTTCACGGACTTTTTCAAAGAAAAGTGTAAATATGATGTACTGAAATTGTTAAGGCACTTAGTTTAAGAGTACTTATATGATTGTAAATAGTTTTAATGACTTGCTAAATGTGACTGATGTTACTTAGCCAAATAAACGATTCTTGAATCTCGAATTTAAAATACACTCGTTTGAACCTTCAATTTAATGGAAGTCGAAGTTACCTCTTATTTAAAAGAAGTCCAATTTAAGTACCTTCAATTTAATGAAAGTCGAAATTACCTCTTATATAAAAGAAGTCCGAAGTACCTTCAATTTAATGAAAGTCAAAATTACCTCTTATTTAAAAGAAGTCCGAAGTACCTTCAATTTAATGAAAGTCAAAATTACCTCTTATTTAAAAGAAGTCCGAAGTACCTACAATTTAATGAAATTCAAATTACCTAAGATGATGATGACTTATTTCTAAAACCTCTTATCTAAAAGTTTGATTTAAGTGCATTCAATTTAATAAAAGTCAAAATTACTTCTTATCTAAAAGAAGACCCAATATTATTATTTTAAATTTGAGCAATTACTTATTTCATAGCAATTTAATGGAAATTCAAATTTTAGATAAGATTATTTTCAATTCAATAAAATCAAGACTTATTTTAAATTATTGTAGGTATTTCCAATGCTATGGAAATCTAGATTTATTTCCAATAAATATAACATTAATAAAATGTAACATTATTGAAAAATCTGAGGGTAGGTACTTAAAACTAGAGATCTAGAAACTCAATTTCAATTACGAGTACCTATATGGCAGTTCTGAATTAATTTTTAATTAATTTCAATGTATACATAGTTTGAGTTGATTGTATATATACATACCCTATGTTGAATCCGATAACCTAACCTATTACGTTACTCAGTTTACCACCGTGATTATACCTTAAAACGGAATGAATTTAATTGAACTTGTTGTTTTCAGGTAGGTATATATCCATTTTATGTATCTACATTAAACTTATTGGCACATTATTCAAACACTATGACACGTTTTATATTTTTTTATGTAATAAAGTTTAAGTAGGTATACCGTGGAACGAAGTCTTGCCGTGATCTTATTCTAATAGTGATTAAACAATAACGATACTCTCGACTACCTACTTATTTTCTTTATCGTAAAATATTGCGGTTCTATTTTGTTAAAAGATAAGGAAGAAATTATTCTCAAGGCAGTTCTAATTCTGTTGTAAAAATACTTGTTTTGATCCAAAGATTACATAATTAACCCTCGTGGCGATGCACGATTTGAGTGCAAGCAATGACTCATCTTTATCATTTTGATGTACAAACAGTATTCTTCGACGATTAACCGATTATTATTATTACACATCCGTATCTATAGAACTGCTAAGTTGACCAAGTAATAGAATTTAATATGATTCGGTAATGAATTGTACAGCTAACGTAAACAATACATAATCTTACTGCCCCTTTCCTCTCCTTTTTAATAAGTTTTATTTACTGACCTTTTTCCTCGTCGCCACTTGTAGTGATCGCTATTCTACCTAACGTACCTATACGTATAGAGGTGTTCCACTGGCTCACTACTACACACAGCTACGAGCGCAGGCGCACATCCAACCGGCACCGCGTCTACGCGAGGAATGCCGGATTGACACCTACCCCCTCTACTGGTGTACATGAGACAGCGTATTGTATCTATTGATAGATACAAACACTACAAATACCGTAACGTACGGCACTGCATCCGCGCCGTTTTTAAGCGTTCGTTGTCTGAATCAGTTAGCCGCTGAATGTACTGACCCTGACGTCCAAAAAGTGATCAGAGAAGATTTTTACGTTGATGACTTGATCACAGGATCACGTGATAGGCAAGAATTATTACGTATTTGCAATGAAACCGCGCAAACATTGCAGTTGGGTTGTTTTCCGCTGAGAAAGTGGATATTCAACTTCGACGACTCACTTGGTTCGATCCCGGGCGATGCACTGAAACAGCTGACACTCGATGACAACTGCAGTTCTATGAAATTGGGTATAGGCTGGAACAACGTTAAAGATGAATTTTATTTTAAGTCCCAATGTGACTTCGTAAATAATAACAAAATCACTAAACGCACTATTTTATCACATGTTTCACAAATTTTCGACCCTTTAGGGTTGTTAAGCCCTACGATAATGTTGGCAAAGGTTTTACTGCAGCATCTTTGGTTACTTAAATTAAACTGGGATGACGAAGTCCCCTGTGACGTCACACGCACGTGGAACCGGTTTACTAAGTCGATATCAGCTGTTTTAAATACCGTCCGAGTACCGCGTTATGTAATGGGTAATAGCATGACCTATATACGCACAGAGTGTCATGTATTTGTTGATGCTTCTCAGGAGGCATACGGAGCTTGTATATATATTCGCACGGTTAGTGATAGTTTGGAAGTATCGGTACGATTGTTATGTTCTAAAGGAAAAGTCGCGCCGTTAAAATCTTTAAGTATACCGCGGTTAGAGTTGTGCGGCGCACTTTTAGGCGCAAAATTATATAATAAAATTATAAATAGCATGCATTGTCATTTCGATTTCACAGTATTTTGGACGGATTCAACAATCGTGTTGGGATGGTTACTTACGTATGCCTCTCAATCTATTAAAAACCTTCGTGCAAAACCGCGTAGCTGAGATTCACGAGTTAACCCAGGACCTTCCATGGTGACATGTCTGTGGGAAACAAAACCCAGCTGACCTGGTTTCACGCGGCGTGGACCTGGAGGCCCTGATACATTCGAGTTTCTGGTGGACTGGCCCGAATTTCTTACACGAGAATGATTTTGATTGCGCAAATTTAACAAAAATTCCTAATTTCGATGACTTGCATGATATTTTACCCGAAATAAAACCAAATATAAATTTTTCACTTACCGTCAGTACCGACGATTCCTCTTTTTTTCCATTTCAGAGATTTTCTCAATTCTCTCGTATGTTGCGCGCTGCTGCCTATGTACTGCGGTTTATTTATAATTCGCACCATAAAAACAATAAGCGTACCGGCAGTATCAGTATTGAGGAAATTAACGAATCAACCACTTTATTAACCAGATTTTCTCAGCTCGAATCGTTTCCGGATGTCTACAAGTTATTAGTTAATAAACAGTCATTAAATCCTAAACACAGCTTGAGTAAATTTACACTGTTCATAGGAAATGATAATATTATTCGCGTTGGCGGTCGCTTTGAAAATTCTACACACTTTTCATTTGAGAAAAAACACCCGATTTTAATCGAGAGCACACATCACTTTTCAATCTTGTTGTTTCGTTGTGAGCATGAAAAACTACTACATGCTCCACCTCAAATGTTATTGTTTAACGTACGCAATAAGTGGTGGCCCATTGGCAGTAGAAATATAGCGCGATAGGTCGTGCACAATTGCATAATATGCAAACGATTAAGAGGGAAAACTCTCACGCCACTGATGGGAAATCTACCCGCAGAAAGAATAACCCCTACCTACCCGTTTAATAAATGTGGGGTTGATTATGCTGGGCCAGTTTTAATATTAACCCGAAAAGGCAGAGGCGCTCAAACTGTTATGGCCTATATTTGCTTATTTATTTGTTTTATTACGCGAGCCATACATTTGGAGCTTGTGAGTGATCTCACCACTAATGCATACCTCCAAGCTCTAAACCGGTTTATGTCACGAGGAGGCAAGTCATAGGGGGACGACCTTTGAGCCTATCACTCCGTCTAAGTTCAGTATCTACTTTTGTGCATTCTGTGTCATTTAATTGCGATGACACTTCATTTGTTAAGTCAAATTTGGATGAATCATGGTTTATTTTTCGAATTTTATTTGGACATTGATGGTCCCCAGATTTACTTATATCTGATTTGTTGTTGTCAGATATTCTGGACTTTATTGGTACTGATTTAGGCTTATCAGTTTCAATATGAGAATTTTCAACATTCCCTTCAGGCCTGGACTGAAAAAAATCAGTCTCGTCCACTATTACGTCTCTGACCACAACATACTTTTCGCATATTGGGTTCCAAACTTTATAGCCGTTTGGTACATAACCCATAAGTATGCCTTTCCATGATGTTCAATTCAGACCTGCAGCGCCATCTAGCGAGGATCTACAGAACCGCAAATAAATCAACTCAACCAGCATCTCTCTTCTTCAGCTATTTTTAATAGTTCTGCTAAAGACGCGACACTGACTTATCTTTCTACACTGGCAACTCCTGATACTTCTCCTTTTTATTTCAGTCAATTTACCGACAGTGATGTTAAGAAGAGCGTATTATCCATTGCTTCTAATGCTGTTGGGGTAGATAGTGTGAGTCGTGCTATGATTCTCCCTCTTCTCGATATACTCGTCCCTGTCATCACTTCCATACTCAATAACTCTATTTCATCGAAGGTTTTTCCTTTAGTATGGAAGGATGCTAAAATTATTCCTTTACCTAAAAAATCCAGTCCATCGTCTTTTTCTGATTATAGACCCATTTCGATTCTTCCTTTTCTGTCCAAAGTTTTGGAGCGTCTAGTGCACCAACAGTTAACATCATACCTAACCAGAAACGACCTCCAAAATCCTTTCCAATCAGGTTTCCGTCCCGGTCATAGCACTGCTACCGCACTTGCAAAGGTCACTGATGATATCCGATTGGGCATGGATAACAGGAAACTTACGGTACTAACCCTGTTCGATTTTAGCAATGCGTTCAACACTGTTGATTTCGACATTATGCTTGGTATTTTACGCTCTGTTAACATATCTCCTGTGGTTATTGAATGGTTTCATAGCTATTTAGTGGGTCGTCGGCAAAGGATAAAGGTGGAAGACTCTCGATCTTCTTGGTGCAACACTTGTGCTGGTGTACCACAGGGTGGTGTACTGTCCCCATTATTATTTTCTATTTTTATTAATTCTATTTCTCATAATCTTCTTTCTTCGTATCACCTTTATGCTGATGACTTACAAATATATTCACAAGGCGTGCTTGACGATCTTCCGTCGGTTATTGAAACTATTAACCTGGATTTGAAGAAAATATTAAAGTAGAGCCAGCGATTTGCCCTGAAGGTTAATCCGACAAAGACTCAAGTTATTATTATTGGTAGCTTGAAGCTTATCCCAAGGGTTGATTTTGCATCTTTGCCATCAGTATTCTTTGATGGAGTTCTGATACCGTACGCGCATCAGGTGAAGAACCTAGGTGTTATTATGGACCGCACTCTGTCATGGTCTCCACATGTGTGTGAAATAAGTAGGAGGGTATTTGCTGCAACGGGATCCCTGAGACGCCTTCAGAATTTCCTTCAATTTGCTACCAAGGTTGCGCTAGCTCAGGCTTTACTGCATCCCATTTTTGATTATGCTGATATTTGTTATCCTGATCTTTTAAAAGAGCATCTAAATAAACTTGAGCGAATTCAAAATCTGTGCATTCGGTTCATATTTGGTCTACGTAAGAACGATCATGTTTCTTATTTTCGATCACAGCTCAAGTGGCTCCCAATCCGCCTTCGCCGAAATTCACACATTCTACAACTTCTCTACGGCATTCTTTTTAATCCTGTAACTCCCTGCTACCTCAAAGAGCGATTTAGCTATGTTACTTCTGTTCGATGCTCTCAGAACTTTCTTCTTACTGTTCATCTTTCCAATTCTAAATTCTATGTGTACTCTTTTACTGTCCAGTGTAACGGAACGTTTGGCGGCATCTGTCGGGATTCATAGTCACTTCGTTGGAAGCATCGATTTTGGGAATTCTTTTACTGTAGCTTAAACAACAGCGAGTGACAGTGACAGTGACGTTTGTTTCGAGTTTGAAGTTTGACAGCTTGATTCCTCATCGTCATCAAGGATGGCTGCCGACGTACGCAAAGCGAAGGGAGCTGCGTGGCAAATAGGCCTCCGCCTTGGAATCCCGAGGCATCTTATTTTTTTATTGCCTAATGGCTGATTTTTTATAGAGGAACAACTTCAAAAGTAGTAAGTATTTCATTCCTGAAGTTAGTTCAGTGTTTTTTCTGGAACTTTCGATGGTAACAATAGTTTACTCTTTCAGGATATGGAACCTTAAATTTTGTATCGCCTGGAACCCTATTTTGTTCAGCCGTCAACACTACACTGGTGAGTATCATGAAGACTGGCAGATTCAGTCAACATTTCTGTAAAGTTGATATTAAATGTTGACGTTTTGGTTCAGGAATTTTGCCCTAATAAAGCACTAGATCTAAGGGTGGGAGAAGGCTAAGACCAGTCCTTCGAGGTGAATATTGGTTATGCCTTTCCATATAGTCTGTAACCCGTAGATGTGTTGATGACGGTTGTAACAAATAATGTTTTGTTTCAGGGTGGAGAGAGTGTTTTGTGCTTTGAGTTTTCCTTTTATCTTTTATCACTTTCCTGGGTGAAGCACTTCTTTACTGCTGTGCTCTTCATGCTATATTTTGCTACATTGCTACATTTGACTCTGTCTTCAATATTGGGTGGAAGCTGAGAGTGCGGAGAGAAAGCACGGGATAATCCGACGGTAGAAGCACGGAGGAGTGTGATCTGTCAGGTTTGAAAGGAGCCCTCCTGTAAGTCAATATTCAATCTCTCGGCAAACCTTGATACTGTAGTTTTTCAAATAAGTTAGGAAGCAACAATTTATCCAAACAACGCGAACTGTTAACGCGACCCTGTTTCTCTTCTGTCTTGGGAGTCTGACCTTACATCTAAGCTAAACCATGTAAGAACCAGTGTTTAACATCACCTTCACTGATATTAAACGACTTTCACTACAGAAGAGTATTTTTTTATTTGTCTCAGTCTCACACCGACAAACATCAACCAAATTTTTACAATACCACTTTTATTTGTCCCAGAGCTGGACAGCTTGACAAATTTTTTTAGTCCCAAGTAACAGCTTGACAATGGCGCCCACTAGGTTTGAATAGTTGTTGCTTTCTTATGGATAATATTTAAGACTGGATTGTCAATAAAAGAAGCGTTGGACACGCTGGCATATACTTTCTTAAATGATCCAAGTTCAAAGTAGTGATGTACTTGTTGTGTTGTAGCTGTTAGCGACTTTCATTTGTTACCCTTTCTTGGCCAGTGTAATAAAATAACTATTTTGTTTCTTTCACAAGAGTTACTGTGTTCAACAGGTATATTGGTATATAAGAGTGATATATAAAGCATTTTTGAAGCCTGTATAGTATAAGGCATTTTCTGGTTGCAAAATTCATCATAGCTATTGCTTTCAGTGTGTAACCGTCTTACCCGGGGCTTATTAGAAACTAATAAAAGCACCGACGCAAGTCGTTCATGTCTAATTCTACCTAACTCTTTAATAATTGGCCATCTCTACAAAATTGTGATCGTCTAGTTATAATTACGTAGGACCCTGTTTTACGTTGTGTTAGTTTTAATATAAAGATTGGTAAAATATAAAACGTAATTAAGAAAATGTCAAGTACTAGTTATAATGATTTAAGTTCTTATAAGATTATGTCTATTTAAAAATAGCAACAATCAGTCGTCGACTCTGCTCACTGTTGAACCACGTTGTACCTGAAAGGCAATACCCGAACACAAAGGGACCGTTTTGAATAAGACCATAAAGTCATACGGGGGAATTCTAACCAATTTGGATATCTATAGGCCTCCCAGCACACCTCAATAGCCTAGACCCACACACCGATCGTTATAAGGCCACTGCCCCGATCACATGTGCCCAACAAAACCGTTAGATCAATCCTAACACCCTAAAGATATCTTCTTTCAAACCGTCACGCTATAACTTCAAAACCATACACGCACACATACACGAACTCGCAATCAAATCCACATACAACCACCACGAAGTTACGCTTACTGCCTTAATCTAAGTTTACGCTTGCCGCCTTAATCTAAGTTTACGCTTGCATGCTTGCTGATTTTACGCTCCCTATCTTCGAAAGCTGCCGCGGGTTTGCCCGTGCCAGAGAACTAGAGATTGTTGATGAATGGTGCGAGGTAGTCTGAATACCACTTGAATGCGTATAAGAATCACCTTATATGTGAACTCCTACAAAGGATTGCTTAAACCAGTCTCCACACACGACGCTCTACGGTCACGGGTCAAAAGGTCGCTTACCCCAGAGTCACTGGCGAAAATTATAAACACGCAAGTGACTCAGGGCTCGGTTGTGTACCTAAGTGCATGTAAAGGATCCAGGTTAGTCGACAGACAACGTGTGCCTCTTAAAATGAGCCCTAGTATTTGACGCGCTGCTCTCCAGTCCACCCAGGAGCTAATCTCAGCCAAGTAACCTTCATACAGGTGTGTTAGCTAGTGTATGAATTTACTTAAGGATTGAATGTGTGGTGTGTACCTAATGTATGTTGTGACACCGAACTACTAGGATCATACGACTCTAAGGCAGAATACCTAGGCCAATCCCACGTGTAATGTTGTTTAGTGTATATGTTTGTGCCTGTAGAGTGTAAAGGTTAGACCTACTTGTTCTCTAGGTTGGCACGAACCAGAAAACAAAGAAGCAGCGATACACGTGACACAATATCCTCAATAAAACTCAGGGTTGAGTGAAGAAGATTTGATTAGTGCATGAGATGTGTGCACTCTCCCCTTTATTTCACTGAGATTACCGTAACACCTTAACTAAACAAATTAAGCGCCAATAAAAATAATGTCACTCACAACTAACTATTGTTATTACTTCACAGACACTCATTCACTCTTAGCACAAAACCTAATTCAGCGCAGCTCTGCTTCACGAAGTACGACTAAAGAACACGAAAAATTGAATAAATACTCGACGACAAGTTATTAACTGCTGCTGGCTCGTACAATAGTATTTGGACCCTACACGAATAAATAACGGAGTCTAACCTTACGCCCCGTAGTCTCTCGCAGAAAGATATCCTAAAAGGTTAAATCGGAATTAAGTAACAATAATATAATAATTATGTTAGTTGAATTACGTTGGGCCACGTTTGATTATCCTGGGAACGTGGTTAAATGGACCCAGACCAAATATAGTTAAGAATTTATAGTGTAGCGATATATAATTAAATTAAAAGACCAAATATCATGTTTAAACCAATACGCGTAAATTCGCAAGAAAATCGTAACACAAGGTATGATGATTAATGATTATGTTCAACTTGTTTCCCCTTAAAAAGGGCAACTTCAAGCTACGTATGAAATCATACGAGTTCGCGAAGCTAAGGTTATTTTTAGAAATGTTTTCTTAAAAAAAACATATGAAAGTATTGTCGCTAAGAAACACTCGACTTAGCTGAGACTACACGTTTGTAGTATGCCTTCGACCGCTATACTCCAAGAATGCGCCTGCCGCTACTCGGTGGATGCTCTCCGTGAATCCGCCTGTTGCAAACCCCGTGATCCGTGATCGCGTGATATCACTTCACAAACACTCCGAACTCACAATCGCTTTCTGAGAAACTCTCCGCGCGCGTACTCGTCAGCCCGACACTTCCAAGCGTTCCCTCAAAAAGCCCCGCATTCCTAAGACGCAGGAGTTTTATTCTCCATCTCGTGACCCCCTCTACTCCCTTACGTTACACGACTCCCGACTGGGATGAAATTATCCCCATGCTGTCCTTCTAGTTTCACAAAATCCCATTGTTACTTTATTTTGGCGCAAACAATGAATCATAAACCTAAAAACACGCCCCGGCCCTGGACATAAACTATTCCGCTATTTGCCACATCTGGTCATTGCAACAAAGACAGTTCCGGCAAAAGTTCGCATTTATTGTTTGCAGACCCCCGCGTAAAGTAATTCGTTATATTATGACATTGTCTAAAAATACGTTTTAGTACCTAGTAATTCAGGGCCCTTTGGAATGGAGAAAGTCTAAACAAAGACTTAGAGTCGGCCTTTACAAAATATGGCGGGAACCCACCCACATCTGGCAGCAAATACGATTCCTAACAGACTAACATTACTTTACTGGCTCGCTTTGAGTTGACCGACAGCAAATTACGTACAACGAGTAACTATAACAAGGCACTATTCTACCTCCCATGGCTCCTTGATTTGGGAAAAACCCACGTGTGATACAACTCTATAAACTGTCACGGACTAACATCCGTTACAAGTGTTAAATTTATCTAAGAACAAAAAATAAAAGTGTTAAATTCAGTGAAACTATTCTATTAAAACAATATTATTCACAACAACTTTTTACATAAAACAATAACTGAATAACTTGCATGTCATAAAATCTTGTGTTCTTCTTATCTTGTGCTTGCTTATTTGGCTTACATGCAATGAACTAAAGTACAGAAATTAATTAAAACTACATTACAAAACAATTGCTACAACATAATTTAACTTATTTTCAAAATTTATAAACCAATTAATTAAATAATTACAGGAATACTTTTCTTTGAGTAATAATGGTTTAGTAACTAGTAATAAAGTAAAATCTTGCTATTAAATGTTGAACATAGTGAAATAAACTTATGTGAGTACCTACATTTACATTTAAGTACATAAGATAATGTGCCAACTGGTAAAGTGTGAAAAAACAACATAACAATCAAACTTGTCTACAAGTTGACTTTTAGTTATCTATACATATAAAATCCTTTGTCCTGACTGACGGATCAACGCACAGCCTAAACCGCTGATCGTAGAGACCTGAAACTTGGAGGGTGTGTTCTTTGTATGACGTAGGCATCCGATAAGAAAGGATTTTCCGTAGTTCTACTTCTAAGGGGGTAAAAAAGGGGGGGCAAAGTTTGTATGAGACATCGTGATTCCTTGGTCCAATCTACTTCAAATTTTGCATAAACATTCTTTAACAAAATTGATGGAAGACGTGTTTCGTATTTTATTAAAATTCATCCCTTGACGGGGTCAAAAAGTAGTAGAAAGTTATTTTGGGGGTGATTTGCTTCGAAGTTGATATCAATACTCCTTAGTGCTTTTGATTTAAATTACATTTTATTTTGACACATTGTAAACGAAACGAAACTTCAAATATTGCAAACCATTTTTGTCTACGTTTGTCAACCACGTCTTGATCTGATCTCTGATAATAGCTAATTATATGTATTAAGTATTTGCATTTCACCAAGCTTTTGCTTTTACAAGCGCAGCGTGGGACGTCCACCAACGAGATGGACGGACGTTTTGGTGAAGGCCGCAGGTTCAGGGTGGATGCAAGTCACTTCCAACCGTAATGATTGGACGTCAATGAGGGAGGCCTATGTCCAGCAGTGGACGTCCTACGGCTGAAATGATGATGATGATGAAGCTTTTATGCGAGTTCAACCTTTTTCGAATAAAATCGAATTGAGTATTCAAATATCATTGTTGAACTCGCATAAAAGCTTGGTGCAATGCAAATACATATAAAATGCTTTGTCCTGAAGTCCTAAATGACTGACTGCCGGATTAACGCACAGCCTAAACCGCTGTATGTAGAGACCTAAAACGTGGAGGGTGTGTTCTTTGTATGACGTAGGCATCCGATAAGAAAGGATTTTCCGGAATTTCCACGGGATAAGGAATAATCGGGATTTATATATTTCATCAAGAGTGACCCTATGCCCATAACGAAGATTACTAAACTGTACAAATTGGGCAAGCAATTAGACTATTAGAATATAAAGCGAATATAAAGAATTTTGAAAATTCCACGGGATAAAGTTAAATCAGGATTTATATATGTAGGTACTCAAATCAACTGGACCATATCTCCGTAACTACAATTACTAATCTTTTCAAATACAGTATTAACGAAAATGACCATAACAACAAAAAAACTTATTGCAGGATTTTTGGAAATTCCTGTGGGATAGATAATCTCTGAAACTTCCGAGCCGATTAAAAAAAAAAACTTTTACCAGTAAAAAGTTACACTATCCTTTATTGACATAGGCTACTTTTTTCCGGGGAAATGCAAAATTCCCAAGGGATAGAAAAAAGAAAATTCAACTTCGGAGCTCATTTTAAAATGTCTTACACCAATAGAAAAGATGCACTGTCCTTGGTTAACATAGGATGCTTTTTTCCGGATAAATGCAAAATTCCCGCGGTATAGAAAATAGTAAAATTAACTTCGGGGCTGAGTTTAAAAAAAAATCACCAATAGAAAGCTTCACTATCCTTTATTGGTATAGGCTACCTACTATTTATTCGGTAAAATGCAAAATTCCCCTGGGATATTAAGAAGTGAATTTCACTTCAGGGCTGATTTGAAAATTTCTTTCACCTATTAGTGAGTAGCTACACTAACCCTTACTTACATAGACTATTTTCTCCGTGAAAAATCAAAATTCCCACGGGAAAAAAATAAGTGAACTCAACTACGCGGCTGATTTTAAAAGTTCTTTTATCGGTAGAAAGCTTTAAGGACATAGGCTACTTTTCTCGGGTAAAATGCAAAATACCCGCGGGATAAAAATAAGTGTAATTTTGCAAAGAATAAGGACAAATTTGTTGAAATTCCCGCGGGATAGGGAATAAACGGGATTTATAATATTCACTAACTGATACTCATGATGAAATGATAATAATGATGGATGTTGCCGGTGCCGGATTTTTGTTTTATACAATGAAAGAGATGAAGAAGCTTTACCACAAATTGGAATTCTACGCGGACGAAGTCGCGGGCAAAAGCTAGTAGTGAACTAAAACATTTAAACAAATTTTACTAACTGTTTTCAGTTAAAACAGTGTATTTGATGTGCTTGTAGTGTTCTAGGTGATAATTTTAAGATAAATAATTAGGTTAAGCGGGGTTCCATATTATACTGAAGTTGTTCGGGAAGATTTATTTTCATTTTGTTATAAGAGCTAACTAAGCTTAGCTTATATTTAATTTCTCTATAGTAGAATACTTCTAACATAAATGTTAGTAGATTCTTAGTATTATTATAAAAGATGTTTTAAGAAATTACTAAAATTATCTCTTTTTAATGCCTAAATAAGGGTACTGTTTAATTTTAATAATATCTAGGTATACTAGCCAAGAGGTTAGTTTTAACTTAGACAATTAATATTACCTACTTGATAATTTTGTAGTACAGACCTCCGGTTAAAAATTTAATTTACTTGTTAGCAAATACTAAACTAGGTGTTAGTGTTTTGTTTAGCAGTATTTCTGCTAAATTGCCATCTTATCTTTATCTATATAAACAAGTAAACTGCATGTTAAGTTAAGAGTTACTTTGAAGTAAAATCTAGCTGCCTAGGTAATGCATTTAAGTAACAAATTTTAATAAATTAGTTATATTAAAACTAATACTGGAGTTCTAGTACCCTACATATTTTTGTATTTACTGTATTACAGTACTTTTAAACTAAAAATAATTAAGTTTTAACTTAAAGTATTTACATAAATTGAGTTTTGGTGTAAACTTTTAGTACCTATTAAACATTTTGTTAACTAAGTTTCTTAGGCCAACCCCTGAGACAGAGGAGAAATAGTGTTGAGTGTTTAACATAAATACATATAAATAATACAAACATAAATAGAATAGCACTTGGAATTTGTGGTTTCTTATCTTAAAGATGGATTTAAAGAAGGTAAATTATCATTCGTTGCTGCGGGATGAGTTGACATATGAAATTAATGTTAGGTCAGAGACACCGGGAGATACAGTTTGCATTATGAGAAAACAACTTAAGAAATTATGCACAGAATTTCTGCCTGAAGAAATTATAGGTGAAGACTTGCGAGCTAGTGACGAGTTACCTATAATTACAGAGAAAATAAAGGAATTACAGTCTAAGCTAAGTTCTTTGGAGAAAACAAAAGACAGTCGTTTGTTAGTTCGTGCCAAAGCTTTGTACTGTCACCTTTATTTTCGACTGTATAGGTTAACCGTATTTGAGTTACAAGTAGAAAAAGAAATGAGTGCTAACTTGAAGTCTAAGTTGGAACAATGTTTGCTAGTTATTGATAGGTTCTTGGTAAAACATAGCAGTCTTGGTAGTACCGGTGCTGGTGTCTGTGCAGACTTTAATGAGGTCACAAAGGAGTCTACAGGTTTCAATCTTCTGAAATATGTCAACAACAAGTTCAATGGTTTGTCAAGTGTTCATTCATTTTTAGAAGCGGTAAACGAGCGAGCCCAAGCGTTTGGTATTTCTGATGAGCAGGTTTAATTCAGCTTGTTGTTTGTTTACCGATCAAGGTCTTTTATGGTATAGGGGAAATAAACACAGGTTTCAGTCTTGGAAGGGGTTGAGCACTTTGTTATTAGAGGAGTTTGCACCCACGGATTTTGATTATAGACTATTACAGGACATCCATTGTCGAACACAAGGTCAGGACGAGCCGACTCATATTTATTTCGCGGTTATGAGTGGTATGTTTTCACGTCTTGCGAATTCTAAAAGTGATAAGGAGCAATTGGAAATCCTGTTTCATAATATTAGGCCATCGTTTTCGGAGCAGCTGGCATTGCAGCAAATTAACTCTGTGGAAGATTTACGCCGTTGTTGTAGGATAATTGAGGCTGCACGACAAAAGGGAAAATTATTTACGGAACCGCCAAAGCAATCTTCATTGAATCCTGATTTTGTTTATAAAGGTAAAAGCCCGAAACAGGATCTCACTGCCGTCGCATCTACATCCATGCAGCACAAGAGACCGTTCAACACCTTTAGTCATGGTGCTAGTAGTCGAACTATACCGCCACAACAACGACAGTTCGTTGACGAGCGGCGACAGTACCAAACGCCATCACGGTTTCACAATGAAAAACCGACTAATACCGGCAGTATGTATTGCTATAGGTGCAAGGTAGATACACATCATACTAAGGCGTGTACCGACAAGCGTATTATGTGTTTTAAGTGCGGTCAACTGGGGTATACGACACGATCGTGCCCAAAGTGTAGACTCAATTTGCAGCCAAAAAACTAGTTTGTGAAGGTCGTGGCGGCACTTCAGTAGGTAAGGTCGTACCTACTGATAGTACGAAATGGTTAAAAATGGTATCTGAATATTTTAAAAACAATGCCGTCACCACGGTCCTTTTTCAACCCGACAACAACGACATTCGGCCTTATTTAAATATTAATATTATGGACTTGACTATTTGTGGATTATTAGATTCTGGAGCTGCTGTCTCTATTATAGGAAATGGTGCACACGAGCGTTTTGTCAATTTAGGCTATCAAATGATAGAAACTGCTTCTCCTGTCACAGTGGCAGATGGTTCGGTATGTAATACGATAGGATTTATTACACTGCCACTATCTTTTAAGGGAGTTACCAGATTGATAAAATTTTACGTCATACCGACTATAGTATCGAATATTATCCTAGGAGTTGACTTTTGGAAAGAATTCTCGTTATTACCAGAAATTTTTGAAAAAATTGCTTATATTCAGAAACCAACAGAATTTATCAAGAATGCGGCTCAGATTGATCAACAATTGAATAATATATCATCTTATGACAATTTGACCTCAGACCAAAAAGATTTAGCAGAAATTGTTATAAAAAGGTTTTACGAAATATCTTTCGAGACTAGGGGTTTGGGTAGAACTCATTTAATTGAACACAAGATTGATACCGGCGATTCACCACCGATTAAGTGCAGACCATATCCCATGTCACCGGAAAAGCTTAAGGAATTACATAAGGAAGTGGATAAAATGCTGAGTTTAGATGTGATAACCCACAGTGAAAGCCCGTGGTCTAATCCAGTCCTTATGGTTCCTAAGTCGGATGGTACGTGGCGATTTTGTTTAGATTGCCGTAAATTAAATGCAGTTACCAAAGGGGATGCGTATGCAATACCTTATATACCCCAAATTTTAGATAGTCTCCGAAATGCAAAATTTATTAGCTCAGTCGATTTTAAATCAAGTTTTTGGCAAATAAAATTAGATGAACAGTCACAAGAAAAAACTAGTTTCATTGTACCAAGCAAAGGTTTGTTTAAATTTAACGTTATGCCATTCGGTCTTACTGGTGCGCCAGCGCGTCAACAGAGACTCATGGACATGCTTTTTGGTACACCTTTTTGTAGTGAAGTAGATAAGGGACTTGTTTTTTGCTATGTTGATGACGTAATAATAGTGTCAGAAGATTATGATACACACTTTTTATTGCTTAATAGGGTTTATCAACGTATTAAGGATGCAAACTTAACAATAAATTTTGAAAAAAGTAATTTCTTTCGCAAGTCACTCAGATACTTGGGATATATTGTAGACGAGTGCGGTTTACGGACTGATCCTAGTAAGGTGCGTGCGGTTATTGATTTCCCAACACCAAAAAATGCGAAGGAGGTAAAAATGTTTTTAGGTACGTGTTCTTGGTACCGACGTTTCATAAAAAACTTCTCCACGATAGCTGCACCTCTGAATGCGCTTACTAGCACGAAAACAAAGTTTGTTTGGTCCACAGACGCGGAAAAGGCGTTCATGGATTTAAAAAACCATTTAGTATCAGCACCCATTCTAATATGTCCAAATTTTGATAAATCGTTCACAGTTCATTGTGACGCTTCGAGTTATGGCATTGGTGGCGTCTTGACGCAAAACGTTGATGGAGACGACCATCCCGTAGCCTATATAAGCAGGTCATTGAACAAAAATGATCGTAATTATAGTGCGACAGAAAGAGAGGCACTAGCGGTTGTGTATGCTGTAGAAAAATTTGAACCATACCTAGGTACTAGGCCCTTTACTGTCGTCACTGATCACGCGTCGCTGAAATGGTTTATGAATTTAGAAAACCCGACGGGACGTCTTGCCCGATGGGGTTGCCGCCTGTCGCAATTTAATTTTTCTATAGAGCACAGGAAGGGTAAAGACAACGTCATACCTGACGCTCTGTCGCGTTTGATGAAAGTAGACGTCATTAATACCCAAACGTCATCAAACGCGACAGATGTGTGGTATAACAAGGTTTACCAAGGTTGCATTTCATACCCGAAGAACTACCCGAACTATCGAATAGAAAACGGTGCATTGTACCGATATAGCAAGGGGAAATATTCTTTGACTGAGGAGTTTGCGTGGAAAGAAGTTGTAGCTGAGTCGAATCGCACTAAGGTCATTGCCGAGAACCATGAACCTCCAACATCAGGTCACATGGGAGTCTTCAAAACACACCGGAGACTTAGTTTACGATTTTTCTGGCCCGGCATGTACCGCGATGTACTGAATTTCATTAAAAAGTGTCCGACATGCTCAGCATACAAACATAAAACGACGCTTACTCCAGGTCAAATGGGTAAACCTAAACAATGTTATAGACCATTTCAAGTGATTTCTGTAGATTTAGTACGACCACTTCCGAAGTCGCGATCGGGATTTGTACATCTTTTGGTAGTATCTTGTTGCTTCTCCAAATATACCATGTTATTTCCTCTGAGGCGTGCTACAAGTGCAAATGTGGCTAAAAGTATGGAAAACTATGTGTTTTTAGCACACGGCATTCCTGAAACAGTGGTTACCGATAATGGGGTTCAATTCACTGGATCAGAGTTCCGTAACCTGTTGAAGACATATAGGGTTCCTCGTATTCATTATGGCCCAAGGTACGCGCCGCAGATGAACATGGTGGAGAGATATAACAAAACGGTAACAACAATGATAGCGTCATATGTAAAAGATGATCATAGGTCCTGGGATCAGAACATATTTAAAATACAATTTGCCCTAAATAGTGCGGTAAATGAAACGACCGGATTTTCTCCGTTTTTCTTAGTCCACGGCAGAGAACCAATAATTAACGGTGATTTTTATAAAGACTCAAGTGACACTGATTATATTTCGCAGCTTCATTCTTAGCGATTTATTAGTTTACATATTGTAGCTATGTCTCCACGTTATAGCCCTTACACGTATTTTAGAGAAAGAAAGAAAAAAAAAATAAGACACTCAATTGACACTTGACAAGTTACCGCAGCCGCGCCATCTTTCCTTCATTCTGTGTTTTCGTGTCGTAGCTTTTACACGACTACCGCTGCCGCGCATTATTAGCAAGTCCTAATTTAAGAAATTTAAATTCGTTACTCGAAAACGAAAATGGGAAGAAAACGAGTAAAAGAAACACCAGATCGAGAGAAGAAACGTCGTTGTCGTCATATTATCTATTCGTCGTCTGAGGATGAACCAGAAGGTAATTATTTTACAATAATTTATTATTTCTCTTTATAGTGCTCGGTTAATATGTAATGCGAGATCTAAACATGTGATGCGAGCTACCAGCGGGGTTGTCTTCTTCACAATTATGTTTAGACAGTCAAAAAATCGGATTACTTTTGTTCACTTTTACTACCTACCTACCCACTTATTACGTGATGCGAGATACCATCAGGGTTACCTCTGTCACATTAAAAACTATGATACGAGCAAGCAGCGGGCTTCGCTCAATCATACCTTTGAGTTTAATTTCTTAAACTCACTAGTGCTAAGTATCTGTGATGCGAGCTACCAGCAGGGTACCCTCTGTCACAAAAATATTTGATACGCACAAGAAGTGGACATAGTTATATCATAATTTTATCTTTCTACGCATAATAGTGTTAAGTGTCTGTGATGCGAGCAACCAACAGGGTTCCCTCTATCACAAAAATCACTCGACACGAGCAAAAAATAGTACTTAATTCTTTTTGCTAAACAAAAAGTAAAAACGGGGGTAGTTTAATTTTTCCTCTCGACTATTTATTCGCGTTTGGCGTACGCTATCCATGCTCAAATTGCACAATAAAAATGTAAACTTAGATATTATACGTCTATCCAGATCCTAGTCCTGGGAACGCTGTCGTCGTTTCGGTCACGTCCAAGACCTCCGCCGCCTCCGGCACCGCCGGCCCCGCAGTTGCATCGACCAGCACGGCGCCAGATACTCTTCTGGCTACTACTTCGTCGGTAGATTCAGTGACAACTCAGCAACCGACAGAACCAACTGAACCTGAGCTTGATGACGCGATCCTTCAGTTATTGGGTGACGCTCCAAAAACAGATGTTCAGTTAGGCCCAAACGTACATAAAGATATTGCCTCACGATGGCAAGAAATACTATCTAATGGGCTTCCAAAAGAAATTAAGGAAAAATTGATCAAAGAATATTTGATACCAGGCAACTGCGAACTTTTGATTCCACCTATTTTGAACGCAGAAATAAAAGCCGCCCTACCAGAAACTTTAGTTAAGAGATATTTTGCTAACAGAAAAGCAAAAACAATTAGGCATCGCTCTTGGGGCATTGGCGAAGGCTACTCACTTGATGGTCATTAAAGAAGATCACCACAAGGTCATCAAAGCCATAAGTGACGCGAGCCGCATTCTGTGCGACACATTCTTCAACGAGACCAAAACTAGGAGGACCTTCGTGATATCTGCCACCAACTCAAACATGAAGGAGACCTTATTAGATGCCAGGCGTGATAAATACCTTTTTGGTGAAAATGTGGCTGAAAAATTAAAATCGGCTAAAAGCGTTCAAAGGTCCAGTGTCGACCTAAAACAAACCCAAAAGAATTTTAACCCAAAATTTGCCAAGAACAACTTTTATAAAAATAAACCTTTAAACACGAGGGCCCTGCAGCGGAAGACGAACGGGCGACCGGATGCAGGGAGGACTCGACAGGCTCCAGCAGCAGCAGCAGCGCCAGCCCCAGCAGCACCAAGGACGACGCGCCCGTACACCACCCGCTCGGCACAGCGCCAGCCGCCGCCGTCGCGCCGCTTCTAGATAATGAGGTAACCGCCGGCCGTTTAGCCCATTTCTACGCAGCTTGGCTAACGGTAACGGATAATCCAGAACTATTATCCTGGTTAAGGGGATACAATATTCCCTTCGTCGCGGCTCCCACACAAAGCGACTGCCCTGATACATTACCAAAATCAGACAGCGAACGGTTTCTCTTTGAGAAATGTTTACATACCTTGATATCCTCTGGGGCTATTTCAAAATGTAATCACGAAGAAGGAGAGTTTGTTTCTCGTGTATTTCTCAGAGAAAAACCGAATGGCGACCATCGGTTTATAATTAATCTTAAGAAACTGAATAAGTTTATAAAAACATTACACTTTAAAATGGAGGATTATCGCACAGCTGCAAAGTTAATCACTACGAACTGTTACATGGCAAAAATAGATATGAAAGACGCCTATTTTGCTATACCTATTGAGGAATCAAATAAGAAATTTCTGAAATTTAAATTTAACGGTACTCTGTATCAATTTAATTGCTTACCTTTTGGTCTATCGACAGCACCGTTCGTTTTTTACCAAACTACTAAAACCTGTCATCCAACTTTTAAGGTCAAAAAACCTAATTTCAGTAATATATTTGGACGATATTTTGTGTATAGGCCGGGATTATGACGAATGTCACAAAAATATCACATGTACGAAAAATCTTCTCGAAGACCTAGGTTTTGTCATCAATTCGGATAAAAGTCAATTTACCCCTAGCAAAAAATGTATATTCCTAGGTTTTATATTTGACTCTAAAACATATGACCAAATTATTACTTTGCCATCTCTTTTAAAAGACGATTGCCGATGGTGGATTGATCACTTAGAAAAAGGACACCATCCCTTTCGATTCAACCATTATTCATTGGAAATATACTCTGATGCTTCAAAAACTGGCTGGGATGCTTTTTGTGGTGGTAAAAAAGCTCAAGGTTACTGGCGGGAAGAAGAAAAATATTTGCATATAAACTTATTAGAACTCAAAGCAGACTTATTCGCACTTAAAACTTTTACAAAAAGCATTTCCAACTGCGAAGTCTTATTACGGATTGATAATGTCACCGCAAATTCCTGCATTAAAAAAAAATGGGTAGCATTCAATATCCACATTTGGATGAAGTAACAAGATGTATCTGGCAGTGGTGCGAGACACAACAGATAGTTATATTTGCATCGTATATCAATACAAAGGATAATTTTGAGGCTGATTCCCTCTCGCGTTCAAAAAATGTGGATACAGAATGGGAGTTAAACGATAGTTCATATCAGGAGATTGTTAAGACTTTCGGCGTACCTGACATCGATTGGTTCGCAACCAGGTGTAATGCAAAATGCCAAAAATATATTTCATGGAAACCAGATCCCAATGCCATAGCTATCGACGCTTTTACAGTCTCTTGGTCAAAGCTGTCGTTTTACTCATTTGTCTTTTAACCGTGGTACCCTCTATTTCAGAGGCTACTAATAACCGAGCCGTTTATTTTGAACCTCATCCAAATCTTTTAATATCTCCTTTCAGATCGATCCACAGTCTTCACCAAAAACTTACCCTGGTTGCAGGGAAACTATCAGGCAGGCATTATTGAAAAAGTCGTTTTCCTCTGCCGCCATTGATATTATATTAGCGTCTCTAGCACTTAATACCTATAAACAATATGATTCTTCTTTAAAACAGTGGTTTGATTATTGCCAAAAGCACAAATATGATTTTTTAAAACCCACTGTTATTACTGTCATTGATTTTTTATCAGAAACCTTTAAAGGTGGTGCAAAATATGGCACAATAAATTCGCATAAATCTGCTATAACTACCATCTTACAACCCAATGTCGGCGAAACGGATATCATGAAACGGTTCATGAAGGGGGCATTTCGGCTCAGACCACCGAGGCCAAAGTACAACCTTACTTGGGACCCAAACATTGTCTTGAACTATCTATCTCAACTATGGCCCAACAGTGAACTTAGCCTAGAAATGCTCTCAATGAAAACTCTCACCCTGCTGGCACTAGTGACCGCACATAGAGTACAAACATTCTCGGTAATTAAATTAAACAATATTCAAATTCATCAAGATTCAGAAGTAATTATTTATATACCTGATCATATAAAAACTTCTTCACTTAATTCCACACAACCCATTTTGAGGTTACCATACTTTGATATGCGTCCTGAAATCTGTCCAGCTCGATCTCTTACCTCATACATAGAGAAAACTTCTGCTCATCGTCGAAATAACACACAAATACTATTCATTAGTTTCAGATCGCCATACAAAAAAGTTGGCACACAAACTCTGAGTAAGTGGATTAAAGATATATTACAAAAAAGTGGATTAGACGTTTCAAGAATTACCGGGCATAGCACTCGCCATGCAGCCACGTCTGCTGCCAGCAGGATGGGTGTCAGCTTAGAAATAATTAGAAAGACTGCCGGTTGGACAGATGAATCAAAGATTTTCGCAAAATTCTATAACCGGCAAGTTGTCGTTGATCCTAATCAGTTTGCAAATGCAATATTGACTAACAGTAGGAACTAGATAGATCATACTTACCATCTACAATTATAATTATTATTTTTTAATATATTTGTATGATCAGTGTACAAAAATGATGTACTTAATGAAAAAGAATTAAATTAAGTGGTAGACTTAAATTATTTTTGTTTTTTTTTTTACTCTCCGTCTCTGAACATCCTACAATATGTAAACTAATAAATCGCTAAGAATGAAGCTGCGAAATATAATTGATGATCAAACGAACTTACCTGTACGTGAAGTTCGATCACAATTATATGAGCAGCTTCATTCGATGCGATTTATAATCACCCTCCCTATTTATAATAACTGCATGTTAATCTCAACTCACCCTGATCCCCTAAATATACATATACAAGTAAAAAAAAATAAAAAAAAAAAAAAAAATATATATATATATATATATCAATATACTTTAAACAGAATGAAGGAAAGATGGCGCGGCTGCGGTAACTTGTCAAGTGTCAATTGAGTGTCTTATTTTTTTTTTCTTTCTTTCTCTAAAATACGTGTAAGGGCTATATAACGTGGAGACATAGCTACAATATGTAAACTAATAAATCGCATCGAATGAAGCTGCTCATATAATTGTGATCGAACTTCACGTACAGGTAAGTTCGTTTGATCATCAAGTATATGGTGGCAATGCCTAGAGAAGAGTATGCGGGTGAATTTGGTGCTTTGGAACAGATTTTTACAAAAGTACGATCAAACTTAGATAAGGCCCACGCGACGAATACTAAGTATTACAACTTAAGGAGGCGTGATGTAAAACTATCCGAAAGCCAAGAAGTCTGGCGTAAAACTTATGTTCAGAGCGATGCAGATAAGTACAAAGCATCCAAATTAGCGCCCAAGTATATGAAATGTATTGTAAAAAAGGTACTGTCACCGTTGGTCTACGAACTCGTTGGTTATGATGGCAAGGATCTTGGTTCATGGCATATTAAGGATATCAAGATTTACTCCTCATAGTTCCTAGCTTGAGTCATCAATTCGCCTAGTTTTGTGTTCGTTTCTTTTCTCAGCCGTAGGACGTGTTTCACGTGTTGGTGGTAACACTTGTGTTCCACCAACGACGCCAAGGTTATTAAAGTAGGATAAGAGTTGTTTAGTAGGTTTTAAGATGTTTTAAGGTCTTTGCACGCAAAGGGTACTTACACGATTTGTGTAAGACCATAACTAAAGAGTAGCTTTTGGTATTAAAATGAGTTACTCATTTATCTTGGGGTAAATATAACGAGTCGCACTGGGATTACAGGAGTGACTCAGGGTTAGTGTGATAGTAGGCGACATTCAGTAGAACTAAAGCTGATGTCGTACACTGAAAGTTGATGATTAGAAGTGGATGTATGAAATTGTGGGGATTTTGTGCATAGGTTCTCCGGACTTGCAGGAAGTTCAGCAAGGAATAGTAGAAGTGATGTCCTGAGTTGAAAGTTATCACACATTGGCTACGTTTACTTATGGTCGGATGACATTATAGTTAGATTAAGTTAAGAGTTTTGTAGTTAGTATTGGTCTAGCTTTCTTTTACTTTCAGAAGGTTCCGTTCCAGTTTAGTTCTTTCAATACTAGGCTAACTTTAGTAAAGCATATCTTTGGCTTTCCTTTAGTTAGGCTTTTATTTTTCAATGAGTCGAAGTGAGGCTCTCTTAATATCCTTTAGAGACGCTGGGGACAGCGCAGTTTCTCATTGCTTTCGAAACTTTTCGTAAGGGGGGGGGGTATTGTAACGGAACGTTTGGCGGCATCTGTCGGGATTCATAGTCACTTCGTTGGAAGCATCGATTTTGGGAATTCTTTTACTGTAGCTTAAACAACAGCGAGTGACAGTGACAGTGACGTTTGTTTCGAGTTTGAAGTTTGACAGCTTGATTCCTCATCGTCATCAAGGATGGCTGCCGACGTACGCAAAGCGAAGGGAGCTGCGTGGCAAATAGGCCTCCGCCTTGAAATCCCGAGGCATCTTATTTTTTTATTGCCTAATGGCTGATTTTTTATAGAGGAACAATTTCAAAAGTAGTGAGTATTTCATTCCTGAAGTTAGTTCAGTGTTTTTTCTGGAACTTTCGATGGTAACAATAGTTTACTCTTTCAGGATATGGAACCTTAAATTTTGTGTCGCCTGGAACCCTATTTTGTTCAGCCGTCAACACTACACTGGTGAGTATCATGAAGACTGGCAGATTCAGTCAACATTTCTGTAAAGTTGATATTAAATGTTGACGTTTTGTTTCAGGAATTTTGCCCTAATAAAGCACTAGATCTAAGGGTGGGAGAAGGCTAAGACCAGTCTTTCGAGGTGAATATTGGTTATGCCTTTCCATATAGTCTGTAACCCGTAGATGTGTTGATGACGGTTGTAACAAATAATGTTTTGTTTCAGGGTGGAGAGAGTGTTTTGTGCTTTGAGTTTTCCTTTTATCTTTTATCACTTTCCTGGGTGAAGCACTTCTTTACTGCTGTGCTCTTCATGCTATATTTTGCTACATTGCTACATTTGACTCTGTCTTCAATATTGGGTGGAAGCTGAGAGTGCGGAGAGAAAGCACGGGATAACCCGACGGTAGAAGCACGGAGGAGTGTGATCTGTCAGGTTTGAAAGGAGCCCTCCTGTAAGTCAACATTCAATCTCTCGGCAAACCTTGATACTGTAGTTTTTCAAATAAGTTAGGAAGCAACAATTTATCCAAACAACGCGAACTGTTAACGCGACCCTGTTTCTCTTCTGTCTTGGGAGTCTGACCTTACATCTAAGCTAAACCATGTAAGAACCAGTGTTTAACATCACCTTCACTGATATTAAACGACTTTCACTACAGAAGAGTATTTTTTTATTTGTCTCAGTCTCACACCGACAAACATCAACCAACTTTTTACAATACCACTTTTATTTGTCCCAGAGCTGGACAGCTTGACAAATTTTTTTAGTCCCAAGTAACAGCTTGACAGCAGGCTATTCGGTTATGGAACCTTTGCCTAATTTTAAATCTATGCTTAAGCAGCACTATTTATTATCCTGTGCTTGAAAATTGTATTATTGTCCTTTTATTTACAAGTATATTGTATATCACTTCTCTATGTATGTTTTATGATGTGTATTATTGGATGTTTTCAGTTGTTTTATTAAAATGTTTGTTTTTTTTGTTATTATTTATTAAATTTTATATTGCACCACCTGCTGAAATGCATTCCTTGCTTTCTTTCTTCTTTTTTAAAGGTTGCCTGGAAGAGATCGCTTCGAAGCGATAAGGCCGCCCATTGCTTACCTTATTTCTTTTTTTTCATGTACTTGTTTTACTGTATTGTATTGTATTGTATTGTAAATCGCGTCATGTGTGGCCAATAGGAACGTCGCTTGATGTCGTGATATAGCTACGTCACGCCTACGTCACTGTCTTCTCTGTGCTCTCTACCCCTCATCCTTGATTTATGTAAAAACTGTTCGAAAATAATTATTGGAGCTAACACACGTATATCTGAGCTTTTCATTCAACTTCCCAAAAAACATCAAATTTTACGATTTATAAATTCGCTAAGAGTAAACAACGCCAAGAACTCAACACATGATTTATCATCAAATTTGGCTTTAATTGTTTTGTTATGGACATAAACTGTAGAACCAAACACTTTTAAATACTTTAATAATGGTTTTTTTGTCATGCCACATTTCAAATGGTGTTTTTGAAAATGGGATAGCTTTAGTTGGCGTTATATTTATTAAGTAAACAGCTGCTAAAACTGCTTCGCCCCAGAAATGTGTATTTAGTTTAGCACCCTTTAACATAGAACGAGCTTTCTCGCTGGGACTTCTGACCATTCTCTCTGAAACACCATTTAATTGTGGAGTTCGGGGAACCGTTAGATGGTAAGTGATACCTTTTTCGACACAATAGGCTTTCATTTCAGTGGATAAGTACTAGTACTCACCACCGTTATCGACATAGAAATTTTCTAATTTCGTATCGAAGTGTGCTTCACTCTTTGCTACGAAATCTTTGAAGACCGCAAAAACATCAGACTTGTATGTTAATAAATACGTAACACAGTAATGAGTAAACTGATCGACGAATAACACAAAATAGTTCTTATTGTCAACGGTTGGAGGAGTGATAGGCCCACAGACATCGGAATGTACTATAAACAATGGCCGTTTTATATGACTTTTATCTTTAGTTAGATTAAATGGCAATCTTCTCTGTTTCCCATTTATGCACGCCTCTCACAGATCATCTTTAGGTGTTATTTTTTTAATTTGATTAATGTCGTTAAACATATCATTATTTTTTAATTCTAAAAATTTATTTTTACTAATGTGGCCTAAACGTTGATGCCACAACATATAATCACTTTTGTTATTTTTGCATACTTGGGAAACCGAGTTACTACATAATATGTTTACAGTTGCATCAAAATCTAAAGCAATGAGATTATTAGTTGACCTACCTCGCATGATTACTTTACCATCTTTGCATATCTGGGCACCTTGTTGATCAAAAACAACTGTCAAGCCGGCGCGTTGCATTTTGGAGACTAACAGTAGATTGTACGGGACATCTGGATAGAAGAGCACGTCCTCCAAAACTCCTTCAATGCCCATGTTGTTACTGACGTGCAGAGTTCCCCTTTTTGTACCTGAAATAAATTGATTATTTTTAGTGTTCCCTTACGCCTCTAGATGGCGCTGTTTGAAATAATAGATTATTTTCCTTAATGATTGCTAGATGGCGCTAGTGGTGCATTATATTATAAATAAACTAGCTTTTGCCCGCGGCTTCGCTCGCGTGTACCACGAGTATTCCAAAGATCTAAGATATCAAGCAAGCAAGCATGCACGCAAGCAAGCAAGCGTGCATGAAAGCGTGCAAGTACGCGTGCAAGCAAGCGTGCAAGCAAGCCCGACTAAACTTCAGGTAGATACGGTCCTTTACAGTATTTCTTTATATACAATGTTTTTCACTAATTCGGAAGCGGGCCCTAAAATAACCAGGCTTGTTAATTTTTGTAAATTTCAAAATTCATAAGTTTATACTGTAAGTAGGCCGCAAAGGGCTCCTTAACCGACTTCAAAAAAAGGAGGAGGTTATGCATTCCACTTTATGTATTTTTTTATGTAGGTGTATGTTCACCGATTTCTCGATCAATTGGGGACCGATTATAAAAATTATTTTTTTATTCGAAAGAATACAATATACTCCTGAGATGGTCCCATTGTCACAAAATCAGGATCTGATGACGGGATCTCAGGGAAATCGAGGGCAACCCTCAAATTTTGTAGGCACGCATTACGTTTTTCATATATTTTCTCAAGCTATTTAAGTGTTTGCGTCTGGCAGACATCATCTTATGTTGATGAGCTGATGATGGAAGGTAAAACTCCTTAACGGTTAGGAGTTGAGGATATTTTTTCAAATATTATAGGTAAGTATATACCGATAGTTGTATTCTTTCAGGTTATCCAGGTGGGCTGATGATGGAAGGTTAAACTCCTTAACGGTTAGGAGTTACAGGAAGTTTCTTTAAATATCATATGCACGTATAGACCTTTAGTTGTATTCTTTCTGGTTATTCAGATGAGCTGATGATGGAAGGTATAACTCCTTAACGGTTAGGTCACACAACACCTTAACAAGATGCTATAATATGTATAATATCAATGCTAAGTAGGTACACAGCGCTTCCAGTTACTCAAGTTTCCGTAGAAGGTTAGAAAACATTGAATTATACCTAATGCAGGACAGGGGAAAGTAATAATAGGTTTTATATTATTGTATATAAAGAAAGTTTAGTCGGGCTTGCTTGCACGCTTGTTTGCACGCTTACTTGCACGCTTTCTTGCACGCTTGCTTGCTTCCGTGCATGCATGCTTGCTTGCTTCCGTGCATGCATGCTTGCTTGCATGCTTGCTTGCCTGCCTGTATGCTTGCTTGCTTGATATCTTGGTTCTTTGGAATACTCAATAAGGTACACGCGAATGAAGCCGCGGGCAAAAGCTAGTAAACCAATAAGTGTTGCAAGGAAGGGAAAATCGTTCAGAAATAAATAAAAAATAAATAAATAAATAAATATCACGGGACAATTCACACCAATTGACCTAGTCCCAAAGTAAGCTTAGCAAAGCTTGTGTTATGGGTACTAGGCAACGGATAAACATACTTATATAGATAGATACATACTTAAATACATATCAAACACCCAAGACCCGAGAACAAACATTCGTATTTTTCAGACAAATATCTGCCCCGACACGGGAATCGAACCCGGGACCTCAAGCTTCATAGTCAGGGTCTCTAACCACTAGGCCATCTGGTCGTCTAAATAAAGAAATAAAACGATTAATCAAGTATCGATTACGTACTTACTCATTACCGATTAAACTCACATAATTATTTAATCTGTTTTGTTGCATTAAATGGATTAGGATATTTTCATGGTCAATATGAAATGCCATGGGTGCAATGGATTCATAAATCGCGGCGAAATGTTATGTTGCACAAAATGCAGATTGACATATCATTACAAGTGCCTTAACATAAACTCAGCATATTATTGGGAGCAGAGAAATTCACTAGAAAAGTTATATGAATGTCCAGTCTGTCAGATCAAAGATCGGTGTAGCAAGAACGATCACACTCCTATTCGTAATCAATATGGAACCCCAAAAAATAATGAGAACTCAACGACCATAAACGATTCCATGTTGGAGTCTGCCGATGTACCTGTACACGCACACATTAACAGCTCAAGAACGGATGACTCGAGCTTTATTGTGAAAAAAAATACACAAGATTTCGCGGAATTAGTCAAGCAGCCACTAGAACCTAGTAAATTAGCACAACGATTACGTAAGTAGGTAGATATTGTTCCTTCTGCCCCACTGCTTCGCCCGCTTCGCTTTCGCTCCGCGGTCGTGGGTCAGAAGGAACAATACCTTTTGAGGATTACAATCTCAACCGCATTGATCGGTACGCACAACGGAACCATGCGTTGATTAGATCAACGTAAGTAAACATATCGAGTTAGAATCCTGCGCTCGCGTTAACCGGAACGCACAATGGTATCATGCGTTGTTCATATAACGAGCGATCACCTTTACTGCACATTTTTAATAAGCTTTTCATGCTTGCAACACGCACATCGCCTGAATTAATTTTGAGGAAATATGAAATTTGTAAAACAAACACAGAGCTTGCAGTTGAATGTCGTTTGTTCAAGTCGCAATAATCGTTCTTTTCATCATGGAGAACTTTTACCTGACACAATTCGCTGTATAATTTGTGGGCCTTCTAATTGCGGAAAAACTAATTTAATTGTCGGTCTTTTACTCCATGAAAAAGGGCTCCGCTTCCTAAATGTTTATGTTTATTCAAAAACACTTTTCCAGCCTATGTATATCCACTCACTTGCTTGCGATTTTTAGCTACGGTAGCCTAAATTGTCATGACGTTTTATAGAAACGACGGCATAATGTTATGTTATTTTCAAAAATCGATAACTTTGCTTCTACTTAATTAATAACAAAGATTTTTTCAGTTTTGTAAAGATAAAGAAACGAAATATTTTATAATGATATTACAATTTATGGGTATACGGCAAAAATAATTTTTAAAAATTCACAAAGTTGACATATTGAAATAATTTCTGAGTTTTAACAGAAAACTATTTTTAATTAAAAATTTAAAGCGATAACGTATATTTTTTTCTTACTTTATTTAAAGCAGACTAAACAAGCTTTTATATGATACCAAACAACTTGCTAGCTTCTCTATAAAAATTAAGAGTAAAAATGATTCAATTTCCGATTTAAATCTTTTGAAACGCTCAACTTGTTGCGAAATAATGCGTTACGTTCATGATTTTTTTATGGATAATTCAGGCACCGAATTACCAAAATATAGCCATAAACAGGATGAGAAACTTATAACCTTTAAATAAAATGCATATTTTATGCAATTTTCATGGTTGTCGTGTCGTAGTCCTATAACACAAGATAACAAAAGAAGTATGTACGTACCTAAAAAATCCTATGTTTTTGTAGTGCCAATCACAAAGAACAGAAAAAACTTATAATCACAATAACACGTTTAATAAACACATCATAGTATACACTTGATAACAGTTTATCGATTGTAAGCAAATACTTAGGTAATTGCACTCACTCACAGTAAATAAACAAACGAAACTGCATTTTTGCAACAGCTGATCCCACGCGATGACCGCTAGTGAGCCAGGAGTAACCGAAAATTTTGAACAAAATTCAAGATGGCTGCCCACTTAGGCTGGAGACACAATGCGCGCGCGGCACAACTGTGTAATAAATGGGAATTTGCAACTTTAAAATTTTAATGATGTATGAGTACGTAAAGTGAATAATTTAATAATGTTTATAATTAAATATAACCTAACATTTGGAAAAATATTTGATTTATGTCATAAGAATAAATAATCTGTTATTATTTATTCTTATGTTTATGTGATCATCTATTACGATATCAGCGAAACATTGTTTTAGTAGTTAGGCACAGAAAAAGCCGTGTTTAAATAATATGTATACTTAAACCAAACACGACAAAGCGTGAAAGTAAAAAATAAAAACATAAAAAAAATATGTAATTACTTCTTTCTTTCTTTCTTTACTTAATATTTTTTGTTAAATACCAAAATAAAAAATATTAGTAAAAAAATAAATAAAATATGAACAAAAAATCATCTCAAATGGCTACGCGACGATCGTGTGTACCCCAGCCTTACGACCTAAAGCGGATAGCAGAATTGATCCTGGTAACCACAGTTACCAAGTTTTAGTTGCAATTTACCGTCACATGTTTCGTTTGATAATCCTATGAAATAATCTGTGGTTTCATAAAATTTATGGTTTATAATCGAAGCGTAATATTGTAACTATTTAATGACAATTGATTAGTGAAGAAATATTTGATAATCTTAAAAATGTAGGGCGTCAAAATACGAAACACGTCAAAAAACTACTGATCTTTTGTCGTAAAGTAAATTTTTTTGTTCACCAATATGCAATAGAATAAAAATATAGATTTAGTATAATACACCAATAAACGCCGAGTATTTTGATATTTAATACTAATAGAAATATATAAATTTGAGTGCTTAAGGCATTTTAAAAACATTTAGTAGTTTTTTACGGAATCACTTCCGAGATACCTTGCAAAGAAACTTGAATAAAAAATATTTTAGTTGTATCCATTAGGCTGAGTCATTTTTTTAATGTTGCTATATTGGTACTCTGTATTTTGCCTACATTTTATAGCGTATCTGTGCCACCATTTACAGATTAAAAATCGAAAACCGCCTATACTGCCCTTGGTAACCAGAAGTACCAGAAGCAATTTGGAGGTGCACAAAGTTGGTAACTCTAGTTACCACAAGCGAGTGAGTGGATATGTGTCTAGAAAAAATATTGAATTTGGTACCAACAGTCAAATTTCATAAATATCATGAAAATGATGAAATACTAAGCCCACATGAAGCTGAAAAGAATTCAATCATTATATTTGATGACGTTGCATGTGAGAATCAAAACAACATAAGAGATTACTTTGCAATGGGAAGACATAAAAATATTGACAGCTTCTACTTGAATCAAACCTATAGTAAAGTGCCTAAACAATTAATAAGAGATAATGCTAATTTAATAATTCTTTTTAAACAAGATGAGGTTAATTTACGTCATGTTTATGATGAACACGTCGGAACCGATATGTCTTGGTCACAGTTTCGAGAAATGTGCGCAAAAGTATGGAGCGTACCTTTTAACTATTTGGTTATAAATAAGGATTGTGCTAGAAATTCAGGATGTTATAGAATGGGATTTGATACATTTATCGTTTTGGATTAACTAAGATACTTATTGAGTCCCATTACAAGAAACATTTATTGCTTCATATGAGATCCTCGAGATCAGACATGGCTCCTAAAATAACCGAACAAAAAACTTTAAAAGAAAAAGTAATTCAGTCTGCTGAGGCGATCAAAAAGAAAGTGAAACTGCTTCGTGATTTGAAAACTAACAATAACATTGTATTGGAATCTGTCTTGAAACCAATAACAGATCCGCTTAATGAAATAGTTAAGAACAACGATAATAGTAATTTTAATTACTTTAACACCAACGATACTGATTTAAATGAAGATGTGTTTAAGTGGAAAAAGACAGCAAAAACATTAAAATTTAGTCCTACTACTGAAAAGAGAAGTAGTATTAATAATCAAACTATAATACCAAAATCTAATGAATTTGGTTCAAACGATGATGACTACAGTCAAGATGATGATAGCGCGTCATGTGAAAGTGATAACAGGGTTGAGCTTAATTCAACAGCCAATGCGTCATTTAAGACGTCTGATTCGTATGCATCTTCTCGCGAAGACCCTGCATGGCAAAAGCAATATAACAGCGAGTCAAACATTCCTTTCGGCATACGAATAGAGCGTGACAAATTAATGCTAGGATCTAATTCAGTTTCTGTTAGCGACAAAATACTCAAAGTAAACGGGAATAGTTACAATTTAACACCGGGTTTATATAATTTGTTATTTGAGAAATTGCCAGATTTAGGTATTATTACTGAAGAGGATAAACGTTATTATAAAATGTTGTTACTAGAAACGAATGCCCACAGACGTGATTTTGACCCAAATAAACCAATAAAAAGCAACAAAGGTAAAAAATATTTGTACATTATAAAACCGCTTTTTAAATTATATAAAGAACGTTTAATAAGCGACGGAAGTACTCAAGGCAAAGGGCTACCAACAATGAAAAAAGTTAAAAGGGATGTGTCATATGTATATTGGGATAACCCAAACAAATTAGTTGAAAGATTGAAATTACTCATAGCTTCTCGTGATGCTGGCAACACCGGATTAGACAATGAAATCATATCTATAGTTGAAGAGCTGCGCGAAGCTGACTTGGTTAATTAATGATATACAAATCGTTTATTTTACTTTGAACACCAGTCGAAGCTCGAATTTGACTATAAATACCTGAAAAATAAATAACAAAAATGAACATAGACAAATTCGGGCATCATGTTCATAAACGATTGCGTGTATCTGAAGTTTCTGAATTTAAAAATAAAGCTTTGCTGCGTTCAGATAATGGTGATTTCGATTTACAATCGTCGAGATCAAAGGGGGTAGCGGATCCATCCTCACCTGATGATGCAGCAAATAAGCAGTATGTTGATCAGCTCGTTCAGAACATTTACGATAAAAATTTTAAATAAAAAATAAAACCTCCTTCAAAAAACATCCAAAAAACTATGAAATAATAATTGAACCGAACCGACCACAATAAGCATGAAAATATCTTTCTTCTAATCTGTTTTAAGTCGGTGCCTCAGCTCGAGTCAGCAGGAGTGGACCTAGTAATCTAACTTACCTACATACCTACTATCTATAGGGCTTCTATACTCCTGCTGGCTCGTGCTGAGGCACCGACTTAAAACAGATTAGAAGAAAGATATTTTCATGCTTATTGTGGTCGGTTCGGTTCAATTATTATTTCATAGTTTTTTGGATGTTTTTTGAAGGAGGTTTTATTTTTTATTTAAAATTTTTTATTTTTTGCTTTTTAGTTGTTTCTGTATAAAATAGATGCGTAGGATAAAATCATCAGTTTGACTTCGAAATAAGTTTATGTTGAAAATTTTATTTTTAAAACTCAACAGGGTTATGTCGTTTTATTACAGAGTTCCATGATACTTTCTGAATGCAAATGCTCGACTTGTCACCGAAAATGCTAAAATCGCTATACGTTTCTCTTGAATTTTTGAGGAGTTTCTTCAATTCTTCATGGATCCCACCATCAGAACTAGATTTTGGTAACATCGGGACCAACCTTGAAGCATGTGCTTTCAAACAACGAAAAAATTTTCCAAATCGGTTCATAAATGACGGAGTTCTGAGGTAACACACGTTAAAAAAAAAAAAAAAAAAAAAAAAAAAAAAAAAAAAAAAAAAAAGAACATACAACCGAATTGAGAACCTCCTCCTTTTTTTGAAGTCGGTTAAAAAGTATCTTGATTCTATATTTGAAATTATAAATTCTCAAATCTTACAGCTTTCTAATCAGTTAAGAATAAACTTTTATACAAAAGAGGACATAAAGGGTATTTTAAATCAAATCAATTATGGCAAAAGAACAAGTCGTGAACGAAATACATAGATCAGCAAGAAAAAATTTCAAGCGTCGTGCAGTTATATTCAAAGGAATTGACGATTTGTGGCAAGCAGATTTAATTGACTTACAGTATTTACAAACAGCTAATAAGGGAAATAAATACATTTTATTCGTTATTGACACTTTTTCAAAATACACGTGGTGTATTCCAACAAAATCTAAAACTAAAACAGATGTAAAAAATGCTTTTAAACAAATTATCGTCAAAACGAACACCTAGAAACTTGCAGACAGACTTTGGAAAAGAATTTTACAATGAAGAATTTCAGAGTTATGTGAATTCTTTAAAATAAATCATTATTCCACGTATTCAATTAAAAAGGCATCTATTGTTGAAAGAGTAATAAAGACTCTTAAGACTAAACTTTTTAAATATTTTAGTTTTATTGGAAATTATAAATGGGTTGGTAAACCTTTAGATAACATAGTCGAATCTTATAATCGAACTGTGCACAGCACTACAAAATTTAGTCCGATTGATGTTAATTTTAACAATGATGTTAAAGTAAAGAAAAACATTGAAGAAAAACAATCAAAACTTTGTTTTCAATTAAATAAATTCAATGTAGGTGATTGTGTGCGTATAAGCAAGTACAAAAGCGTCATTCATAAAGGTTATACACCTAACTGGTCAACAGAGCTATTTACTATCAAACACGTGAATCACACTTGTCCTGTTACTTACTATATTGAAGACCAACGAAAAAACAGTATACTAGGTACGTTTTATGAACAAGAACTGCAAAAAACTAAGTACCCAGACGTTTACCTCATAGAAAAGGTGATCAAAAAAAGAGGGAAAAAATTGTATGTTAAGTGGTTAGGACTTAACGATAGCGAAAACAGTTGGATTGATAGAAATGCCATTGTGTGAATATATTTAAAAAAAAAAATCTTGCACAAAGTCATTAACACGCGGGAAATGAAAGGAAGAGGACTTCTAAACAGTATTATTAATCACTTACCAATTGAACTTCACATACCTGGTTACAATTATTGTGGGCCTGGCACAAAATTGCATAAGCGGTTACAAAGAGGTGATAAAGGAGTTAATGAATTGGACAACGCGTGTATGCAACACGATATAGCATATGATAAAAATTCTAACCTAGCAGACCGACATCGAGCAGATTTAGAACTCTATAAAATGGCTAAACAAAGATTGAATGCAAAAAGTGTTGGAAAACGAGAAAAACTTGCATCGTGGTTAGTTAGCAAAATAATGAAATCTAAAATTAAAGCTGGTGCTGGGATAAAATCATTTAAACATTTTGTTTCTAAGATAGGCTCCGAGTTGAAAAAAAATAAATCTAAAAGTAAAGGTACTGCTATTAATCAAGCTCTTAGTGCCGCAAATAAAATATTTCTTAATAACAAAACGAGTAAGCTGCGAGTTCCTCGTTTGATTCCAATCCCGAAAACTGGCGGTATATTACCACTAATACCCATTTTTGCCGGACTTTCTGCGTTAGGATCATTGGCAGGAGGAGCTGCTGGGATCGCTAAAGCTGTTGGTGATTACAAAGCTGCAAGAAAAAACTTAGCTGAATCAGAACGTCATAATAAAATGATGGAATCTATTGCAATAGGAAAAGAGTTACATATTAAACCGTACAGAAAAGGAAATGGATTGTGTATAAAACGTACAAAAAACTAAATGAAAGGCTACCCAGACGCGCTCTTACAAATATTGATATTTTAAAGCATTCATCAGATATTCCTCATTTTTGCGGTGTTTACATGAGAGACAGTTTACCAAAGCGTGCAAAAAAAGTAGAATGTGCTATCATAAATTTAGATAGTTCTAAAAACCAAGGGACTCACTGGGTAGCCTATGTCAAAGATAATAATTATTGTGAATATTTCAATAGTTATGGTGACCTTCGACCACCGCTAGAATTAATAAAGTATTTGAAAAATTATAATATCTTATACAATTATAATACTTATCAAAAATTTAATACTGTTAATTGTGGACATTTATGTTTGAAATATTTAAAACATTTTTGGAATAACCGTTTAAATACCTCTGATCAATAAATAGCTTCTCATTATCATGATGTCTTTCACTTTGTCTATAACTGGATCCTCCTCTACCCTAATTACGAATCATTCACCAGCCCTTCAATTAGATGGTGATGATGTATGTGACTGTGGAGTTGACTGTACTAGTAACAATACTGATAACACAGTTACTTTACAACACCACACGCCTGCTGCGTTCGCGTATTATATTGTTTGTTCGGTTGATTCAAGTTATAATCGTTACGTTTCATATCGCGGTTTTGACTGTGTTGATAAGTTTATAGATTCAATCTATAAAGATGTAGCAGAAATAAAAAAAGTTTTGAATGTAAATACACCAATACTATTTGATTCCTGTGATAAGATAAATTTCGATAATGCTTCGCGATGTTATATTTGTGATAATTTTCTTTTTTCCGATAGGGTAAGGGACCACTGTCATATTACAGGTCGCTATCGTGGAGCATCACATAGTATTTGCAATTTACAGTTCAAGCGTCCGCCTTTTGTACCAATATCTATATATATAAAAGAAGAAACTGACTGACTGACTGACTGACATATCAACGCACAGCCCAAACCACTGGGCCTAGAGATTCCAAATTTGGCATGTAGGTTCCTTATAAGGTCTAGGGGTGCACTAAGAAAGGATTTTTCAAAATTCACTCCCTAAGGGGGTGAAACGGGGGTCCAAAGTTTGTATGGGGAAACAAGATTCGCTCGACTATTTTATTCGAAACTTCACAGAAGTACTCCTAATGATAAATTAGTAAACACGTGTTTCAGGTTTTTTGAGAATTCAACCCCTAAAAAGGGGAAAAGGGGTAACAAAGTCTGAAAATCAACAAGGGTGTTGTTTCTATGGTTTATCGGGTCGCTGGTTATGAAAACAACAACGGTTTTAAAATCCGACGTGGCGGACGTAAAATACCATCTCCCTGGATGGGGTGCGATGGGGTTGAAATGTCTAAATAAACTAAATGACTGTTGATATATCAACGCACAGCCCAAACCACTGGACCTAGAGACTTAAAATTTTGCACATAGATACCTTATACAATGTAGGCATCCACTAAGGAAGGATTTTTGGAAATTCCCACGGGGACGGGAAAAAAAGGGATTTATATATTCGATTCCGAGTGACCCTATCTCAGTAACTATAGTAACTAGACTCTTCAAACTACACACACACACACATAGTAACTAGACTCTTCAAACTTGATACACAACTTAATTACAGGATTTTTCATAATTCCCACGAGATAAGGAAAAAACGGGATTTATGTCTTCAGTTCAACGGGATCCTATGAACTATAATTACTAGACTCTTAAAATTTGGCATAGAAGTAGGTAATTATAATAGTAAAAAACCGTTTTAAGGATTTTCGGAAATTCCCACGGGATAAGGAAAAAACGGGATTATTCGTTTTACTGGTCGTAGAAAGCTGAAATTCGGTATGTAGGTTGCTTGGGGAGTGTAGAGCAGGATTGAGAGAGGACTTTCCAAAATTCCCACGGGAACGGGAAAAACAGGATTTTTCGTTTTACTGGTCGTAGAAAGCTGAAATTCGGCATGTAGGTTGCTTGGGGAGTGTAGAGGAGCATTGAGAGAGGACTTTCCAAAATTCCCACGGGAACGGGAAAAATGGGATCTTTCGTTTTACTGGTCATAGAAAGCTGAAATTTGGCATGTGTGTTCCTTGGGGAGTGTAGGGGAGTATTAAGAAAACATTTCCCGAAATTCTGACGGGAAGGGGAAAAAACGGGATTTTGCGTTTTACTGGTTGTAAAAAGCTAAAATTTCAAAATGCATAAGTTTATACTGTAAATAGGCCGCAAAGGGCTCTTTAACCGACTTCCAAAAAAGGAGGAGGTTATGCATTCCACTTTATGTATTTTCTTATGTAGGTATGTTCACCGATTTCTCGGTCAATTGTGGACCTGCTTGCTTGCTTGCCTGTATGCTTGCTTGCTTGATCACGTAGGAGTGTGCCAAACACCATAACGATCCGAGGTCTAATCCCATTAATCGGGTATGATTTAAGCGTGAGAGTTATGAGAACCCTTGATAATCCAGATACCGGTTACTCGTGGAAATAATAGAATAGGCGAAATCACCTATGTATCAAATAACGACATGAGACGTTGGCCCCGAGGAGCGGCGGCTCCTCGTCCCCTTAGAATTAAATAAATGTAACACATAAAACTACTACTAACATCTTTATTTCAACACTGTGACACAAACATAACACCCTCAGCTTACACAGATCTTTTAGACATAAGTTAGCTGACACATCCTACGGGGAAATAAAAATGTAAACACTAATAGGTAATAAACTATTTCTGATTCTGATTCTGATTCTGATACTCGTGGAGAGTCGAGGGTTCTGGTGTGTACATGAGTTCTTGTGCACACTGTGTTAAGCCTTTTGCTTTTTTTTTTCCTAAAAAAACTTACGTTGAGCGATGGTGAACGGAACAAAAAACATAGACAAAAAGAAAAAATATGAAGAATATGGTAAAACGGAATAACGCATAAACTTTGTGTTAATCAACGGAAAGCGCGGTTAACGCGAGCACAGGATTCTAACTCGATATGTTTACTTACGTTGATCTAATCAACGCATGGTTCCGTTGTGCGTACCGATCAATGCGGTTGAGATTGTAATCCTCAAAAGGTATTGTTCCTTCTGACCCACGACCGCGGAGCGAAAGCGAAGCGGGCGAAGCAGTGGGGCAGAAGGAACAATATCTACCTACTTACGTAAACAGAAAAGTAGAAGTCTTTCTCCGGATGATAGATGCAACAGTCCACTGGGAGACTTGCCAAATAGTAAAAACACTGGCGTACAAACTCAACATACTCTGACGAACAACGTCCAAATGATGGAACTCAAGAATGAAATTGAAAAAATGCGAACAACACTTACATGTGCAACTGTAGAAATTGATAAACTGAATAGAGAAATTACTTCATTGAAAAAACTGCTCACAAAACAAGATGAACAGATTTGTACTTGTAAAGCGCTCGTCAAAGAAGAGATCTCTCGACAACTGCAAAAAGCAACTTCACAAACAGGACAAACCTTTAGCCAGCCACCTTTCTGTTCTAAACAAAAAAGCACTCCTGTTAAAGGGAAGAAAGAACAATCGACCCAAACCACGGCAACGGCCACTCGTGGGTTAAACAAACAGGACGTAGTGAGTAGCCACCTTAACTTGTCCCAAACTAAAGAGGACTTGAGTACGAAGCAGAAAGCGGGAAAAAACGAGCGGAAAATTAACAAATTGTGCCTAATCAGTACCGATAAAAAAATTAAAATGCGACAAATAACAGAGAAATCTATCACAAATGCAGAAATCTGTCACTACCTTCTGCCCGCACGTGGCATAAGAGAGCTTCTCAAAAATATGGAAGAGAAAACAAAAAACTTGGCCGAAGAAGACTATTGCATTATATTCGTTGGTGAAGATGATTTCCTCAAAACAAATAACTACTTAGACTTAATATATTATCTAAGAGAAACTTTACAACCGATCGATAACACAAATATTATTATATGTCTGCCGACTTATAAGATAAATGGAATAAGCAGAATGTACAATGCAAGAATAGAAACCTTCAATAACTTGCTTCATTTGGATATCGAAATATACAAGTATGCATACTTGTTGGATTCCAACAAAACATTGTCTTATGACTACAGTATGTTTAGCAAGTCAGGAGTCATCGATAATCGCGGCATGAAGAGCGTTATTTTTCATCTAGATAAGGCCATCAGAGGTCTGCCGTATAATAGTGCATTTTTGGTTGAGTCTCAGGCTGATGATATTGTTCCTCCAATGGGATCCTTAGAAGAAACGTTTTTTCGAGAAGAATATGGCAAATCGTCGAGCTGCATATCCGGGTGAATATAATTCACTAGGGATCCTTCATCAAAATGTATGTGGGGTTTTGAACAAACAGGATGAGTTGTACTGTACATTAAATAACCTAGAGGCACAAGGAATCTTAGTGGATATTTTATGCCTTAGCGAAACATTCATGCAACACGGCACAGAAAGCAATCTAAAAATTAAAGATTATATTTTGGCCTCTTCATACTCCAGAGTAAATAAAAAACGTGGAGGTGTGGCTATATTAACGAGGTCTAATATTGAGTATAAGAAGTTCGAATTAAATAAAGGGATTGAATGTGTATTTGAATGTTGTGGAGTCAATATTCCAAAGTATGCCATGTGTGTATTATGTATAAATAGAACCCCGTCCTCAAATGTGGACTTGTTTTTGACTAAATTGGATGAGCTATTGTTTGAAGTTACAAAAACTCGTAAAAAACGAGTCATTTTATGCGGTGACTTTAACATAGATTTATTAAAAGAAACAAAGAATTCGATTAAATATAAGCAAATTTTAGAAAATTATGATATTAAATCACAAATTGTAGTGCCAACACGCATTACCTCACAATCGAAAACATGCATTGACCAAATTGTTACTAACTTTGAGAATAGGAAGGCATGCGTACTCGATTTGGGAATTTCTGACCATACTGCTCAATCCTATCATATTCCAATAAAATATCGCGCCCCACCGCCGATAACATGGACATTTCAGTTAAGGAGAGATTTCTCAGAGGAAAATCGTTTAAAATTTATCACTTGTTTGTCTTCTCTTTCTTTTAGTGAAGTTTTAGAGAAAGAAAACAGCAATATGGCTTTTACTAAGTTTCATGAACTGTATCATTTGTTTTATAATTTATGTTTCCCTATGGTAAGAATCAAAATAAAAACTGCACAAAAAAGGAGTAACTGGTTGACTAAAGGGCTACGTAAGTGTTGTGTAAAGAAAAGACATTTGTATCTACGAAATCGTAAATTAAAATGCCCAGTGAAGAATTTACTATATGTAAAATATTCGAAGATACTTAAAAAATGTTTAAATTATTCACAAAAAATGAACAACGCTCTATATATTAGTAAATCAAATAATAAATGTAAGGCATCTTGGAATATTATAAAAAACTATACACAATGTAATAATAATGACCAGAATGTTCAAAAAATTATTTATGATGATAATATTTATGAGGATCCTCAGTTAATTTCAAATGTATTTAAAGAATAATTGCGTTGAAGGTTTAGATTTAGCAGGAATCAATGAGTTTATACCCCAATTTGAAAAAAACATATTTTTGTCTCCAGTGAGCAGCGCTGAGCTAATTATAATAGTAAAATCTTTGAAAAACTCAAATTCAACTGGTTGGGATGAGTTAAGTACTGACATAATAAAGATGAGCATCTTTACGATAGTTGAGCCTCTATGTCATGCGATCAACCTTTCGTTGGTTCAGGGTTGTTTTCCAATAATTCTAAAGAAGTTAATTGTTAAGCCACTTTATAAACAAGGAGACAAATGTTTGTTGAATAATCACAGACCAGTAACTTTGATTTCTATATTTTCAAAAATATACGAGAAAGTAGTTTATAGTAGAATTAGTCAATTTGTTGAAAACAAAAAAAAAATAAAAAATTTAATAAAGGGTGAGCAAAATGGGTTTCGTAAACATCGCAATACAGCCTTGACGGTGTTTCAGCTTATGAAGACTGTTACTGATTCTTTGAATGAGGGGACTCCTGTCTCTGTTCTCTTCATGGACATGAGTAAGGCATTTGATTTTGTGCACCATAAAAGATTGTTAGAGAAAATGTATAGGTATGGTATTCGCGGGTCTGCTCATGACTGGATTAGTTCATATCTGTCTGGAAGGGAACAGTGTGTGCAAGTCTCGAGATACTGTCCAAAGCGGAAAACTATGATTAGTTACAGATCTGATTATATACAAAATCAATATGAAGTACCGCAAGGAAGTATTTTGGGCCCATTATTATTTCTCATTTACATCAATGACATACCTGACGCAGTTTCGCATAAATGTTACTTATTCGCGGATGACACCTCTATAGTAATCAGGTGTAATATTCACTCAACTTATGAGTGTGATATTAATGATACGCTAAGTAAAACAATACAATGGCTAAAACTTAACAATCTTAACGTAAATCTATCTAAAACTAAATTGTTGCAGTTCCATACGCGTAGAGGTAAAGTACTGCCCTTAAATATCCAATATAATGGTGTGCAAGTCGATCAGGTTAATAGCATAAAATTTCTAGGCATTACACTTGATTGTTTTTGTGAATGGAAACAACACGTGGCAGATCTTTGTTCCAGGATTAATCGTTTTGTTTTTGCTTTGAGGAAGTTGAGCCAAGTAGTATCTAAAACAGCGGCTATAACTGCGTATTATGGTTATATACACTCTATTCTGCGATATGGTGTGACACTGTGGGGTAGATCTTCTGATGTCGATGATGTTTTCTTAATGCAAAAAAAATGCATTAGAGCTATATTTGAACTCAAACAAATAGATTCATGCAGACCTTTCTTTAGAGAATATAATATTTTAACACTACCTTGTATATACATTTTAGACGCATGCATATTTGTATATAAATATGAACATCTGTTTTGTCATGCTAAAGAAATGTACAAAAATCCTTTAAGATCTCAATATCGCAACAAATTATATGTACCATTATCAAAATTATCACTTGTAGCAAAAAAACAGCTATGTAATGTGCATTAAAATCTATAATAAACTACCTGTGACACATTAAAGGATCTGACCTTCTGTAAATTTAGAATAATGTTAAGAAAATGGCTGGCGGATAAGTGCTTTTATAGTGTACAGGAATTTTTAAACTATGATTAAAGTTAAGTTAGGTATTGATTTCGTTTTTATGTAAATTTCGCATGCCTTGTTTGGTAGATTTTAGTGAGACTTAATGTACTTAATTCATGTAATCTTATTGTACCTGAAATCAAGTGAAATAAATTAATTTGAATTTTGAATTTGCAATTGCTGTGGTGTGCGGTCTCCACTGCAATTTAGAGTCCAGTGTTATTCCTAAGAATACCGTTGATTTTACAAATTCAATACTTTGACCGTTAAGTTTTATATTTGAGACCGAATTTGAATGAGGCGGATTTTTGAACTTTGTTCCGCGTGCACATAGTGGAATTTTTTATTTTGAAAACCAATAAAGATATCAAAAAACGGTTTTGTGGGTTAACGTAGGACATTAAAAGAAATGAAATTATCAAATAATCGCAAAATCGAAAAAAAAACAGCGATTTTTGTATTCGCACCGACGCACTGTAACAATTTTTTTTAACCAGGAATCTGTTTCCTGCTGGACTTATAGCCCGTATGGTGCATGACCGCGTTTCGTTGCTATTATTTTTCAGCAGGCGTTCTAAATTTAAATTCTGACACGGCGACGCCATCTTAAGGTCCGGGATTCGAGAATTCGCTTTCGTAGCGTGTGGTTCGTAAACGCCTGCTGCTTACGAATTACATAAATTATTTTAAGGAGGCTGTTTTGGGCAGCAGCTCCGATTCTTGGAAATTTTCCTTTGTGGAGACGGCGTGGTCTGAGACTCCTACGGCACTACCAAATTTGTGTAGGCCATAAATGAGCCCCTTCTTCGGCTGTCGACGTGCGAGTGGACCCCGGAAAAGCATCTTCCACGTATCCCCGAAGGAGGGGTTTTAAGTACGGGGGCAGAGGCCCAGGAATCCCGGTGTGACCGTGGGAGCGCCGCCTTGATTGCTGTGTGCAGTCCAGTGTCGGCGTAGAAGCCCCGAAGGGAAGTACTTCCATTTTCTTTGGCTCTTTTCTGGAGACCTTGACACTGTTGGACCCTTAGTTCGGGTCGCAGGAGTCCGAATTTATACCGGTCGAACGTCGGATATCGTTCGTGGTGCCCTTATCATTATTTTTTTTTGATCTGTGAATACATGCCCAGGCTAGGCCTACGCCCCATTAGATAGCCTGCCGGCTGAGCGATTTTTTCCCCTCCTAGAGGGTTTTGTAATTAGAAATAGTCCTAGATATAACTATTTATACTAAGCATAGCGAGGAAACCTGCACATGTAACGGGCCAAACTTGGAAATTAAAGGAACACTGTCGCTAAATACTGTTTTTGATTTTTGGAGACCAAGAGACTAAACCCCTTGTAACACTACCTATGTTGATTTTACCTGTCTTGACTTTGCGAGCGCAAACGTACGAGCGCCGAGCCGTCAGAGGTGTGGTTGTCGGTGGTGCCTCTGTTGCTGGAACGCTTCCTGTAGTACTTGTTCTTACTCTTCGACCTTCCGAAGCAGAGGGTCTCTTTGAAGGCAATTCGGTAACTGGAGAAGAAGGAGCGACTTAAAAATTTATAAAGATATATTGTTTTCAGGACATTTGGGACATAGGCTCAGATTCATCATCATCATCATCATCACCCCAGCTTATATACGTCCCACTACAGAGCACAGGCTTCCTCTCAGAATAAGAGGGCTTGGGCCGTAGTTCCCACCAGCCAGTGCCAGCCAGTTCGGGCTAGTTAGTAGGTTCAAATTGTAATCCAGTATACTTTGACATGTCATACATTTAGCAAGCAAAATTAAATGCGTTATCTACATATGAGTGGTAACTGTTTTGGATAATATAATTAATGCCATTACATTCTATAATGTAGGTAGCCTTCTAAGTATTGTGTTTGTATGTGTGGGTAGGGCGCTTAGGGCATTACGGAATAAATCGTTGAACTATAAAGATTTGTTGTTTTACCTGGCTTAGAAAGTCTACATTCCTGCCTAAATACACTACAGTGGTGACGAGATTAGCTCCTACGTGTACATAGCAAGAAAAATAAAAAGGAAAAAAAAAATACAAAGATGTCAATTGGAAAGTTGCAAGAATTCAACGTTCAAACGGGTGCGTGGTTGTCGTACGTTGATCGTTTGGACATGTATTTTAAGGTAAATGAAGTCAAGGAGGAGATAAAGCTGCCGACGCTCATAGCTACGATGGGGGACGAGGCCTATGAGCTGCTGGAAAACCTGGCTAGCCCGACCAAACCGGCGGAATTGACGTTTAAAATGGCTGATCGTTTAATGAGTCAACACTTGCAACCGGCACCGTCGGCTCTGACCGAGCGTTATCGTTTCCGTCAAAGGCGGCAAAATATAGGGGAGAGCGTGTCAACATATGTGGCGTAGTTAAAGCGGTTATCGAAATATTCCAAGTTCAGCGCGCATCTAAATGAAGACCTGCGGGATCAATTTATATGTGGCTTACACAGTGACGTTATACGTCAAAGATTGTTTGAGGAGGTGGACACGATAACATTTGCAGACGCAGTCAAATTGGCAACATCCTTGGAGGCAGCGGAGAGAGATGCAGCGATAGTAAAACAACAAGTCTTTATAGTTCAACGATTTATTCCGTAATGCCCTAAGCGCCCTACCCACACATACAAACACAATACTTAGAAGGCTACCTACATTATACTCCTCAAATCAAATCAAAATCAAATCATTTATTGTCAGAAAGTGAGTAATTATACATATAGATATTATTAAAGATTAAAGATTAAAGTTCGTCACAATCAGCCAGTATTTGGCGCACAATTGTTTGGTAGATACGCTTACCGCACGTCACTGAATGAATAAAATGTATCAATATAATAAAAATAGAAATCATAAAACTAACAATAATTAAAATAGAAAATGTCAATGTCATGCAATAAAGTGCGGATGCAATGTCAATTGTATAAAACAAAACAAACAAGCAGCAGATAAACCCACCATTATTGGTACAGGAATGGAGACATCAAAAAAGCAATGCCAATTAATACAATGTCAATCGTACAATTCAAAGTAAACAATGTCTAAGATAATATAAAAATTACATGTATGGGAATGAAAGAAACGCAAAAGAAAAAATAAAAATGAGAAAGACTACAGAAAGCACCAAACTTTCTTACAAAAGTCAGAATGCCAACAAACAATTCATAAGGTATTAGCAGGTTCAAAATGCTCTTTGACATTATAATACATTTTATCGAGGCACCAATTAAATAATTTATTCTTAAATCCTGGCAAGTCCTGAGTCTTGAGTTCATTCGGCAAGTAGTTAAATATTTTAACCGACATGCATAATATGCTTTTCCTAAAATGAGCAGAACTATGAGTTGGGTAACAAAGATTAAACCCATGTAGTTTAGATGACGATCTTGGATTGGATCTTGAATTTTCCTCTGCACTTAAATAGTGACTACGATTAACAGAACTGGCATGTACGTAAGTATACTAAATCTAAGTAATACCATCACCAAAACTTAAGTTAACTAAACGTATCTAACTTATCTAGTTAATACCTATCTAAAATCTAACTTATAAAAGTACTAGGTTCTACAGTTCGGATAACGTATGTTCGGTTTTCAACCTTGATAGGAAAATACACCTCTGTGTATCCTTCAGAAATACTCTTCTGACCTGTCAAGGTGACAGTTCTAAAGCTCTCGTGAATTCGGTTGGTACGCGTCGAGTGCTTGTGCGCATAATTAAATATTAAAAGAGCGGATTTCAGGCTATATCGGACATAAAACATACACACACACACCCATACACCAACCCAAAAGTGGATCGAGCTGAAGAGCATCGTGGAAGCGAGCAGGGCCCTGCCAGAAGCGGCGCAGTGAAAGCCAGGTACACTTTCTTCACAGTATTATATCTATGTATTTATCCCTGTCCAACTCTGCCTAGCGCAGATCCATACATTTTTGGTAGCAGAGCGCGGTTGTTTCGGGTTTAGTTTGGTTATTTCGGTTGGATTGACCATATTTTATCTTCGAACAAAGGATTTTATACCTACCTTCGAATTTCAATTCGGTTTATATTTTTAATAGTGGGTTGGTAACTTGGGTGTATTCGGGCTTGTGTTAATAAACGCTGTCATATATGACAGTTCGGATTTAATTTAATCTATGGTGTCACTTGAATTTGACGTTTGACGTTTGACAGCTCCTTATCACTCACTTGTCTTTGTTATCTACTGGTTATTTGTTTGGATTGTTTTGATCGGTTTGTCGGTGTTTAATTTACGGTTTAAATAAAGTGTTTAAGTGAAATAGTGAAGTGAATAAGTGAATTTTGGCTTGCGTAATACGTACAACATTCGGTGTTTTCTGATTGACAAGTAATATACGGATTTAATTGCTTATTTTCTCCATGCAGTAGGGTACAATCGACAGCATAATATACAGATACAAATATAGGGCATATTTTTTGTTTTCACGTGTTACATTCTGTCTTAAATGTGAAATTTACGGAAATAATTGTTAGCTTTATTTGGACACAACTCAACCCAGTATTTTTCACAGCCCACCAAAGTTTTTTCTTGACATCTTGGATATTCGATGTATCCTGACATTGTGAGGGGGAAAAATCGCCACATATTGGCTTTTTTTTGCTTTTTTAGCTATAAAACGTTAAGTGCTGGTAGATATTAAAACTCTCTTGATTGGCCTGGAAAGAGCGCAGCGGTCACTCTTCAAGGTTGCTTTTCGAAAGCCATATCGCTATAGCACCAGAGACCTTTACTTGGAGGCCAGCGTACTGACGGTGCGGCAATTGTTTTTTAGAAAAGTAGTTCTTGACTACTGTAGAAAAAACTATCAGAGCTTTGCCACTGATACGAGGCGATGCCAGCGCTGGAAAGCCCCGAAATGCAATACCAGGTTTGCCCACAGATTTAGCCCATTTATTGCTCCCTTTATAATGAAAACATTTAGTCAATTTTATAGGGAGCCCAAGCCGCCTAGCAAACTCGTGCTAACTAGATGGCTCATGAGTTTGGACTATCAAGAAACAGAACTACTCCTGCAAGTAATTCAATAGGTTATGGATGTGTGCTAGTGATGTGTATGTGTGTATATGTTTGTACGTGTAGGTGTATATATATATATATATATATGTGTTGTATATTCATGTGTGTGTATCTATGTACATGCAAATGTCTGTGTATTTACATGTATTTATCTGATGCACTTAATATGCAATATATTATCTGATTCACACATAAGCGCGCTTTCGCATACATATTGTTCGCGTGCGCGCGCTCACACGTACATCACTCACAATAATAGTGTGTATGCCTGATTTGATGAGTAGTGGTGGATTTTGTATTTTTATATTTGTGAAATAGGGTACTTGCATTTTCTTAAACCTTCCCATCTTCCATCCCTATCACACATGTGCACTTGCGTGTGCGGCTGTCCCTATCGCCGCGACGTATGGATAGTGATTTTCGAGACTTTACTCTTCGTTTGACCTTCGTTGCATCAGCATCAATTGGTGACGTGATCTTATGTGTTTTTGCTGTGTTATTTTTCATCCGTGATTTACCAGAACTGTAAACAGCTGATGAAGTTGACAGTGTCGGCACAAGAAGAATCCCTGGATTTTAAAGGTGAGTGCGCATGACCTGTACCTCTTTCCCGTTCTTCGGCCTATTTCGGTCCTTAAACTGAAGTTAATGCAAGTACTAGATTTTATATATGTTTCTATAATTATTTGCCGCGTATACAGTCCATTATTTCCATTTCCTTGTGCCTAGGAGTTAAGTACAATCGAAGCCATATTCTTTTTTTCTTATTTTCCCGCATCCTAAGTATAGTGGAGTTTGAAAAAGGCGCCTCCATAAATTTTTTGGTCACTTCGACCGGATCGGATTACAATTTAAAATTACTAAGTAATTAACTTATACTATCGTTGTGCTAAGTACCTAATAGAAATATATTGTCGAAATATCTTTTTGTATCTCCCGCATCGGCAATTATTTCACTTTATTTCAGCACCGTATTGCTTTGTACGACGTATGGTGAGTTATTTCTTAATTTATTTCATTTTTCGTGATCAATTTGATACAAGTGTTGCATTATTTCTTTGTTCATTGAATACACCATTTCGGCCATTTTGAAAGACACGTAGCTTGGTTCGGTTCTGTTCGATAAACTTCGGGTATCATCGGTACGTTCGGTTCAACCACTTTAACCAATCACGATCGCGCGCTATAATATTCGTTTGTATTTTTTTGTTTTGAAACAGCAATTGTCGGGTAGCAATAAATATATTCTTCTATCCATCCGCTTATAATTGCGTTGAAAAAACCACTACTTATTTACGTGTCCAACGAAGAGTCTTTTGTTATTATCCCACTTAAACTTGTTCATATTTGGTTCGCTATTATTGAAATACATACATTTTTTTATCGCATAACTTTTTTAAATTACAAATTACAAACTTTTAATAAATTACAATGGCTAAATCTGGTAACAAGGTGGGCGGTGAAGGTTTGTCTGGCGGAACGGACTGCGATATTGATAAAAATCAGCTGATTATTTTTTCAATTAAACGCGAGGTGTTATTTAAACGCGTTGAGAATATCCTAGAACTCGCTCATAAAGCGGAAGCAGATCCCCAGCAGTATAGGGCATTTAAAACAAGCGCATTAACCATAGATTTGATTCGTAATGAATATCAAAATATTTTGGATTCATATAACTTGTTATTTTTAAAATTACACCCGGGTTCTGACATTGATTATGAAACATGGACATCTTTTGAAGAAATGTACTGCTATATTAAAGAAGTTTTATTGGAAAATGTAAACAATAAAAGCTTTTCTGAACCGCAAGTTCCTACCAGATCAAAATCTCATCTGCCACCTATTGATTTAATGTCATTTAATGGAGATGTGAAAAACTGGCCCTTATTTTACGAGCAGTTTAAAAGTATGATTCATGATAATTCCTCGCTTACTGATAGTGAAAAGGTTTATTATCTCGTGGGAAGACTAACGGGCTTGGCGTGTTTGTGCGGGGCTGGCACCGACGCCGCAAAACTATCATATTATTTGGGGTGCGCTCGTCCAAAAATATGACGACCCCCGTTCGCTTGCATGTACATATCTAAACCAGTTGTTACATTTTAAACCAATTTTAAACACTAGTGCAACGGGACTAGAATCATTTATAAATAATTTTAACTCATCTGTGGAAGCACTCAAGCAACTGCAAATTGGTGATTTAACTGATTTTATTTTCTTGCATTTAGCGCTGCAAAAATTAGACATAGATACTATTAAATTATTCGAAATTACCCATCGAAAAGAGAAAATTCCCGCTTATAAAAATTTAATTGAGTTCGTTAAGGAACAAAGCAAAGTATTGTCTAGGTCCCCATCTGCGGGCACTAATAAACCGGTTGATAATTCCTCTTTTAGATCACGTAGTAGCCCTATGCGGCAGTCCAACGCATTAACAAAAACATTCGTCGGCGCTAAGGATGTGGCTGGCAGCACAAGCGCTGGCGATAATTGTGCTTTGTGCAAAAGTAAACAACATGATCATTTATATTCATGCCCATCTTTTATGAAATTAACTCCTCATGAAAGATATAATTACATTAAATTAAACGCTTACTGTAACAACTGTTTAAGTGTGAAACACAAAACATTGGTTTGTACATCTAAGCACAATTGTTCGCATTGTTCTTTAGGACATCATTCTTTATAACATTTTAATGTAAATGTCAAATCACACTGTAATATTGCGGCGTCGATGTCCGACCCCGCTGCTACTTTTCCCGCTGTTAGTGTTAGTAATAATTATGATCCCGCTACCGCTTCTGCTTATGGCGTGACCCACACTGCGCGGGCGCCGCCGAGCGAGTCAACTGTGACTCATTCCGCCATTGTCGACCCTGCAAATGCTGCAGATAAGGCCGATATTAGTTCACCTCATTGTAGTTCTGATAATAACGCCTCAATATGTATAGTTTCTAGTGATCGGGCGAGTTGTTGTCAAACAACTACATTGTTAGGGACTGCAAAAATTAGATATCTGGATTCTTTTAACCGCACTCATTACTTGAGATGTCTTGTTGATCCAGGATCTCAAAGTGATTATATAACCGCTTCTTGTTGTAAGCGTCTTTCGCTTCCTGTTTATAAACAAACCCGTTATTCGGAAGTTCAGGGTATTGGAGGAACTTCACACAAAATTCTTGGAATTACTTCACTGCAATTCACATCTCGATTAGATGAGCAACGCGAGTATGCCGTTAAGCCGCTGGTAGTCGAGCAGATTACGTCACAGTTACCTACCTCGCGCGTTGACCGTGCGTCTATTGGTTTAATATTAAACCTTCCGCTCGCGGATGATGACTTTTCCCAGCCTGGGCTAATAGACATGCTTTTAGGTGTGAATTTATATTGTGAGATTTTATTAGGTAATAAAATAAAATGTTCAAATGCTAATATTCCCTCCGCTTTTGAAACGACCTTAGGTTATCTAATTATGGGTGATGCTCCTATTATCACACCAGAACCCGCTTCACACACGCTTTGTGCCTTTACTTCTGACCCACTTCATCAACTTGTCGAAAGGTTTTGGGCAGTCGAGGAACTGCCATCGCAAACATTTTTGAGCGCAGATGAACAGCAATGTGAACATATTTATTCTTCTACGACTGTTCGTAATGCTGACGGCAGTTATTCGGTTGATCTTCCATTTAAGGACGACCCTAATAAATTAGGTAATTCTTTCATAGCCGCAAAAAGGCGTTTCTTATGTCTCGAAAGAAAATTTGCTAAAGATCCAGAACTAAAATTAAATTACGACCAAATTATTGATGACTACTTAAGTAAAGGTATTTTATCTCGCGTGCCCGTTGAGGAGCATTTTTCTTCCGGTTTTTATTTACCGCATCGACCGGTAGTACGCAGCGATAAGGCTACTACCAAGGTTCGTCCCGTCCTTGACGGGAGCGCAAACACGGACACCGGGCTATCGTTAAACGATATTCTACATTCCGGTTGCAATCTACAAGCTAATATCTTTCACATTCTATTAAATGTACGAATTTTTAAAATCGCATTTTTTGCCGATGTTAAACAAATGTATTTGTGCATTTATACAAATGCTCCGCATCGCAAATATCAACGAATTTTATACCGTTTCTCCGACACTGACCCGCTCGAGGTGCTGGAGTTCAGCCGAGTCACGTTTGGCCTTCGTTCCTCGCCGTTTCTGGCTCTTCGCACACTTCGTCAGCTCGCAGCTGATGAACGGCATAAATGGCCAAAAGCAGCTACCGTGCTAGAGCGGGACGTCTATATGGACGATCTGGCTTCTTGTGCTTCTTCTTTCGAGGAAGCATTTCAGACAGCCAATGAGTTGATCGACCTGTTTAAGGCTGGCGGGTTTGACCTGCTGAAATGGTCTTCCAACTCGGCCGAGTTGCTCAGGCACATACCGGAGTCGCACCGACAATCTGGATCTATTTCCTTTGATGAAGGAAATATATTCAAGATTTTAGGTTTGCGCTGGTTACCCAATCAGGATACCTTTGTTTTCGATACCTCGAGCCCACCGCCTATCTGTACTAAACGCGCTATTCTCTCCGCGACCGCTCGGCTGTACGATGTTCTTGGACTAGTCGGGCCTATCTATATATATAAAAGAAGAAACTGACTGACTGACTGACTGACATATCAACGCACAGCCCAAACCACTGGGCCTAGAGATTCCAAATTTGGCATGTAGGTTCCTTATAAGGTCTAGGGGTGCACTAAGAAAGGATTTTTCAAAATTCACTCCCTAAGGGGGTGAAACGGGGGTCCAAAGTTTGTATGGGGAAACAAGATTCGCTCGACTATTTTATTCGAAACTTCACAGAAGTACTCCTAATGATAAATTAGTAAACACGTGTTTCAGGTTTTTTGAGAATTCAACCCCTAAAAAGGGGAAAAGGGGTAACAAAGTCTGAAAATCAACAAGGGTGTTGTTTCTATGGTTTATCGGGTCGCTGGTTATGAAAACAACAACGGTTTTAAAATCCGACGTGGCGGACGTAAAATACCATCTCCCTGGATGGGGTGCGATGGGGTTGAAATGTCTAAATAAACTAAATGACTGTTGATATATCAACGCACAGCCCAAACCACTGGACCTAGAGACTTAAAATTTTGCACATAGATACCTTATACAATGTAGGCATCCACTAAGGAAGGATTTTTGGAAATTCCCACGGGGACGGGAAAAAAAGGGATTTATATATTCGATTCCGAGTGACCCTATCTCAGTAACTATAGTAACTAGACTCTTCAAACTACACACACACACATAGTAACTAGACTCTTCAAACTTGATACACAACTTAATTACAGGATTTTTCATAATTCCCACGAGATAAGGAAAAAACGGGATTTATGTCTTCAGTTCAACGGGATCCTATGAACTATAATTACTAGACTCTTAAAATTTGGCATAGAAGTAGGTAATTATAATAGTAAAAAACCATTTTAAGGATTTTCGGAAATTCCCACGGGATAAGGAAAAAACGGGATTATTCGTTTTACTGGTCGTAGAAAGCTGAAATTCGGTATGTAGGTTGCTTGGGGAGTGTAGAGCAGGATTGAGAGAGGACTTTCCAAAATTCCCACGGGAACGGGAAAAACAGGATTTTTCGTTTTACTGGTCGTAGAAAGCTGAAATTCGGCATGTAGGTTGCTTGGGGAGTGTAGAGGAGCATTGAGAGAGGACTTTCCAAAATTCCCACGGGAACGGGAAAAATGGGATCTTTCGTTTTACTGGTCATAGAAAGCTGAAATTTGGCATGTGTGTTCCTTGGGGAGTGTAGGGGAGTATTAAGAAAACATTTCCCGAAATTCTGACGGGAAGGGGAAAAAACGGGATTTTGCGTTTTACTGGTTGTAAAAAGCTAAAATTTCAAAATGCATAAGTTTATACTGTAAATAGGCCGCAAAGGGCTCTTTAACCGACTTCCAAAAAAGGAGGAGGTTATGCATTCCACTTTATGTATTTTTTTATGTAGGTATGTTCACCGATTTCTCGGTCAATTGTGGACCTGCTTGCTTGCTTGCCTGTATGCTTGCTTGCTTGATTTCTTGGTTCTTTGGAATACTTCTGGTACACGCGAGCGAAGCCGCGGGCAAAAGCTAGTTATTCTATACGCTAAGTTATTAATAAAAGAGCTTTGGCTAATCAACCTTGACTGGGACGATGTACCCCCTTTCCGCATCATAAATTTATGGCAACAATATGTCTCTGAATTGCCTCAGATATCGCAGCTTAAATTTTCTCGCCATCTAGGCATCGAGAATGGATCCGAAGTCTCGTTAGTTGCATTTTCAGATGCAAGCGAATCTGCTTATGGATGTGTAATATACCTACACGTCGTGAATGGCGGTCAGGCACCAAAGGTTACACTCATTTGTTCTAAATCGCGAGTCGCGTCAGCTAAACCGAAAATTACTCTGGCTCGGCTAGAATTAAACGGAATTTTATTACTTTCACGGCTTCTTAAAGAAGTTCACGATATTTTATCGAAAAGACATGAAATAAATAATATTTTTGCGTTCTCAGACTCCGAGGTCGCCCTGTGTTGGTCGGTTGCCTCGCCACATAGGTTTGACACTTACGTTGCCAACCGCATTTCACAAATTCAGACAAATTTGTCGACTAACAATTTATATCATATTGCTGGTTCACAAAATCCCGCTGACTGTGTGTCACGAGGACTCACGCCCTCGCAGCTTATACAGCATGAGCTATGGTTCACTGGACCTTCTTGGCTAGCTCAGCCTGTACTACACTGGCCAATACAAAAATTTGTGCCGAACCGATTGTCGTCGCTGCCAGAAGAAAAAACTGTAGCCCACGTGACTGCTACTGTCGCTGAAACTGAACATCCCGTTTTGACACTAGCTGCTAGGTGTTCCACATGGAATAAGCTGCTCCGGATTTTTGTTTATGTACTCCGCTTTACAGGGAAGCTATCCCGAAATGATATAATAAATGCTGACGATTTAAATGTAGCTGAGTTAGAAATTATACGAGTTGTACAGTCCAAATATTTCGCTGACGACATGAAAAATATTTCAAGAGGTCAAAAATGTTCTTCAAAGCTTCGGAAATTATATCCGTTTATTGAAGATGGAATATTACGCGTCGGAGGTCGTTTATCACATTCGACATTAGACTATTCCGCTAAACACCCCATGTTATTGCCAAAAAAGGGACACGTTTCGCAACTAATTATAGATTCTTACCACCGCGACAATTTCCACGCAGGACCGCAATTGTTAATGGGCATTCTAAAATCTCGGTATTGGACTCATGCTGCGCGTAGTATTGTTCGGCAACGGATAGAAAAATGTAATTCTTGTTTCAGGTTAAATCCTAAAGGCACATTTCCAGTTATGTCTGATTTGCCTAAGTGCCGACTAGAACAATGTAAAGCATTCTTAGACACGGGTGTCGATTATGCGGCACCGCTTTATGTTACTCCTTATCGCAAACGTGGTGTTCGTAGTATTAAAGCCTACATGTGTCTCTTTATTTGTCTAGTGACAAAAGCGGTTCATTTAGAACTTGTTTCTAGTTTAACTTCAGTTAGTTTTATGGACGCTTTTAAGCGTTTTATTTCGCGACGCGGTCCTTGTACTTTTTTATACAGCGATAACGCGACTAATTTCGTTTCCTCAAAAGCGTACTTTAATGAACTTTACGACTTTTTATCATCTGACGATTACTATCGAACTTTCAATGACGAGCTAGCGAAGAACCGCATAACGTGGAAAATGAACCCTCCTACAGCTAGCCATTTTGGTGGGATTTGGGAAGCGAATATAAAAAGTACGAAATCGCTATTATTTCGTGTAATTGGCAACCAAATTCTCACTTTCGAGGAGATGTTGACTGTGCTTGCACAGATAGAGGCAGTGCTTAATAGCCGACCTCTCTACGTTTTAAGCTCTGATCCTTCAGAGCCGCTAGCTCTCACACCTTCTCATTTCCTGACTACTTCTCCATTAGGATATATTCCCTCGACCGACTTGTCTAATGAACAGACCAATTTACTGTCTCGTTTTTCATTAATGGATTCGCTTGTACAATCCTACTGGAAGCGGTTCAAAATGGAGTATTTACATAACTTGCAGCAACGCGAAAAGTGGAATACCTTATCAAATCCTATCACCGTCGGTACCGTAGTTTTATTAAATGTGGATAATGCTCCACCTTTACAGTGGCCTTTGGGAATTATCACGGATGTATTTCCCGGTAAGGACGGAATTATACGCGTTGCGGAAATAAAGACAAAGGTTGGCACGTACAAACGTCCCGTTGTACGGCTATGCCCTTTACCAACTCAGTAGACTCCTTTATCTAAACCACTCAGTTGCTTTTTTGCATTTACTTACTGTCCTTTATTGACAAGTGATTTCAAGCAAGTGAGTGGCTAAGTTTGCTTTAATTTTAGAACCACATTTTTAAAAGCAGTTTTTAATAACGCTAAACTTTCCACTTCAACTGTTCACATTTGTGTGGCTATATTTTTATTACATATTAGGTTATTTTTTTTTTATTATTATTTTTATATTCCCACGAGGATCTTGTTCAAGTCGTTGAGCTGCTTTATGTACAGCAGTGTTGTATCTTGCTTTGAAGGATTACTTCAAGGCCGGGGGGATGGTGGATTTTGTATTTTTATATTTGTGAAATAGGGTACTTGCATTTTCTTAAACCTTCCCATCTTCCATCCCTATCACACATGTGCACTTGCATGTGCGGCTGTCCCTATCGCCGCGACGTATGGATAGTGATTTTCGAGACTTTACTCTTCGTTTGACCTTCGTTGCATCAGCATCAATTGGTGACGTGATCTTATGTGTTTTTGCTGTGTTATTTTTCATCCGTGATTTACCAGAACTGTAAACAGCTGTGGAAGTTGACAGTGTCGGCACAAGAAGAATCCCTAGATTTTAAAGGTGAGTGCGCATGACCTGTACCTCTTTCCCGTTCTTCGGCCTATTTCGGTCCTTAAACTGAAGTTAATGCAAGTACTAGATTTTATATATGTTTCTATATTCATTTGCCGCGTATACAGTCCATTATTTCCATTTCCTTGTGCCTAGGAGTTAAGTACAATCGAAGCCATATTCTTTTTTTCTTATTTTCCCGCATCCTAAGTATAGTGGAGTTTGAAAAAGGCGCCTCCAAGTAGGTAGGTTACTACTTCTCTATTCGTTTCTGTACGCGTGCTGTTATTTATTTATGCTTCTCTGTACGATTTATAGCGATTAATAATGTATCACTACGAAAGGGTCCTGTAACACAGGGTATCCTAGCGCAGGACCCTTAGTTGTAACTTTTTTTGTGAAAACTATTGAAATAAACGCTTTTTCATTTTTTTTTTTTCATATTCGACCAGCTTTCTTGGTCATCGATGGGCCACACCCTCCATGACCAAGACTGTAAGATATTTTGGTCGAGATTTTTGTATTTTTACTTAGGACTGATGTACTAGCTTGAGGCTGTTGTCGTGATGTATCATCAGCATCAGTATTATCCACAATCAATAATGACGATGCACAGTTTGTGATGTCGTAATATTATCATCATTCCAGTCGAAAGACGTCCAATGTTGTACAATGGCTTCCGTCAAGGTTCACCAAACAGACCGGTCCTGCGCCATTGGCATCCAACGCGTTCCCATAACCTGAAACAGGTCGTCGCTCCATCTTGCTCGAAGCCTACGTCTTCCGGCCCATCGACGCCATTCAAGAACCTTTTGGCCCATCGGCCATCAGTTCTACGAGGGATATGCCTTGCCCTACCACTTGAGTCTGGCGATTCTTTGAGATATGTCAGTTACTTAAGTTCTCGCGCAGATTTCGTAATTTCTGTTGTGATCCCGCAGAGAAACTTCAAAAGAAATTCACTCCATTGCTTTCTGAGTGATCTTGAGCTTTTTGATGAGTGCCATAAGTCATTACTGGAAATACTCACTGGTCGAAGACTTTTGACGTGTTGTTGTATGGTGATTCTGATGAATCAGAGTGTAGGACCTGCTGGTATTTTCTGAGTTATCATCGATATGGGTTGTTGAAAACAGATGATATATTGTTGAATTTGATGCCAATCCTAAAATTCTAACAAGTGATTCCGATGTTTAATGTTCATTATTTGAAATAAAGTCGCTCGTAACTGAGGTCAGCTCAGCTAACTCAGAACTCGGCGATTAGCTTTTTTTGAATGACTGGAGACGTTTTACAGACCCGATTTATTGTTGCCCGTAATATTTCAGTGTCTAAATCACTATTGGGCTCCGAAAAATCCAGATCGTCTTCACTTCCAAATGGTATTGATAAAAAATACTCAATATCCACATCTTGTAAGGGTTTCATCTGGATCACCTAAAAACAATACTAAATTGTTGGTGTAATAAACTACCACAAACCCACTAATAACCGACCTTACAGATTAGGGAAATTAAAACTTATGGTCAAGACTCTGACAAGTGTAAGCGTTCTTCAATTGGTTTGTATGAGCCATATGAAAGTCGATGCATGGAATACCTAATCGGGAACGTTTGAAAAATACGACTCGGCGATATGTAAATATCGCAATATTATGAAAGTTAGCTTACCTTTTAATTTTTGACAGTTTTACAGTCACAATGTATATTTTTTTCTGGCTATTTTACCTTAAAATGATTTTTTTATCACATTTTGAAAGTTGTCAAAATCGATTCTAGCACAGAATACCGAAATTTGATCGATCATTCGATACCGTGGACGTATTCCGCTACCTAGCGGCAATACGACGAACTGTGTAGTGGCCTTGTATGTAAAGTATTCTTGAACGTATAGCAGATGTCGCTGCATACCTGATTTTTGACACAATTCGTAAACATGTTGGTTGTACCTAATCGGGAACTGTATGCACTGTAGGGTTAAGACGAACAAAAACCTTCATGTGTCTCTTTTTAGCACATGGAAATCATGCCATGTATAAATTTTAAAAATATGTCAAAAATATATCAAAGACCAAAAATTATAAAATAAATTAATAGTTTAAAAACACTAGAAAAACACGCTTTTATAAATGCACGTAAAAACAAAAAATAAATTATGGATCGTTCAAGTTCTCTCTATTTCTGGGCTTTTAATTATAATATTTGATTGTAAAAGCGTGGGGCGCTGGCTGGCATCCAAGAACGTCTTTCCTGTTCCAGCGCCCCACGCTTTTACAATCAAATATTATAATTAAAAGCACATAGTTTATTACATTTCAGCCCAGAAATAGAGACAACTTGAACGATCCATAATTTATTTTTTGTTTTTACGTGCATTTATAAAAGCGTGTTTTTCTAGTGTTTTTTAAACTACATATTAATTTATTTAGGGTTCCGTACCTCAAAAGGAGAAACCGGAACCATTACAGGACCACTTTGTTGTCAGTCCGTCCGTCTGTCAAGACCCTTTTTCTCAGGAACGTGTGGAGGTATCAATCTGAAATTTAAATCAAATACTCAAATCTTTTGTCCCTTGGAGCTGTGAAAAAATCAAACTTCTAAGCCAACGCAATCAAAAGATACAACCATTTATGCCGCAAATTTTCGACACTCGCAAGGGAATCAAAACCTACAGGGTACTTCCCGTGAACTCAAAATCTTGAAATTTGTTACGAAGCAAGGTCTTACAGCACAGATAAACGAAACATTGCGAAAAGTATAATTTTTTTGTCTGTCTGTCTATATCAGTAACCAATCTATTTATGCTGCAAATTTTCGACACTCGCAAGGGAATCAAAACCTACAGGGTACTTCCCGTGAACTCGGAATCTTAAAATTTGATACGAAGCAAGGTCTTATAGCACAGATAAAGGAAAAATTGCGAAAAGCATAAATTTTTTGTCTGTCTATCTATATCAGTACCAATCTACAATGATCCCACACTGCGCACATTTTGCTTAAGAGCATTGGTCTGCTAAGACTAGATGTTCATAGATACATATAAATTTATACGGAACCCTCGGTGCGCGAGTTCGACTCGCACTTGGCCGGATTTTTTCATTTAAAAAAATCTTCAATTATCAAAGTAATTTTTCATCACACTTGCTCGTCAATGGTCTTATACCATGCCTGTATACTAAATGACAATGGCCTAAATTGTTCTTAAGGGAGTTATGGATTTACGTACAGTTTTTCTACCCAAGGGAGTTCTAACTTTATTTTTAAAATTTGCAAACAAATCATTTCAGACTAAGGAGGTTTCAAGTCAGCCAACGTTTTTTTTATTATCTTTAAAACTTAGCTATAACCCAAATTTTAAAACACAAAACTTATCTACGCTTCATGAAAATTCGTTATTTTTATATTTTAAATTTATATCAAATAGTTTTGCAATAATTTTAGTAAAAATATTTTTTTAAACATGTTGGCAGATTCTGGCCGTATGACCTTTCGAATTCTAAACTAAACACAGTTTACATATCTATGGTAGATGACTTGAAAAAATAGACAATCTGTATTGGCGGGTAGCCATTATTTTATTCAATTTAAGTGTTTAGTTAGAGACGAAATAATTTTATTTTTGGATTTTTTTTCTCGCAATGTGATGAAAATCATTGTGTGTATCACGGGCAGTAAGGGAATTACAAACTCGAGTCATTAAAAGCCCTCCGCCTTCGGCGTCGGGCTTCTAATAGACTCTCGTTAGTAATCCCCTACTTACGGCCCTAGATGCACAATGTTCTATTATGATACGATTTTGCGCTCGTTCCCTAGTGTTTTACATTGTGTTTTACGTGCCTGGTGATTTCATTATCTGGTATTATGGGAATTCGGTTTTGAATGAAACATGGTGTATTGGAAACAAGCTGTTTTGGCAATCCGATATAGAGAAAAACACGGTCACAGGAAAGTCTGGTATTCTGGGAATTTGGTATTTTAGAAATAGGGTAAGTCGGCAACCTAGTATTTTGCAATTCTGATATTTAGGGAACGAGCGCGATTTTGACCCTAGGGGCCGTTAAAATATTTTAAAAAGTTGTAAAGGGGTCTCTATTCAAAAAGATTGATAAACACTAGGGGATATGACCAAATCTCGCCGGATGTTGCAATAGGAATCCATTTTATCATTTGCCTAGAAAAAAACAGTCATTTAATCAAATCCCTAAATCTGTTTATTGAAATACCAAAATTAGCCAAAAATAGGCTACTCGTTTTTTCATTTTACCAGATTTGTTTAGAAAAAGTGATTTCATAAAATCCTTGAAACACGTCAATGAGTTGTCGAGACGAAATTGAGGAGTCAACTCGTTTTATTATTTCCCTAAACACGGTCTGACATTTGATCAAATCACCCAGTAATATTTTATTATACCTACCACTTGTACGATACTGATATTTTTGTTCTCTGCGGCGTGTATTTTCATGCGGGCTCTAAAGGCTTTCAACGAGGCTTGTCTTATCAGCCACCTAGGCCTTCCTTTATCTAAGGAATAAGACTACGGCATGAAATAATCATCATCATCTCAGCCTTTTTTACGTTCCACTGTAGGACATACGCCTCCACGCAAAACCAACGTTTGCATACAACCACTAAGCTGTTGTACTCACTTGTGACTCATAACATTGTATATGATGGGATTGATCGTCGCTGATAGGTAGTACAAGGCGCCTGCCACGAAGAATAGGCATTCATTGATGGCTGCGTAGTGCGGAGACGCCGTGCCGTATATGTAGAACAAGCGTTGGAAATGGAACGGCGCCCAGCACACGAAGAATGTGATGACCACTGCCGCTGTAAGAAAAAAGGTTAGGGTGAGTGGCCTTATCTGCATTTTTGATCAGGTCAATCACGGGTCAGTTTTACGAGTATGGGCGCTTGTCCAGTACAAGGAATTTTACTGTCCGGCAGTCCGATTTTTTACGGTTCGATATGGCACGCCATAAATTTAAATACTAGTTTGTGCCCTACACGTAATTTTACCTTCCGACATTTTACTTTTCCGCATTCCGGAGCGTTTTTTTCCGCTTCGAGATTACAACAATAGAAACTTATATAAGGGGTATAGCAAAAATCTATCTATTCTATATCTATCTATATCTATATCTATACATCTAATACCTTTAAACGAGCAATTCTTGTATATATGTATATATATATATATATATATATATATATATATATATATATATATGTATATATATATAATCAGGATCTCGGAAACGGCTCCAACGATTTCGATGAAATTTGGTATGTGGGGGTTTTCGGGGATGAAAAACTGTTCTAGCTATGTTTCATTTTCAGAAAATCGCTTTTACTCGTGTTTTCCGGCTATTTTTGTTTGCATTAGAATATAAAGCTAAATTTCGCCCACTTCGAGCAGATCATAATGTCACATTAGAAATCGGGTGGTCGCGGATCCAGCCGACCTCGGTTCGAATCCACGTTTTTTTTCAACATTTTTAGTTTTTTTTTTAAGTTTCTTTTTCATGAGAAAACGTCAAGTTTCTTCTTTTGTGAGAAAAAGTTATTTTTTTGTGAGAAAAAGTTACTTTTTTGTGAGAAAAAGTTACTTTTTTGTTAGAAAAAGTATTATAGGGAACGTGCAGTAACTATAGGCGGCAGCACTAATGCGACAGAAGAGGCACTATGCGGACAGTAAAACAAACTTATCAAGGTAAAACATTCAAATTGATGGCACCCTTATGGCACCAGTTGGCAGCACCGTCTATGTGCACGTTCCCTATTGGGAGCACAGAACAGGAAAAGCCGGTTGTCTGTAAAGTCGGTTTACGGACGATAGTTTAACGTGACTCACCCCCCCCCCACCCCCTCCGGTGTTTTTGTCAAATATCTTGAAAACGGTGCATCCTACGGCAAAATCAATGAAATTTTCATCCCCCCTTTAATACCCCCGCGCTCCCTCCCCCGCATCCCCCCCCTCTCACCCCCCACCCACCCCTCCGGTGTATATAATCAGGATCTCGGAAACGGTTCCAACGATTTCAATGAAATTTGGTATTTGGGGGTTTTCGGGGATGAAAAATTGATCTAGCTTGGTCTTATCTCTGGGAAAACGCTTGGTACCGAGTTTCTGCCCGAGCAGAGCTCAGTCGCCCAGGTACTATGATATTTTTTTATATCGAGGAACTAAGTAGAGCCATAATTGATGAAAAAGCAAATTGGATAAAAAACACTCCTGGTCTAATGGATTAGACTGGCACGCTTGAGGTGGCTCTTCCACCTTCCAAAACTTCTCTAAAGTATCCGAAATTGACGCACCAAAAAACTCCGAATCATCTATTAGAGTTGAGGCAGCCGGCTGCACTAGCACCGGGCCTAACAACACATAACCGAAAACCGAATTATAAGCCGTCAGCCCGTCAGGCTGTAATACTATTTTATCTCCTCCTACTAGAGCGCCGAAAACATCCGAACCTAGTAATAAATCGATAGGTGCCGGTGAACCGAAATGTGGATCTGCCAGAGTTAAACCCTCTGTAAGCCGAAGAACCGAATTATTTAAATTAAGTGCAGGCATGTGACCGATTATATTTTTCATACTAACCACCGGAGTGGTAACCATAGGAAACCGCTTAGTAACCGGAGAGAAGGTCAACGAACCCTTCCCACAAATACCAATAGCCTTTGTATTACCAATACCCCGAATATGGTTGTCCGATGGCTCTAGCCGTAATCCTAGCCTACATCCAGTAACGCCCGAACTTCAATACCATTATCTAAATCTGAATTAAAATAAACTTTTACTAAAGCTGTGGGCAGTAACACTGTTACTGGAAGTAGCCCCGGGGCAGTATGACCGAGAGAGAGAGTGAAGCTTATTGAGTAGTATGCTGCTGGTCGTGATGACGAGCAGTATCCTCCGCGCCCTGACGACGGCGGTCACGTCCATCCCGAATACGTCCCTCACCCTGGTCATACCCCCTCTGCTGTTGGGCATCATGCGGAGACCGAGGTTGAGTGGGTGACGGACTCACTCTCCGTCCAGGCCGAGAAGGCGAGCCACGGTGTGCCTGTGAGGTAACCGAACCGATATGACCCCCGCTCGTGCGGGACGGTGACTGCTCAACTAACCGCCGCTGGGCAGACTGTCCCTGATGTGCACCCGACCGACTAAAGCACAGGAGGGGGTGATGCTTCCTACTTCCACATGACACACAATTGGGAACCCGATTACAATATTTGTAACCATGTTGTCCGAGGCAGAAGAAGCAATACCTATTCTTCTCTATATAATCCTTCCGAGCATATGGGGACATTGCTTTGAATTCCGAACAGTTTGGAAGACTTTGGTGGTCACGATCCCCACAAAAGCCGCAGGGCTGGATGAGTGATAAGGCTGCCAATTGTGGTGACCTTCGACGTGGCCGAGATGGTCCGGCCACAGGCTCCGGAACGCGGTGCACCTGGTCTGTCCCAACACTCTCCAGCAACCGACATTCTGCCTCCAGAGACTCTTGTAATTCCGAAAAGGTCGGAATGGTCTCTGCCTCACTTCCACACTTCTGCTCGAACCGAGTCTTTAAGTTAATGGGCAGTTTTGCCAGGCAGATGTGGAGAAGCAGGAAGGACATTCCTTAATAGGAAATCCGAGACGCTCCAACGAATTGACGGCCATGATGACCGGATTAAGGAACTGTGCCTTTAGACCGAGGAGCTTAGGAGAAACAGATGGCCGGCCAAGGATCTGGTCCACGTGCACGTCTGCAAGCCGACGGGTATTTTGATATCTTTTTATCAAAAGTTCTCTCCCAATCTGGTACCCCTCATCCGAGATCCGTATATGCTGGACCAAACCTCTAGCCTCACCGGAGAGACAAGACATTAAATAGGCCAACTTTTGAGCCCCCGAGAGGTCAGACTGAGTATCAACCAGACTGTCGAAGAGGTTGATGAAGCCCACCCACTCATCCATCGCTCCAGCGAAGGATGGTAGCTGTAAAGTGGGCAACCGCGACAGCAATCCATCAGACTCCGACTGACCTGCATCCGACCTGCAGTCCGAACGGTCCATATCATCTTTAGACTGGAGGTTTGCTTCCATCAACCTATCAAAGGCCTCCAGACCGCGCGCGTATTCCAGTCGACACGAGGAAAGAATTTCTGCTTGGGCCGGCAGGTCCGAATCCGCAAGTTCTATAATATGCTGAAAGGCCTCCTCAAATTTCAAAAATTCGGTATTAACCGTTAATAAACGCATTTAAAGGCGACCCGCGTGCTCCGAACGGGAAATAAGATCTGCACTATCAAGCAACCATTGTAGTTTAACCTTAAATACACCGAAATTTTGTTTAAAAGACATTGTTATGTTTATCAGTTTCACTCACCGAAAGTAAGTAATTAAATCCGAACAAACCGATTAACTAAAAACACCGAATATTATGCGTATTACGCAAGCCGAAATTCACTTAGTCACTTTTCTATTATTTCACTAATTCACTTAAATAAACGAAGACGAATGAAATAAATAACCGAAGAGCACAACAAAATAATACTGACAATGAGAGTTGTCAAACGTCAAACGTCAAAGTGGACACAAGCATAGATTAAGTTAGAACCGAACTATGGCAGCGTTTATTGCTGTGAACCCGAACACACCCTAGTTACCAACCGTCTAATAAAAATATAACCCGAAACGGAACTTGAAGGTAGATATTGAAACCTTTGTTCAGAGATGAAATATAGTCAATCTGACCGAAATAACCAAATTAATGCCAAAACAAACCCGAAACAACCGCGCTCTGCTACCAAAAATGTATGGATCTGCGCTAGGCAGAGTTGGACGGGCATAAATACATAGATATAAAAATGGGGGGAAAAGTGTACCTCGCTTTCACTGCGCCGCTTCTGGCAGGGCCCTGCTCGCTTCCACGACGCTCTTCAGCTCGATCACTTTGAGTTGGTGGTGTAGGGTGTGTGTGTGTATGTTTTTTACGTATATTAGCCCGAAAACCGCACTTGGGATAATTTAAGAGGCGCACAATCACTAAGCGCGAGCCGACCGAAACTTCATAGGTTTTTAACTGTCACCTTGACAGGTCAGAAGAGTATTTCTGAAGGATACACTGAGAGGTGTATTTTCCTATCAAGGTTGAAAACTGAACACACGTACTGTTGTCTAATTTAGATAGTGTCATAAAAATAATGAGGACATCCCAGTGTTGGGTGGGCAGGCCCAGAGTGCGGAGAGCCCGCAAGTTTTTATTAATGTGATCCACAATAAAACGCAGTGACTTGTCAGTCTCTCGCACGGTCTCAATGCTAAGCAAAGCCTTTAGATGATTATTAATTAATTGACGTTTGTTGTCAAAACGTTTGCAAAGTAGTTGCCAAGCCTCGGAATAATTTGCCTCTGTCACTTCTAAATTACTAAGGACACGGGACGCTTCTCCCTCTAAATACGATTGAAGATAGTGAAGCTTATGTATATTTTTAATTTTGTTATTGCCGTGTATTTAAGGGGTATACGTTTCCTTGAACTCGAGCCATTTGAAATACGTCCCGTCAAAATTAGGTACCTTTATGACGGGCAACTTAAACCCGAGAGCGTCGCAATCATCATGACTGCAGTGAGAAGACACACTGCCCGTAGTTGATAAAGGATTTTCTTTAGTATGGCCATTATTTTCAATATACTCTTGAGCAATCAAAATGCAATTGTCAAAATCCATTTCAAATGTCTCGCGTATGTCCAATTCGTCGGCTAGAATAGATAACTCACAAGCTTCTATCTGGCTTTGCACCTCTTCGAATTCATTGAATAACGCTTGAAATCTCGAAAGCTTCATCGCAAGTCTATTAAAAATTAAAGTAGTAGTATATTCCAATGAGGTAATTTCATCTAGATAGTTTTTAAACTTTGTTAAACGTCCTTTTATACAGCTAAGTTTATGTTTTAAATCCTTTAGTTCAGTCATGACAACAAGCTATCGAGATAATTCAAGCACCAAATCAAATAAACAAATGAATTGCAACTAAATACGATACGCTCCTCGCTTCGTGGATTAGCTGGCCGCAGAACCGGTTCCCACTCAGTTAGCACGGGCGAGAACGGCAGACGCAGAGACTCGGCCTGCTCACGTACGCAGTAGGCAGTTAGGTAATTATCTTAGGTGCCTTGGAATGTGCATACAAAGCACGTCTAAACAATTGGTCGAAGCAAGCAGCGAGCGGGAAGGAAATTTTAAGAATAATAGCTTCTTAATGAATTTTAAAGTAGCTTTAAATTAAAAAATTAAGAGAGATAATTAATAAAAATAGTAAGTTTCTTTGTGATTTAAAGAATTGTTTGTTGCATAGATATTGTAGGCATATGGATATAGGCAATTACAAGCAGGCTAGAATGCGATGATATGCGCTTAGTAGATGACTTGCAATTTAGGAGGTATAGTAGGTAGGTAGGTATGATAAATTTTCTTGCCTTAATCTATATATATAAAAGAAGAAACTGACTGACTGACTGACATATCAACGCACAGCCCAAACCACTGGGCCTAGAGATTCCAAATTTGGCATGTAGGTTCCTTATAAGGTCTAGGGGTGCACTAAGAAAGGATTTTTCTAAATTCACTCTTAAAGGGGGTGAAAAGGGGGTCCAAAGTTTGTATGGGGAAACAAGATTAGTTCGACTATTTTATTCGAAACTTCACAGAAGTACTCCTAATGGTAAATGAGTAAACACCTGTTTCAGGTTTTTTGAGAATTCAACCCCTAAAAGGGGGGAAAGGGGTAACAAAGTCTGAAAATCAACATGGGTGTTGTTTCTATGGTTTATCGGGTCGCTGGTTATGAAAACAACAACGGTTTTAAAATCCGACGTGGCGGACGTAAAATACCATCTCCCTGGATGGGGTGCGATGGGGTTGAAAAGTCTAAATAAACTAAATGACTGTTGATATATCAACGCACAGCCCAAACCACTGGATCTAGAGACTTGAAATTTTGCACATAGATACCTTATACAATGTAGGCATCCACTAAGGAAGGATTTTTGGGAATTCCCACGGGAACGGGAAAAAATGCGATTTATAAATTCGATTCAGAGTGACCCTATCTCAGTACCTATAATAACTAGACTCTTCAAATTTGATACACAAGTAGGTATTATATTAGTTAAAACATTAATTTCAGGATTTTTCAAAATTCCTACGGGATAAGGAAAAAACGGGATTTATATATTCAGTTCAACGGGATCCTATAAACTATAATTACTAGACTCTTCAAGTTTGACATAGAAGTAGGTAATTATAATAGTAAAAAACTGTTTTAAGGATTTTTGGAAATTCCCACGGGATAAGGAAAACACGGGATTTTTCGTTTTACTGGTCGTAGAAAGCTGAAATTCGGCATGTAGGATGCTTAGGGAGTGTAGAGGAGGATTGAGAGAGGACTTTACAAAATTCCCACGGGAACGGGAAAAAACGGGATTTTTCGTTTTGGTGATCGTAGAAAGCTGAAATTCGGCATGTAGGTTGCTTGGAGAGTGTAGCGGAGCATTGAGAGAGGACTTTCCAAAATTCCCACGGGAACGGGAAAAACAGAACTTTTTGTTTTACTGGTCATAGAAAGCTGAAATTCGGCATGTAGGTTGCTTAGGGAATGTAGAGGAGCATTGAAAGAGGATTTTCCAAAAATCCCACGGGAACGGGAAAAAACGGGATTTTTCGTTTTACTGGTTGTAGAAAGCTGAATTCGGCATGTAGGTTGCTTGGGGAGTGTAGAGGAGCATTGTGAGAGGACTTTCCAAAATTCCCACAGGAACGGGAAAAAACGGGATTTTTCGTTTTACTGGTCGTAGAAAGCTGAAATTCGGCATGTAGGTTGTTTGGGGAGTGTAGAGAAGCATTGAGAGAGGACTTTTCAAAATTCCCACGGGAACGGGAAAAACAGAATTTTTCGTTTTACTGGTCATAGAAAGCTGAAATTCGGCATGTAGGTTGCTTAGGGAGTGTAGAGGAGCATTGAGAGAGGATTTTCCAAAATTCCCACGGGAACGGGAAAAAACAGGATTTATCGTTTTACTGGTTGTAGAAAGCTGAATTCGGCATGTAGGTTGCTTGAGGAGTGTAGAGGAGCATTGTGAGAGGACTTTCCAAAATTCCCACAGGAACGGGAAAAAACGGAATTTTTCGTTTTACTGGTCGTAGAAAGACGAAATTTGGCAAGTGGGTTCCTTGGGGAGTGTAGGGGAGCACTAAGAAAGCATTTCCCGAAATTCTTACGGGAACGGGAAAAAACGGGATTTTGCGTTTACTGGTTTTTAGAAAGCTAAAATTTCAAAATTCATAAGTTCACACTGTAAATAGGCCGCAAAGGGCTCTTTAACCGAGTTCAAAAAAAGGAGGAGATTACATGCATTCCACTTCATGTATTTTTTATGTAGGTATGTTCGCCGATTTCTTGGTCAATTGTGGACCGATTATAAAAATATTTTTTTTATTCGAAAGAATACAATATACTCCTGAGATGGTTCCATTGTCACCAAATCAGGATCTGATGTCGGGATCTTAGGGAAATCGAGGGCAACCCTCAAATTTTGTAGGCACGCATTACGTTTTTCATATATTTTCTCAAGCTATTTAAGTGTTTTCGTTTGGTAGACATCATCTCATATAGATGAGCTGATGATGGAAGGTAAAACTCCTTAACGGTTAGGAGTTGAGGATATTTTTTCAAATATTATAGGTACGTATAGACCGATAGTTGTATTCTTTCAGGTTATCCGGGTGAGCTGATGATGGAAGGTTAAACTCCTTAACGGTTAGGAGTTATATGAAGTTTCTTTAAATATCATATGCACGTATAGACCTTTAGTTGTATTCTTTCTGGTTATTCAGATGAGCTGATGATGGAAGGTATAACTCCTTAACGGTTAGGTCACACAACACCATAACAAAATACTATAATATTATAATATCAATGCTAAGTAGGTACACAGCGCTTCCAGTTACTCAAGTTTCCGTAGAAGGTAAGAAAACATTGAATTATACCTAATGCAGGACAGGGGAAATTATTAATAGGTTTTATATTATTAACAAACCTGGTTATTTTAGTGCCCGCTTTCGAATAGTGAAAAACATTGTATATAAAGAAATACTGTAAAGGACCGTATCTACCTGAAGTTTAGTCGGGCTTGCTTGCTCACTTACTTGCACGCTTTCTTGCACGCTTGCTTGCTTGGGTGCATGCATGCTTGCTTGCATGCTTGCATGCTTGCTTGCTTGCCTGTATGCTTGCTTGCTTGATATCTTGGTTCTTTGGAATACTCATGGTACACGCGAGCGAAGCCGCGGGCAAAAGCTAGTTAATATATAAACTAAAAACATTTGCAAGCTATTATTACGATAATGGGAAGAAATAAAAAAATATAGAACCTAACGTTCGAAAAATTGCAATCACTAGTTACTAAAGTCTAGGGAAAAGAACTAGGAAGTATATAAAGGAACGGGCTCACTTGATTTTCAGGATCGGCAAACTAGGATTGGCACTGAAACTTGACTCTTGATTTAGGTGTTGGCACAACGCTGGCTGATGTAGTCACGAGCTGCCTGACTTGCTTGGGGCAGCTTCGTTGGAGCAGGGCTCGGTGGACCGGTATACGATGTAGGCGCAGCTGATTGTCTTGGTATTTTCCAGGTATCTAGGCGCTGCGAGGCGTACTCCACTTGGTGACCTCTTCAAGGTAGGTAGTCGCTCTAATCTGCTCGACTTAGTTGATCCGATTTATAATGCTTGCAGGTCCTGTCACGGTCGCCACTTAGTTCCGTATAGGAACAAGGAATTAAATAAAAACGTAGTTTTAAAGGACCTTTTTTATTACAAAACTGAATTTTACAATTTTTATGTTCTTTCGTTGTGAGAAGATGGAATGCAAGTGTAGCTGTTTAGTATGTCGTGATGTATGAGTGTTACTATTGGCTAATAAATTATACAATGTAAAATGAAATTTATCTTTATATAAAATAAGGGTCATATTCCTGTGAACGTCGGTAGCGGCGTGAACATATACAATGTTTTTCACTAATTCGGAAGCGGGCAGTAAAATAACCAGGCTTGTTAATAATATAAAACCTATTATTCATTTCCCCTGTCCTGCATTAGGTATCATTCAATGTTTTCTTACCTTCAACGGAAACTTGAGTAACTGGAAGCGCTGAATACCTACTTAGCATTGATATTATACATAATATAGTATCTTGTTAAGGTGTTGTGTGACCTAACCGTTAAGGAGTTATACCTTCCATCATCATCTCATCTGAATGACCAGAAAGAATACAACTATCGATCTATACGTACCTATAATATTTGAAAAAATATCCTAAGCTCCTAACCGTTAAAGAGTTTTACCTTCCATCATCAGCTCATCAACATGAGATGATGTCTACCAGACGCAAACACTTAAATAGCTTGAGAAAATATATGAAAAACGTAATGCATGCCTACAAAATTTGAGGGTTGCCCTCGATTTCCCTGGGATCCCGTTGAAGTAGAGTTTTAAGGGGAGTTGTAGTATGTAGTTAGTATTACGAAATAACGCTGCAATTAGGGCAACGAACGGCCCGCTTACTCCGCATTTAGGCAAATAATAGTGACGTAGCTTTAAGTAACATTAAGCATAATTGTATTAGATGATAGTCATTCATTATACGACAATTATGGACATAACAAGTGTTTGATCTTCTCACCTATCTCCTGAACAAGACATCCACCAACATATATTAGATGGCGACCCTGCCTAAGAGCCAAGAAGCATGAAATACTCAATACCAGAAAATTGAAAAAAAATCTACTATTAAGAAATTATGAAGAAATAAATAAGGAAAAAATAAGAAATGAAGAAAAAACGCCGCGAAAAGAAGATGCAAAATCGAATATGAAGATATCAAGCAAGTAAAAAAAAAAAAAACAAAATTAATCGTAATTATGATATGAAACACAGACATCAAGCTACATTACTAGTATATTACGCGAAGAAAGAAGAAATGCAAATTTAGAAAAAGAAATTACAATAATAGAAGAGCAAGAAACAAATGTTTTTTAAAATTGAAATAACTCAAGTAAGAAGATAGAAGACTCAAGAAAGAAGAGCGTTGTCCAGGGATATCCCGGCTCGGAATTCAAGAGGTGTCCAGGGTAAGCCCGGCCCATCTCAAGAGGTGTCCAGGGAAAGCCCGGTCCATGTTCCGGGGAGTCCAGGGATAGCCCGGCCCACCAAGTTCTACAGTATGCAGTAACTTGCAGCCGACGCGTCAGCAGTACGAGTTCAACGCTCCTATCAGTGTGTCATCGCGCCACCTCCAGCTGTTTAGTTCCGCAGCGCGTAATGTACTTATGTCAACGTAATAGTAAGTTAATATATTGCCTATATTTTTTTTTAGAAATTAATTGACCTTTTTCATGGCCGTATTATGACAGATGAGATAGATAGTTTACAAAGCTTGCGCGATAACTTAAAATATATTCTAGAGTATTTAACTAAGCTAGGTCCAGAAAGAAGGTCACAGCACCTCAGTAAAAATAAACTCGAAGAGGCAAATTTAGCATATTCAAAATTGGAGGGTATTGTGTCTCAGATAAATAATCAAATCGTAAAGTCACAGATAAACACCGATGACTATGCTGTAATTCAGACATTACTTAAAGAAATAGATTTAATTTACGGTAAGATTAAAACATTAACTTGTGTGGAAACTGTTAAGAAAACTGACTCGCCAACAGAACTGAAAATGGGGTCAGACAATAAATTTGATTTAAAAACCGCTATCGCCTTGTTACCTGTCATGACAGGACATGAATCCACTACTAAGGCATTGATAGACGGAATAGAATTATATAGCTCAATGATTGATACTGACTCCCATAAACAGTTAATAAATTTTGTTTTGAAGACTAGGTTGTCATCGAGCGCCAAACTGCGTCCTAAACAAAAGTATGACGTGGTTCAAGACTTATTAAGAGATATGAATAAGTACCTTATACAGAAAAAATCTGCTGTTTCCTTGCAATCAAAACTACTTAACACTTGCCAAGGGAAAAACCGGTCAATTGAGTCATACGGATCCGAGTTGGAGAATCTTTTTGTTAATTTAACAATAGCTCAAGCAGATAATGATGCTGCCAAGTTTGATATTTTACGGCCGATTAATGAGAAGGTAGCAATCAAACGGTTCGCCGACGGTTTAGAAAACGCGAGATTGAGTACAATCATAGCATCTAGAACATTCGAGTCCTTGCCTGAAGTGATTAGATGCGCTATCGATGAACAGAACCTGTCTTCAAATCACCAGGAAGTTATGAAAATTAGGCGTTTTAACCCATCTAATCAGATGCATCATAACTATCGTCAAAACAATAGCCGCTTCAATCAGCCGCATACATATAAACGACAGCATACCTATAGTAGGGTGGAGCGTCGATGTATGAAGAAAAAAAAAAGTTGTCCGATCGACTTGGAACCATTGTATTATGTTGCCTATAGATAACGTAAATATGAACATATTTTTTTATTTTTTTTTAAATATATGTTTTAGCCCTCTACATGAGTTCTAAAGTTTTATTATTTACTCAATTTTGGTGAAATATTATTTTTTTTTCTTTACGAGAGTTTGAATAAAAAACGTTTTTGTTTATATCATACGTTAAATAAAAGGACTAAATAACTTGGAAAAAAAATAGTTTGATCAAAAATCAATACGCAATTGTTACAAAAATAAAATCGAAAATTGTTAAATAAGTTCAATTTAGGTTATGTAGTGTATAAACACTACTTACCATACTCTTAGAGGTTAGAATCTACAGTGAGCTTTAACACTGCCGCAAATCCGGAAAAACATATTTCACACCAAACAGCTTAGCTAATTATCATAAGCACAAGTCGATCTTTCACAATTGAGACCGCTGGTAACCTCTTTAGTCTTCTAGAAGCCACAACAAGACACTAAATATGGTGTGTTTTGTTGACATGTTTGTACCGAGTTCTTGATAACCACAAACCGAAACCTACAGGTCCGATATATCAAAATGACCGCAAAAATGCGTTCCTGGCGATGGTGGTATCACTTTTCCGAAATTCGACAATTATTTTCCGTTCCATTTTCAATAATATTATTAATTTCGCGAGTTGACAGTTCGTTCTGAAACCTTGCCGCGCGACAGTCGAACGTAGCAGCGATATTCACTTTAAATACTATTAATTATAATGCTAAGCGTCTCGGAGGAGATCCATTACGATGAATATGTCTTTTGGGCTAAGAAGAAGTGTTTAGCACCAAATTAACAAATAATAACAATAAAATTTGGTATTGATTTTATCGAAAAATCATAGGGTCTACTCGAACGGGAGAGGATAGATTGTTAGCGACGAGATATCTAAACGCCAGTCAGCCGCTGGATGTCGCCCTGAAACCACGTCGCTCAGGATCCAGCTTTTTTTGACGTCTCGCCCGTGGTTCCGTTTTTCCCTCCGTTCTTCTTTTGTACCGGACGCGAAACGTCATGGGACTGACTCCAACCTTTCATCTTACGATTATTGCGGCCAGTGTTAGTTGTTTATGGTGCCTTCCGAGTGATGGCGCATCGTATGCGCAGTGTGAGTGAAGCGTGGGGGCGTTTTGCGCCCAGGCGCGTGGGCGCGGGGATCGTGTATCGGCATACCGGAGCTGCAGGGAGCCCCTACACGCCGAAGGATCAGGCCTGCACCCACAGGCGCGCAGGTGCCCTCACTCCACAAGGGCGTGCGCCGATTTGGAGCGGCCACCCGGGTATTACTCCCTCTGCAGCGACGCCTGAGGCCCGTCAGCCCAGACTAAGCGACTTCGCCGGCCAGGCCTGAGGAGCCCCAGGGATTTTCTTCATGCACCCATTCTAACCGCTCGGTGGGCCTTGAGCCCCTCCAGCGATCTTCGCTTCTTCTACAAGCCTCCGAGTCTCCGCGTCATGCGAACACCTCCGTGAGTGCGTTTTACATTACCCTATGGCCATAGCGGAAACGCGTTTTTAACTTTGAACTTTAACGTCTTGACTGCCCGAGCAGTATCCGTCTCGCGTAGCCTAAGACTTCCATATAACCAAGGGTACCCTAACTGATGTTTCTTTAATTTAACCCGTGGACTTGATTGGTGGGTGCGGCTCCTCGGGCTCTTTTGCGTGGATGCACGCTGTTCTGCGCTGGTTCCGCGCTTTCTCTGCGCTCGATAATCCCGGACCCGAGGCGGCCGCCCTCGCCAACCAGGGCCACGGCCCGACCTAGCTCTTAAGGGAAATACATGTTCCACTGCGGTCTCGCCGCCATGTAACACCAGTAGGGCTTTATTCAAACCTAATATAGTTTGTTGATTAGATTTCATTGTTTTTCTTGTTGGCTGAGTGACACCATATACCTTAAACTACACGGTCCTTGACCCAAAGGTTCAAGCGAAACGAGAGATATCCGGCAACTTCAGTGCTGAAGTGAGTATAAACAGTAATAGCACTCTTCCAAAAATAACTGTCCGTGTGTAAAAGAAAGGATCCCTTTTTGCCGTTGTTACGGTTGCCACCGGCCGTAACAGAGAGCCTAGCAGTATACAAATCCCCACTTTAATTCTTTTTTTTTATTCTTTTTTTTACACACGACAGTTAGTATTTAGATCCGGTTTTCAAGCACATTTAAAATATGTAAAGCTATTATTTATAGTTTACTAGCTGTTGCCCGCGACTCCGTCTGCGAAGAATAGGGGTAGGTATAAAAAAATAGCCTACGACCTGTTCTCAAACCTACCGAATATAAAGAAAAAAGTTTCATAAAAATCGGTCGAGCCGTTTCGGAGGAGTTTGATAACAAACACCGTGACACGAGATTTTTATATGTTAGATAATTTTTTTTGTGTTAAAATATGGCATTAATGTTCACGATTTAATTCTGGAACGAATAAATACATCTCTCGCGTTTTTGCCAGCCACGGCGAGAGACGCTTCGCTCACGTTCGACTGCTTGAGTTGACTGCGGCAAGGATAAGCCGGGAACTCAGTGATATCTTGTTGCTGTGATTGAACAAAGTCTTGTAGTTCCTCGTTGGTAGAGCTATTTAGTAGGGGATAATTTGTGTCTTATCCCATAAAATCATGTCGGTATAGTCCTTAGCCTTAAAATTTAAAGTCGGGACCTTGGATTTTCTGACTCCCGGCTTGTGATGTTTTTGGGCAGCAATTATTCGTTCCAGGCCAATTTCGTTTATATGAGGTCTTTCATCGAATAACATGGACAACAGCAGATTTTCTGGGTGTGCAAAAAATGCGTTTCAGTAGATCACTGGATCAATAATTTTCTTTACATCGGAACTCAAACATCTAGAATAGGTAATTAATTCAAACACATGATTTGGTTTACGTGTTTTCTTTTTTATGCTGAATGAAACCAAAGCGTACACCTTTATAATATATTCTGTCAGCTTCATCAAGTTTGTTGAAGGATTCGATGTGTCCACTTATCTCAAAATTCTGTTGGCCGTTGTCAAGCAACGTGAGTGAGCTATTTTCCCTGGATTTTTATGAGTCAATTCTTGGGAACAAATACCGCTGCTTACATTGCAGCTTGACACATTTCATATAAATAGAGCTGAGATCTTTCTCAATCTCTTTTGATAATGTAGGCACATTAGATGATACATTTATTAAATGGATTAGGTAACCAAAGTATTAGGACAATCCGATGCTTTTCGTGTTTGTTTTTTCGACATAATTGGAAGAAATAACACAAACTTTGAATTATAATTTCGACAATAAATAACCTTTTCTCAAACATGCTTTGAAATGTATGCGTTAATGTCACGAAATGAAGCCATGAAGTTTGTTGTTTATGGCTCCCTACATTACTTCTTGGCCTAGGCCATAAAAATAAGTATGAAAAACCATTATTGTCCGATGCAGTAACTTTTTAAATTTGCTTACTAACATTAAACTGACAATGGAAAAATTACAAACAGCCAACTTACGACATTAAAAAAAATCTATCTTCTTATATTTCTATAAAACCGCCTAAACTACTGGTGATGGATGGATGGATGTATGGATGGATGGATGGATGTATGGATGTATGGATTGATGTATGGATGTATGGATGGATGTATGGATGGATGGATGTATGGATGGATGGATGGATGGATGGATGTATGGATGGATGTATGGATGGATGTATGGATGGATGTATGGATGGATGTATGGATGGATGTATGGATGGATGGATGAATGGATGGACGGATGGTTGGATGGATGGATGGATGGATGGATGGATGATGATGATGATGATGATGATGATGCATGTTTGAGAAAAGCTCTATACAATCCTCGGCCGGAAGAGGGATTGCTGGACTCGTTTTATCCGGCCTCGTCTACGACTCGGCCGTATACCCCAAATCTCGTCCATCAATCCCTTACTTCACGGCCTCTGCAGTAATGTACTATTTATTACGCAAAACAAAACTAGTCAACTAGAATAATTATGAAAAAGAGTTTCAACTTCAAATGTTTTATTGAACTACCCGCTTAGTGCACTAGCTACTACTACGACAAAATGCAGTGTTTGGGCTAAAAATGTAGTGTTTGTGATAATGTTGTATTTTCTAATATAGTTATATTTTTGTGCAAAATGTATTTTTATTTTTACTATTACGTGTTTAGAACAAATGAATTTGACTTTCATTAAAAAAAAAACAAGATTTTGTTAAAATGGTGATATTTACAATATGGACTCGATTTATTGCTTTTTGTAATATTCAAGACGGCAGTAGAGGGCTAAAAGTAGTATCGAATATTTTTATCATTATTTTTTTCGTACACCTGGCAGCCTAAAGCAACGTTTTAGGATGGTTCTGAGTTGAATTTCTGAAAAAAAAAATCTCGCTCCACCCTAACCTATAGTCGTGGCGACATGACACCAGCGCATGCGTCACGTGAACCGCTGCGTGGACACGACCCGCGGCGCGGCGCAGCCCGCGGTCGCGCACATAGATTTCGCGGTACTCGCACATATTTTCCACGAATTCAGCATACAAGGAAAAAACTACCCGCGCTACCGTTATGTAAACATAAGCTCTGTGTTATATTTAATTATAAAATAGTATAAGTAATTAGAAATACGTTAATTATAGTGCATCTTGTATATATAGCTTAATAGTTTATGTGACATTGTTAATCGGAACACAAGATTGTGATTTAAGACTAAATTCAGTGCAAAACTTTTTCGTACTAAAAACGACTGAATTTTATATTTATATATTTTTTTGATCTACGAGTAATCAAGGACATTGAAATCAAGCGAGATGGCACCGCTATGCGAGAAATGTAAACATGTCATTAACGAGCGAGATTTTCTAGTTTGTGCACTTTGTGAGTACCACTATCATTTGAAATGCACATGCATATCTGATAAACTCTTCGATATAATGACGCCAGAGAGCAAGTCGAAGTTCAAATGCCTTCAATGTCGAAATAAGCTAGTTGCGGATCCATATCATACACCACTCACGCGATCTGAAAGCCCTTCGCCACATTGTTCTCGGGACTATGTAACTATGCGGAAAAAGAAAGTCATAGTCAATGTTAGGACAGAAAACTCTTTTGAGGGCCTACCCGAAGACGAATTTTCAGAGTCTAGTCTATCAGAGAATTCAACTCCGAAGTATGACTTAAATAGGAGCTACACTGAATTAAGGCTGAATAATAGCTATATCGTGGATGAACTAAAGGATAAAATTAACACACTAAATGTGAAACTAGACTCAGCTGAATTGGAGATACAAAGGCTATTATCGGAAAACTACACTCTCGTTAAACGTATTAATGACTGTGATTTAAAGGTTCAGCAATTAACAAGCATATGCAAGTCTACAAGGCTTAAAAGTGTATCATCAAGATCATCGGAAAAGAATAAACGCAAATCTCTAAACCGTACTAAATTGAACTTTTCCACGGAACCAGAAGAGCCTACATGTACTCCAATATCAGATGCTACACCAGTAAATAAAATAGCTGACACTGTCTCGGAGCCAGCGATAAATATTGTGGCACCTGTATCACCTGTACTGCAGTCACAAACAATACCTACTCAATTAATTAGAGAAAGATATGTCCCACGGACATTATCATGTAAATCTACAGCTCACCGTCACCCTGCGTCAAAAAAATATACTCTTAATTATAATAATATACACGAAATGCAATTCCAAGATGACTTACAACAGAGACAGAAGGCTGGTTTATCCAAAAGAAAGCTTGTAATTATTACAGACCAACAGGGAAAGAATCTTGGGTCACTGCTCAATAAGATGTACGGGGCCTACTTTGACGTAATGTGCCATTCGAACCCCGGGGCAAGTACAAAGAATGTATTACGCTCAATACATAACTATGAAAGAAGTATTGGTTCCGATGATTTTTTAATTATTCTGACGGGAATGAATGATACGGACCCAAACGATTTATTTGCAAACCTTTATTACGCGATCCAACAGCTAAGTTGTACGAATATTCTTTTGTCACAAGTACCTTATCATCAATACCTTAATGAGCGAGCATTGAATAAAATGTTGTTACAAATTACAAGCCGTTTCTGCCATTGTGAATGTTTAAGTCGTGATTTAAGCACAGAAAAAAACATAGCGACACCTACGAAGACATTGGCGGTTAAAATTGCCAATAAAATTGCTAATAAACTTTATACACCACAGTACCATTTTGAACTGCTGCGACGTAACACTGTAGGAACATCAACAAATTCCGAGCGCACATCCGATCCTGGCGGCGTCTGCGCCACTACTAACTCGGCAGTGAAGAAAAATCAAACAATAATAACAAAGCCATTGAGAGACAATAGGTTTTTTCGTGCAAAATCATTTTAAAAACTGTGTCGGTATCTTGCACCAGAATATTTCTGGGGCAATAAACAAGCGGGATCTGTTCAGTTCTACAATATTAGATTTAGAAAAAGAAGGGGCACCTATAGACATACTGTGCCTAAGTGAAACGAACATTCTACGTGGTTCAGAAAGTAACTTAAAATTAAATAACTTCCAGCTAGCGGCTCACTTTTCTCGTAAGCACTCAAAAAGGGGAGGAGTTGCTATTCTTGTCCGGAATGGTTTGGATTTTATTACTGTGAAAGAAATTGTTCCTCTTGCGGAATCATATATTTTTGAATGTTGCGCTGTGACTATCCGTACATATAACATGGTTGTAATTTGTGTCTATACGAATAAAACTCCAACTTCACCTTTATCTCCATTCTTTCACAAGCTAGAAGAAACGCTTCATATTTTATGCCAAAATAAGAGGAGAAAGTATATAATATGTGGGGATTTTAATATAGACACAATTAAAGGTTCACATATCTCGAAGGTATTCGAGCAGACTCTAAATTGTTATGGCTTACAATTAACCAACTTTAATATACCTACGAGAATTACAGCTCACTCAGAGACTTGCATTGATCATATAGCGACGAATGTGAGGGACGGCGAGGTACAAATACTTGACTTAGGTATTTCTGACCATACCGCGCAATTGTTCCATATGCCTGTTCGAAAACGCGTCCCACCTCCAGTAAAGTGGTGGTACGAAACAAAGAGAGACTATAATAAGGAAAACCAGTCAAAATTTTTGAAGTGTCTATCATCTCTATCTTTTGATGGCATACTAAATGATAATGATGCGACGCAAGCTTTTACCAATTTTTACGACTTATTTCTCCTTTTCTACAATCTCTGCTTCCCGGTTATTAAAGTTAAGGTTACAAACAAATCGGTTAGTACAAAACACCTAACAAAAGGTTTGCGTATATGCTGCCGAAAAAAAAGGGAATTATATTTATTAGGCAGAACAAACAAACAATGTTTAATAAAGTATAAAAACTATACGCGCTTGCTTAAGCGTTGCATACTATCGCATCGAAAAAATTAAAATTTGAAATACCTTAATAAAAATGAAAATAAATGTAAGGCAGTGTGGAACATAATTAAGAAACATACAACAGCTGACTGCAACAGTAAATCTGTAGAAACTCTAGTAGTAAATAAAAAATATATTGATAATGCTCAAGAGATAGCGGAAAAATTTAACAATTATTTTATTGAATCTATAAATAAAAATGTAAATTCTAATAACACAAGTGACATTTGTATGAACAATAATGATTGCACAATGTTTTTTAATCCTGTAAGTATTAAAGAGCTCATCAAAATAATTTCATCACTTAAGAATTCTTCGGCGGTTGGTTATGATGACGTGAGAACTGATATTATAAAAAAATGTATGTTTATCATAGCAGAACCACTTGCTCATGTAATAAATCTGTCGATAATGCAAGGATTGTTTCCGGAAGAACTAAAAAAATCTGTGGTTAAGCCCTTATATAAAAACGGGGACAAAACCGAAATAAGTAATCATAGGCCTATTACCTTAATACCCATTTTTGCAAAAATATATGAGAAAGTCGTGTACATTAGACTCCTTAAATTTTTTGAGGATACTAAAATAATTAATGAAGAACAACACGGCTTCCGTAAATCTAGGTGCACTTCTCTGGCGGCATTCAAGCTGATTAGAAATGTAATGGATTCCATGGACAGTAAAATACCGGTCACTGTTCTTTTCATGGACATGTCGAGGGCATTTGACTGTGTGAGTCATAAACGCTTGATTGCCAAATTATCTAGGTATGGAATACGAGGCCCAATATTGAATTGGATTAAGGTTTACCTTGGTGGTAGACAACAGTGTGTGGAGATTCAGAAGTACTGCGACAGGTCTAAAACTGTAAGGTCGTGTCGTTCTTCATATGTTAATAATGATTACGGGGTGCCTCAAGGCAGTATTTTAGGACCATTACTATTTTTAATGTACATTAATGATTTGCCATGCCATTTACCCCACAAATGTATTTTATTTGCAGATGACACGTCAATTATAATAAAATGTAATGATTTACTGACATACAATAATGATATAAATACGACATTAGCTTTAACAATTGACTGGTTAGAAATTAACAACCTCAAGGTTAACATTAAGAAAACTAATTATATTCAATTTCATACAGATCGCCATAAATCACAAACTTTAGATGTCCGATACAATAACGATCCTATTGAAGAAGTAAAACATACGAAATTTTTAGGAATCATTATTGACTGTCACTGTAAATGGAAAGAGCACGTGGATAAAGTCTGCTCCAAAGTAAACAGTTTCGTGTATGCCATAAGACGAATTAGGCAGACAGTCTCTTTACAAGCTGCTTTAATGGCATACCACGGCTACGTTAGTTCTACGATGCGATACGGGATAGTAATATGGGGTAGCTGTACAAAAATGGACCAACTTTTCATTGCTCAAAAACGCTGCATCAGAGCTATTTTTGGAATTGGGCGGAGAGGATCGTGTCGACCTTACTTCACTGATTATAATATTATGACAGTTCCTTGCCTATATATATTGGAAGTCTGTATGTTTGTCCATAAATATAAGAACCAGTTCACGGAAACACAAGACATGAGCTCACGTAAGGTTAGGTCGCAATATAAATATAGACTATATAAACCACCTGTAAAGCGGGCATTGACATCTAAAAATAGCTATGTTATGTGTATTAATATTTATAATAAACTGCCTGATGTTTTTAAAGATAAGAATTTAAAGTCATTTAAAAAACTGGTGATGCAATGGTTGATTGATAAATGTTTTTATAGTTTACGAGAGTTCTTTGATAAGTAGTTGATGTTTGTTGGTTTCTGTAACACAATTGATAATATTAAAATTAAATAAATGTAATAAATTATAAATTTGTACGTCAGTTTGTTGGCATAATGTGGCGATCTTACGACTACATAATTTGACGACCTTTATGTAAACCCACCATTAACAAATAAAATATTCATTTCATTTCATTTCATTTCAAGGTACAATCAAAGACGCCATATCCACGAGGCAGTTGAAAACGGAGACCCTGCTAAAGTTTGGAAATTTCTTAAATCAATTGGAGTTGGTAAATCTCAGCAAAAATCTACTTCGGCTGGTATTGATATTGATCAGCTCAACCAGCATTTCTCTTCTTCGGCTATTTTCAGCGGATCTGAAAAAGACAAAACACTAACTTATCTTTCAACATTACCAACTTCTGATACTACTCCTTTTTATTTCAATCAATTTACCGACAGTGATGTTAAGAAGAGCATATTATCCATCGCTTCAAACGCTGTTGGTGTCGATAGTGTAAGTCGTGCTATGATCCTCCCTCTCCTTGATATAGTTGTCCCCGTCATCACTTCTATACTTAATAATTCTATTACATCGAATATTTTTCCTTTTGTATGGAAGGATGCTGAAATTATTCCCCTACCTAAAAAGTCCAGTCCATCATCCTTTTCTGACTACAGACCGATTTCTATTCTCCCTTTCCTATCCAAAGTTTTGGAGCGTCTAGTGCATCAACAGTTATCATCGTATCTAACCAGAAACGACCTCCTCAATCCCTTTCAGTCAGGTTTCCGTCCTGGTCATAGTACGGCAACCGCACTTGCGAAGATCACCGATGACATCCGAATGGGTATGGATAATAGAAAACTCACTGTTTTAACTCTTTTGGATTTCAGCAATGCTTTCAACACTGTTGATTTCGACATTATGCTTGGAATTTTACGCTCTCTTAACATATCTCCTGCGGTTATTGAATGGTTTCGTAGTTACTTAGTGGGTCGTCGGCAAAGAATAAAGGTGGAAGATTCTCGATCTTCCTGGTGCAACACTCTTGCTGGTGTGCCACAAGGTGGAGTGCTATCTCCATTATTATTCTCTATTTTTATAGATTCTATTTCTCGTAATCTTCTTTCTTCGTATCACCTTTATGCTGATGACCTACAAATCTACTCTCAGGGCGTGATTGGCGATCTTCCGTTGGTTATCGAGTCTGTTAACTTGGATCTAAAAAAGATTTTGAAATGGAGCCAACGATTTGGCCTGATTGTTAATCCGACAAAGACCCAGGTCATTGTTATTGGTAGCTCGAAACTTGTCCCAAGAGTCGACTTTGCATCTCTGCCACCGGTGCTTTTCGACGGAGTACTAATACCGTTTGCACATCAGGTCAAGAGCCTGGGTGTTATTTTAGACCGCACTCTCTCATGGTCTCCTCATGTGTGCGAGGTGAGCAGGAAGGTGTTTGCTGCGGTGGGATCTTTAAGACGGCTTCAGAATTTCCTACCTTTTGCTACCAAGGTTGCGCTTGCTCAAACTTTACTGCATCCTATATTCGACTATGCTGACATTTGTTATCCCGATCTCCTAGAAGAGCAGCTTAATAAACTTGAGCGAATTCAAAATCTATGCATTCGGTTTATTTTTGGTCTGCGTAAGTTCGATCATGTCTCTATTTTTCGATCACAGCTCAAGTGGCTCCCAATCCGCCTTCGCCGTAACTCTCACATTCTCCACCTTCTTTACGGCATTCTCTTTAACCCTGCAACTCCTCGCTACCTCAAAGAGCGGTTTAGCTACGTAACTTCTATTCGATGCTCTCGGAACTTTCTCCTTACCGTGCCTCTCTCTAACTCCAAATTTTATGTCTATTCTTATACTGTCCAGGCTATACGGTTGTGGAATGCCTTACCGATTGACTTACGACGGGCAAAATCTCTGTCAATCTTTAAATCTATGCTTAAGGTGTATTATCTGTCATCTTGTAATAATTAGCTTTGTTATAGTTTATTTATTTATTTATATGTGTCTGTTTATCCCACTGCTTATATTTGTTTTAGACGTGTACCTATTATAATGTAAGTACTATTTATGCATAAGTAGATGTACTATTTTTGTTGCGTTTTAATTTTCTGATCCACTGTTGATGCACCACCTGCTGTAAACTAGTCCTTCCTTCTTTCTGGTAAAGGGTTGCCTGGAAGAGATCGCTCTTAAGCGATAAGGCCGCCTATTGCTTACCTTGTATCTTTCTCTCTGTGTACCTGTTTTCTGTATTGCTTACTATTCCTGGTGTACAATAAAGAGTCATTGTATTGTACAATGACATGAATTCAATGGCCTCATGGAATGCCGCACCACAAGCTAGTTCTAGCACTAACCAATCTAGCGACATTAACAATGAGCCTAGAGAATTTTTTCGTTCCCAATGAGAATTTTATTTTGAATTATAATAACAGTAGTACCGTAACTTTTAACTTATATAGTAGCGACATTAACCTTTTAGTCGATAGCGGAGCCAGTCTTTGTGTTTTGAAATATGAGTGGCTACTACAAGAGAACCCTCATTTACTGAGCTCGCTAAGTAAAGATCAGATTGTTATAAAAGGTGTTAGTGGTAAATTACAATCAATAGGATCGATTTATTTAGATTTAATGTATGATGGAATAATATTTAGAGAAAAATTTTACGTTTTTAAGAATCTGTCTTGTTCAGTGAACGGAATTTTAGGTGATAACTTCTTAAGTAAATATCAAGCTATTATTAATTATGAAAATAATACACTACGATTAACTAACAATAATGATAGAGTTAACATATATATCAACTGTCAGGATAGGTATAGGTACAGGCATATTGTCCCACCTCGGTGTGAAGTGATAAAATACATACCTACCTCCTTACGAGAAGATTGCGTAGTATTGTCGAACGAAATTCAACAAGGAGTTTTTGTTGCGGGATTAATTGCGAAACCTAAAGAAGGTCGCATCCCGATAAGAATTTTAAATACTACTGATAATGAGATAACTATTGATTGTTACGATCTGCAAATTCATAGTCTTTGTAGTTTTAATACATGTCGTTTCGAGCCACAGAAGGCTACAGCTGATCGAGTTAAAACTTTATTTGACTTACTGAATGTATCCTCACTAAATAAAGAGGAACGTTTGAGTATTGAGAGTATATGCGCTAAGTATGCAGATGTGTTTCATCTGCCCGGCGACAAGTTATCAGTAACGAACTTAATGTCGCATAACATCACATTGAAAGATAACACTGCACCAGTCTACGTTAAGCCATATAGGATCCCACATGCTATGAAACAAGAAGTCCAAAAGCAGATAGATGATATGTTAGCAAATGATATCATAGAGGAAGCAACATCAGAGTGGTCTAGTCCTGTATTGTTAGCACCTAAAAAGACAGACAGATCTAGTGAGAAAAAATGGAGGCTAGTCATTGATTACAGACAGTTAAATAATTGCATTCAAGACGATAAGTTCCCTTTGCCTAATATCACAGATATATTAGATTCACTATCCAATAGTATCTATTTCTCAAAATTAGACCTCTCGCAAAGTTATTATCAGTTAAATTTAGATAAGAAATCCAGAAAGTACACAGCATTCACTACCGACGCAAAAATGTACCAAATGAAACGCTGTCCCATGGGTCTCAAAACATCACCCAGTGTATTTTCACGACTTATGACTATTGCCATGTCTGGTTTAAATTATAAACAAGCATTTATTTATTTGGATGACTGTATCGTCATAGGATCGTCCATAGAAAACCACAATAAAAATTTAATATCAGTTTTAGAGAGACTTAGGCAAGTTAACTTAAAATTAAATCCTATAAAATGTGATTTTTTACGCACAGAAATTGTTTATTTAGGCCATAGAATAACTTCACAAGGTATATTACCTGACGACAGCAAAATTGAAACGTTGCGAAAGTATCCAGTGCCGATGAACTCCGACGAAGTCAAACGTTTTGTCGCATTCGCAAATTATTATAGACGTTTCATACATAATTTTGCAAGTATTGCGTACCCATTAAATAAACTTAGTAAAAAGAATGTAAAATTTGAATGGACTGACGAATGTGAAACAGCTTTTCATACGTTGAAAACCGCTCTAATGAAACCACCAGTTCTTCAGTACCCAGATTTTTCAGATGATAACGTTTTTCAATTACAGACAGACGCAAGTAGGACAGGAATAGCTGCTATCATTTCAAACAAAAATGGCCAGGTTATAGCGTATGCCAGTCGAAATTTAAAGCCAGCCGAAACCAGATATCCAATAATTGACCTAGAACTTTTAGCTATAGTTTGGGGTGTACGACATTTTCGACCTTATTTGTACGGAAGAAAATTCAAAATCCTTACGGATCATAAGCCTTTAGTTTATTTATTTAGTTTAAAAGATCCATCAAGTCGATTAACGAAATTTAGACTTTACCTTGAGGAGTACGACTTTGAAATCGAATATGTCCCGGGTCGAAACAATGCAGCTGCAGACGCGTTGAGTCGATTACCGATGACTAGTACCGATTTAAAGTCTATAAGAGAACAAGTAGTTTCGGTCCTTACGCGCGCACAAACTAGACAACTTAAGCAAAACCGAACTACGACAAATACTGACGTGACAACTGAGATCCCTACTTCTTCCAGGCCTGATCAACCTGTGGCTGTAGAGATTCTCAAAAGACCAAATGACGTTTATTTGTTCTTCATAACTTTGATAAAATTATTTATGGTTGTAGAAAAGATAATATATCTAATAACGGCGATTGTGTATATGCGCCAGCGCAGTCAGCAATTTATCTAAACTCTCGATCGTTATCTACCCCAGAGGTGTTAGCGAGAGACTTAGAAAGTTTATGTAACATATAAAATATTACAGAGCTTATAATTGCTAAGAATAAAAGCATTGAAGGTTACGTGAAAAGCCTTGTGCGAGCTATGAAATCTCTAAAGATAGGTGCACCACGTTTATTGATTACGAAAAATATTATTAGAGTCACTGATAGAGACGAAAAGACAGTAATTTTAAATAACTTTCACTTGCTACCAACCAGCGGTCATGCAGGTATTAATCGTATGCTAAATAACATCAAAAAATATTACTTCTGGCCAGGTATAAGTAATGATGTTACTCCGTACGTTAAAAAGTGTAAACAATGTCAGATACAAAAGTATACAAATAGGCAAATAAAGGAGCCAATGACTATAACGTTGACAGCCACCTCGGCTTTTGAAAGAGTAAGCTTAGATATTATGGGTCCAATAGATATAGACGATAGTAATAGTAGATACGTTTTAACTTTACAGTGCGACCTAAGCAAATTCGTAGAAGCTTATCCACTACAAACTAAAGATACGGTTTCAGTTGCACGAGCATTTGTAGACAATTTTATCTTACGATTCGGCATTCCAAAGGAAATTATAACCGACCAAGGCACTGAGTTCATGTCCTCTGTTATGACTGAATTATGTAGTTTACTAAAAATTAAAAAACTAAACTCAACTGCGTATCACCATGAAACTCTAGGAGGTCTTGAAAACACTCACAAATCACTCGGTGCTTATCTCAGAATACAATGTCAAAACAACAGAACAAACTGGAGCAGTTGGCTCCCATACTGGTGTTTTTCTTTTAACACATCTGTACATACTGAGACCAAATACACTCCATTTGAATTAGTTTTCGGAAAAGTTTGCAACTTACCTAGTAATTTAAATTCGTCTGTTGACCCTTTGTATATTTATGATAGTTACCCTCAGGAACTTAGATTTAGATTACAAAAGGCACAGTCCGATGCAAGAAATAATTTAATTGTAAATAAAGTGCAAAGAAAAGAGATTTATGATAAGAAAATGAATCCAATTATGTACAAAAAAGATGATTTTGTATTATTGCGAAACCAAATAGGAGATAAACTAGATAACATTTATAATGGTCCTTATATCTCACCAAACGTAAAAATTTCGAAAAATGGTAAAGAAATTATTGTGCATAAAAACAATACAAAATTATTTTTTTTATAGCAAATTTATTATTTTTTTATTAGTAATTAGTTTAAGTACCTACTAATTTATGTGTAGCAATGTTTTCATACCAAATTCTTGCTTTGTATTAAGTTATTATATAGTACTAAATATGATGAATAAGTTTAAGCTAGTTGTTATTATTTCCTTGAGAACTATAGCAGAGTTTTTTTTCTTTTTTAAAAAAAAGGGAAGGTGAAGTAGAGTTTTAAGGGGAGTTGTAGTATGTAGTTAGTATTACGAAATAACGCTGCAATTAGGGCAACGAACGGCCCGCTTACTCCGCATTTAGGCAAATAATAGTGACGTAGCTTTAAGTAACATTAAGCATAATTGTATTAGATGATAGTCATTCATTATACGACAATCATGGACATAACAAGTGTTTGATCTTCTCACCTATCTCCTGAACAAGACATCCACCAACATATATTAGACCGTCATCAGATCCTGATTTGATGACAATGGGACCATCTCAGGAGTATATTGTATTCTTTCGAATAAAAAACAATTTTTATAATCGGTCGACAAGTGATCGAACATACTACATAAAAAAATACATAAAGTGGAATGCATAAGCTCCTCTTTTTTTTGAAGCCGGTTCAAGAGCCCTTTGCGGCCTACTTATAGTAGGTATAAACTTATGAATTTTGAAATTTTAGCTTTCTACAACCAGTAAAACGTAAAATCCCGTATTATCCCGTTCCCGTAAGAATTTCGGGAAATGCTTTCTTAATGCTCCCCTACACTCCCCAAGGAACCCGTTTGCCAAATTTCAGCTTTCTATGACCAGTAAAACGAAAAGTCCCGTTTTTCCCGTTCCCGTGGGAATTTTGGAAAGTCCTCTCACAATACTCTTCTACACTCCCCAAGCAACCTACATGCCGAATTTCAGCTTTCTACAACCAGTAAAACGAAAAATCTCGTTTCTTTCCCGTTCCCGTGGGAATTTTGGAAAGTCCTCTCTTAATCCTCCTTGATACTCCCCAAGCAACCTACATGCCGAATTTCAGCTTTCTACGACCAATAAAACGAAAAATCCCGTTTTTTTCCTTATCCCGTGGGAATTTCCGAAAATCATTAAAACTGTTTCTTACCATTATAATTACCTACTTCTGTGCCAAATTTAAAGAGTCTAATAATTATAGTTCATAGGGTCCCGTTGAACTGAATATATAAATCCCGTTTTTTCCTTATCCCGTGGGAATTTTGAAAAATCCTGAAATTTATGTTTTTACTAATGTACCTACCTACCTGTGTATCAAATTTAAAGAGTCTAGTTATTATAGTTACTGAGATTGGGTCACTCGGAATCGAATATATAAATCCCGTTTTTTCCCGTTCGGAAAACCGACCCCAAACCGACTTCAAAAAAGGAGGAGGTTATGCATTCCACTTTATATATTTTTTTATGTAGGTATGTTCACCGATTTCTCGATCAATTGTGGACCGATTATTAAAATTATTTTTTAATTCGAAAGAATGGAATATACTCCTGAGATGGTCCCATTGTCACCAAATCAGGATCTGATGACGGGATCTCAGGGAAATCGACGGCAACCCTCAAATTTTGTAGGCACGCATTACGTTTTTCATATATTTTCTCAAGCTATTTAAGTGTTTGCGTCTGGTAGACATCATCTCATGTAGATGAGCTGATGATGGAAGGTAAAACTCCTTAACGGTTAGGAGTTGAGGATATTTTTTCAAATATTATAGGTACCTATAGACCGATAGTTGTATTCTTTCAGGTTATCCAGGTGAGCTGATGATGGAAGGTTAAACTCCTTAACGGTTAGGAGTTATAGGAAGTTTCTTTAAATATCATATGCACGTATAGATATACTTTTAGTTGTATTCTTTTTGGTTATTCAGATGAGCTGATGATGGAATGTATAACTCCTTAATGGTTGGGTCACACAACACCTTAACAAGATACTATAATATCTACAGGGTTATTGGTAAGTCGACCTAATCCCGTTAAGGGGTTACGGGGGAGATCATTTGCAATTATTTTTGCCCCATAATGCCCTATGCAAAATGAACCATTTCTGAGATAATTGAAATTTAATTTTTTTGGAAGAAAAGTCGGAAACGCATCTTCAAAAATTTATTAAAAAAAAAATTTGGCCATTTAAGTCAACTTTTTTTATTTTCTTATGTGCAAGATAAAAAATTTGTTCTTATGCAATATTAAAAAAATGATTATCTGTATACGTTTAAGAATTCAAGACCAAAAAGTAAAAAAAATATGATTTTTTATCAGGTTGTTCAAAATGAATAGCACAAGAACAGAAAATTTTACTACTACATTTGGCGTGCAGATTGTACGAGAAACATGTACGTATTTCTAGCTTTCTAACAAGCTACTAATACTATCATTTTTGTGAATGGTTGCCGGAAAAAAATAATTACAAAGACGTAGGAAGAAAATCACGTCCGAACATTTCTCAAAATCAAATCATCAATCAAAAATTTATTTGTTCGGGATCAAAGGTCATCGCAAAACGTTAGATGGAAGCGCCCCCTGTGGATAGATCCTGAACTAACAAGCTTTCTTCAACCAATAAAAATGAAGTGATCTGTTTCGTGCTCTTCGCGGATTGGTCAATTGTTCCTTTCCCTTTTTTATTGTATCAATTTTTATATAGATCATTACATGCACTTTTTCGCTAAATGATTTTTAACGAACATCTTTTTCCATTTATCGCAACCCTATCAGCTTTGCCAAAATTTATAAAATCTACAGTAGCTAGATCGCGCCGCTACATATTGGCCCTTCAGAACCAAATATTTGAACCGGAAAGCTATAAATTGGAAAAGCTGTGTAAAGTGCTTACGTTTTTCCAGTGAGTTGGGTGAGTGTTGCTTATTACGCATATATAAAGTACAGCCGAGTGCCGCTGCAAGCATAAACTGTGCTTTATTAGCAGCTATTTACACATAAGTAACTACCTACGCCTTTTATACAAGCCATCAAAATGCCTTTAGCGTTACAAGATGATGATGCAAGTAGCTCTAAAACTCGCGGTAAGTCTCCACACAATAGGTTTGTGGATGCAAAAACTGAGCCTGTTATTCTAGACCTAGTTAGGAAGAGAGGGATAATTAAGGGTAGATTAACTAAATTCGCCAGCCACTTAAGTACTATTAGTAGTATTAGCCGAAAACCCCCTACGAGTCAATCTAAAATAGATTTAAAATTACGCATTTAAGGTGCTGGTACTTTACTGTTGGAATTTAATGAAATTCAGTGTAGAATAGAAGAACTTGTTTCTGATCAGGAAATAGATGAACAGTTGGATCATCGTCAATAATTTGAAGACAGCTACTATAGCACTCTAGCTCAAGCTGAGTCAATTCTTGGTGATGATAGAGAGGTTTCCAACAGTTCTAATAATTGCCAACATGGTAGTAAAATGTCTTCAGTTAAGCTACCTACCATTTCATTGCCTTCGTTTGACGGTCAATATGAACGCTGGCTCGAGTATAGAGATACATTTGTATCATTAGTACACAATTCTAATGAAATAAGTGATATTCAGAAATTTCATTACCTTAAATCATCGCTCAAAGGAAACGCTGAATTGGTTATCACTTCACTCGAGATGTCTGCTTCTAACTACTCTGTTGCATGGAAATTACTGCTTAATCGTTACGATAATACTAGATTACTGATCCAAAGCCACGTTAAAGCACTATTTTTACTGCAAACACTATCTAAAGAGTCATCTTCACACTTGAAAAAACTCATTGATGCAATAATTAATAATTTACGCGCTTTAAAAACCCTCGGCGAGTCTACCGACTCATGGGACACACTAATTATTTACATTGTTGTGTCTAAGCTAGATAAAACGACTGAGCGCGAATGGGAGCAGCACAAAGGTATATTACTGTCTAACACTGATACTAAATTCACGTTAAAAATCGATCATCTTCTTAGGTTCCTTAAGGACAGAGCTGACTTGTTGGAAACATTGGTTTTGTCACATAGTAAAGGTAACAATAACATAGAACATAAAAAAACATATAATTCAAACAAAAATAACTCATTACATTGCAACGTTTCCACCAATAAGCCATCACAGCGCCCTTCATTTAAACAATGTTCTATGTGCAAAGGTAAACATCCAGTATACGCCTGCCATGAGTTTATTAATAGTGATTTGCAAAACAAATTAAAATTAGTTATTGATCACAAATTGTGTGAAAATTGTTTGCGTTCAGGGCACACACTAGATAACTGTCGTTTTGGACCGTGCAGACAATGCAACAAAAAACACAATACACTTATTCATCCTAATGAATTGAATCCTAGTACTAATGCGCACTCCGTCACGTTATCATGTTTAACTAAATCATTGCATTCCTAGCGCTGGCGGCGCTTCGCCCCCCCCCCCCCGGCGCCCGCGGCTGCTATTCTTCACAATAACAGCGAAAACCAGTCCTTGCAAGATGTTTACACTTATAATTCGTGTTATTCAAGTGATGAATATGCGAGTATGCAGCCAGTACTTCTTTCTACTGCGTTAGTCGAGATATTGGATATTCATAATAATTATCACACGGCGTGCGCACTACTCGACAGCGTTAGTCAAAGTTGTTTTATATCGCAATCGTTTTGCGAATTATTAAATATTAATTTGTTACAGTCCACACACGAGATACGGGGAGTGGGCAACTCAGTATCACAGTCGATGCAAACTTGTGATATTGAAATAAAATCACGCGTTAATACCTACTCCACACGCATTAAGTGTTTCGTCTTACCAAAAATTACATCTACGCTGCCGGCTGTACCAGTACATAGCGCGCAGTTCAGAATTCCGAACCACGTACAGCTGGCAAATACGCAATTTTTACGTTCACAAAATATTGATATTTTAATAGGTGCGGATCACTTTTGGGACTTGCTTATCGAAGGCAAGATGCGCTTACCAAACGGTCCGTTCCTACAAAATACTAAACTCGGTTGGATAATTTCGGGTCCCATTAATTTACCGCGTCATAATGGGCCGATCTTATGTAACTTCAGTCAGTCTATAGACATGCAGTTACGTAAGTTTTGGGAGTTAGAAGAGTTACCTAAAGTTCTGGACACGCACACAGACGACGAGCGGGCATGTGAGCATTCTTTCGTCAATACTACTACGCGCAATAGTGATGGGAGATTTATTGTAAACATGCCTTTAAAAGAATCACCCGACATATTAGGTGAATCTTTTACTCAAGCAAAACGTCGTTTCTTATATTTAGAAAAAAGATTATCGTGCGCGCCTACCAGTTATAAAAAATTATATACTGAATTTATGCGAGAGTATATTGACTTAGGTCATATGTCGTTAGTCAATGACTACGCACAGCCACACTATTTTGTACCACATCATGCTGTGTTACGCGAACACAGTACGACTACAAAACTTCATGTCGTATTTGATGCCAGTGCGGTTACAAGTAGTGGCAAATCATTAAATGACATACAACGCGTAGGTCCTCCTATTCAGGGAGATCTTTTAGCTATATTATTGCGATTTAGGCAATTTAAATATACGGCTATAGCCGACTGTGAAAAAATGTACAGGCAAGTACTAGTGTCCCCTTCCCAACGTGACTTGCAACTCATCCTTTGGCGAGACGATCCGTCATTACCGTTACAGGTCTATCAGTTGAACACCGTGACATATGGGCAAGCTTGTGCTCCTTTTCTCAGTGTACGCTGCTTAAAACAATTGTCGGACGACTGCACGGATCTTCATGTTAAAAGGGTCATTAGGGATGACTTCTATGTGGATGACCTTCTGACGTCATGCGACGACAAGCATGAATTATTAAATATTTGTCAAGGTACCGCAGACGTTTTGAAGTCAGGTTGCTTTCCACTTCGAAAGTGGATTTTTAATTTTCAACTCGAAAAAACTGATTTTAATAATGAGTCTTCATTCAAAGATCTAAATCTAGGCGAATATAATCAGTGCAGAACCTTAGGTTTAGGATAGAATAACGACACTGACGAGTTTAATTTTAACACTCGACTTCAAACTATTAACCAATCTATTACCAAGAGATCATTATTATCAATAGTTTCGCAAATATATGATCCTTTGGGATTATTAAGTCCTACTGTTATAATTGGTAAAGTTTTGTTGCAAAAGCTGTGGTTACTGAAATTGGGATGGGACGATCCATTAGCTGCTGATGTTGAGCGGGCTTGGAACCGTTTCCTAAATAACTTAAGTTTACTTAAAACAATAACGGTGCCACGACATGTTTTTCAGAATAGACCAATGCGTACTGAATTACACATATTCACAGACGCTTCTCAGACCGCATATGGGGCCTGTGTCTATGTGCGTACAATGGGCAACGATAAAATAACAGTTCGACTACTCATATCTAAAGGCAAAGTCACGCCTTTAAAGCACGTTAGCATACCCCGCTTAGAGTTATGCGGCGCGCTGTTAGGTGCTAAACTTTATGATAAGGTTCAAAGTTCACTCACACGCACTGCCGACGACGTCACATTTTGGACCGACTCCACGATCGTTTTAGGCTGGCTGCGCATGGCTCCTTCTTTACTTAAAACTTTCGTACAAAACAGAGTCGCGGAGATACACGATTTAACCAGTAAGTTTACTTGGAGGCATGTTAGTGGTAAGGACAACCCGGCTGACCTGGTTTCGCGTGGTGTCGGTTTAAATGAGTTGTCTTGCTCGGATCTTTGGTGGGAAGGTCCTAGGCTTTTACACGAAAATGAGATAAGTCATAATTTACAGTCGCGTTCAATAACAAATATCAATGATATTTCAAATAACAAACTACCGGAAATTAAATAAACTGTTATCAATTCATTATTAATAACTCAAGAGGCTAAACTGTTTCCATTTGAAAGGTTTTCTCAATTCACTCGCATTTCTCGCACCGTTGCTTATGTACTCCGTTTTATTTACAATACGCGTCACAAAACAAATCAGCTAACGGGTGCGATTACTACAGGTGAGTTGAAGACTGCCGTTAATACTTTGGCTCGATTATCTCAATTAGAATCGTTCTCGGATATATATAAACTACTTATGAATGGAAAACCTGTAAAATCCAAAGATAAACTTTCTAGTTTAAATTTATTTATGGATGAACAGCATTTAATACGAGTTGGAGGCCGCTTAAAGAATTCACCAGATTTTTATTACGATAAGAAACATCCCATACTCTTATCAAGTAAACACCATTTTACTGTCCTATTATTTAGGTACGAGCATGTTCAGGCGCTGCACTCAGCTCCGCAGGCGTTGCTATATAGAGTGCGCGAGACTTGGTGGCTGCTGAGGGGCAGGGATCTAGCTCGAAAAGTAACTCATCAACGCGTTACTTGCTCACGCGTCAGAGGTAAAACTCTAACCCCGCTTATGGGAAATTTACCTAAAGAACGCATAAGCATGTGTTACCCTTTCTTTCGTGTAGGAGTAGATTATGCGGGGCCAGTGTCAATTCTTAACCGTACGGGCAGAGGCAGTAAAGTGGTAAAGGGTTATATCTGTTTATATATTTGTTTTGTTACACGAGCGATACATTTAGAACTCGTTGGTGACCTCTCTACTAGCGCTTATTTACTTAGTTTAAAACGTTTTATTTCTCGACGAGGAAAACCGTCAGAAATATATTCCGATAATGGTCGAAATTTTGTGGGACTTAAGAATGACTTCGCTCAGTTTTTATTGAAATGTAGTTCGGATATAATTAATTACGCAAATAGTCAAGCAATCAAATTTAAGTTCATACCTCCATATTCTCCTCATTTTGGTGGCTTGTGGGAGGCTGGGGTGAAAACGTGTAAGTATCATTTGCGTCGCGTGGTCGGCAATGCCCACCTCACTTTCGAGGAATTTACGACGGTACTAGCGCAGATCGAAGCCGTTCTGAATTCACGGCCAATGGCACCGCTTTCATCGGACCCCAATGACTACCTTCCACTTAGCCCTGGCCATTTCCTGATTGGCCGGGCTCTCACCGCTCCTGTCTGTGACGGTGACCTGCGTGATACACCCGTCCATCGACTATCTCGCTACCAAAAGACGGAACAGATCCGGCAGCAGTTCTGGTCACGATGGGCTAAAGAATTCATCAGCGAACTCCAGATCAGGACTAAATGGAGGGAGAATACAACTGACTTGAAGCCAGACACTCTCGTCATAATCAAAGACAGTAACCTGCCACCACTCAAGTGGCAACTCGGTCGTGTCCTAAAGACTATACCTGGCAATGATGGAGTATCAAGAGTGGCCGACATCAAGACAGCGTCAGGCATTGCAAGACGTGCATACACCAAAATCTGTCCTCTTGTAAATGATCAATTGTGAGCAATACTGTTGCAAGCTGATGCTTTCAAGGCCGCGGGCATGTTCGGGATCAAAAGTCATCGCAAAACGTTAGATGGAAGCGCCTCCTGTGGATAGATCCTGAACTAACAAGCTTTCTTCAACCAATAAAAATGAAGTGATCTGTGTCGTGCTCTTCGCGGATTGGTCAATTGTTCCTTTACCCCCTTTCCCTTTTTTATTGTATTAATTTTTATATAGATCATTACATGCACTTTTTCGCTAACTGCTTGCTAACGAACATCTTGTTTCATTTATCGCAACCCTATCAGCTTTGCCAAAATTTATAAAATCTACAGTAGCTAGATCGCCCCGCTACATTATTTAAAAAAAAGTTGGCCATTTATTTATTTTTTTTTGTTTGCTCGTATACAAGATAAAATAGCTAATCTTATGATATATTAAAAGTACAATTATCTGTACACGTTTAAGTATGCAAGACCAAAAAGTAAAAAAATATGATTTTATATCAGGCTGTTCAACATGAATGGTACAAAAACAGAAAATTTTACTTATACATTTGGCCTGCAGATTATATGTAAAACATGTACGTATTTCTAGTTTTCTAACAAGCTATTAATAGGTACTAGTTAAACCACACCGTTCTAAAAACAAACTTGATTTATTTTAACTTAAACAATTTACGAGAAATACATGAAATGCTAAAAAGAGACAGATTTGAGAATCAAAGAGAAAAAAAATATAAAAATCCTTTCACCTTATATAGCTCTCAGGGGAACATACCGTTCACTAAGTTAAACGCTTGATAGTGACATCTAGCGGCGCGCTGAGGAAACTTACGCTAAATAGATATTAAACATCCCGCGGCCCAAGGACTACCATAGTCCTTTAAATTAATTGCCGGTATTAGATCAAAGTGTGAACGCAAAGATACATATACAAGGTGAGAAACTTAACATTAAGATGTGGGAGCATCGAAGGGCAGGGGACAAATTTTTGTAACTGGTCTTTTAAAGACCTTATTTTTGAATCGTAATGAGACAACGCGAGTTATGCCATCTGCTCCAGGGTGCTTCGCCACGATTCGACCCAAAAGCCATTTACCCGGAGGCAAGCGATCATCTTTGACTAAAACGACTGTGCCAACCTCAAGATCAGGTTGATTTTGGGACCATTTGTAACGGTGTTGCAACGTGGTTAGGTACTCTGATTGCCAACGTTGCCATAGACTCTGCACCATCCTTTGGACTTTTTGCCAACGGTTCAAATAAGGAAGTTGCTGATCGAGCACACTTTCTTCTGGAATTGCGATAGGGGCTTCACCTATCAAAAAGTGACCTGGGGTTAGTGGCAACTCATCGCTAGAAGGATCGATCAACGTAATGGGACGAGAATTTACACAAGCTTCCACTTGAGTGAGAAGCGTATTGAACTCTTCAAAAGTCAAGCAAGACTCTCCAATAACCCGTTTTAAGTGACCCTTAATTGTTTTGACCCCGGATTCCCACAATCCCCCGAAATGAGGGGCACCTGGTGGGTTAAAATGCCACGTGGTATTATCGTTTGCCAGCAGTTGGGCGATTTCTTCAACTACTGAGGATTTACTGTTCCTAAACATTAAGTCTAGTTCTTTGGATGCGCCTACGAAATTGGTCCCGCAATCACTCCAGATTTCCTTACAGTGCCCTCGTCGGGCAGTAAAACGCTTAAATGCAGCTAAAAACGCTTCACTTGATAAAGAACTCACTAACTCAAGATGAATGGCCTTTGTAACCATACATAAAAATACACTAATATAAGCTTTAGAGGTTCTGGTGCATTTACCAGAGTATAATTTTAGGGTAAACGGACCAGCGTAGTCAACAGCAGAAGACAAAAAGGTCGTGATGGCTTTACTCTACACTGTGGTAGGTTCCCCATTAATGGAGATGTTGGTTTTGCTTTATAACTAAAACATGGTTTACATAATCGTATAATCTTCTTTACTAGATTTTTGACACTAATAATCCAGTAATTTTGGCGTATTAAATTTAAAGTAAGAGCATTTCCACCGTGTAAAGTTCTTAAATGACAATCAAGAACAATCAATTTTGCCAAATTACAAGAGGGCATAAGAAGGACTGGTGACTTCATATTATACGGGATTAGCGCGTTAACCAGACGTCCACCAACCCTTAATATTTGTTCCTTATCTAAAATTGGATTCAAAGTGTGAATACGGCTCTTCTTAGGAATCGGTTTAGCCTGTTTCAACAAATCTATTTCCTTTTCGAAAACCAACGATTGTGACAGTCGAATACACACCCTGAGAGCGTTCTGAATTTCAGACGTTGTTAAATAAGTCCTTCCTATGTCATCCTGCTTACCTTGTATTTTATTTCTACATAATGTGACAAATCGGAAACAATAGGCAGTCACTCGAACAAGTCTAAACAGACTGGAGTATCGGTTCAGATAGGCAGTAGCCTCAGGCTGCTCAGTAGTACAAGCGCAACTGACCTTTGCTTTCGGTTTGATTTCTAGAGTAGTTTTAGGTACATTAAAATTCGGATAGTTAATCTCTTCACTTTCACATAAAAATGGAGGGCCTCTCCACCACAGCTGTGACCGCTCAAGATCAGCTGGACTAACACCTCGCGAGGCGTCATCCGCTGGGTTGTCCGCAGATTTAATATGATGCCATTGATTACTGTTTGTGACATTAAGAATTTCTGTGGTACGATTACCAACGAATGGTTTCCAGGTGCTGGGACTCTTTCGCAGCCAAGACAAAACTATGGTGGAATCAGTCCAGGCAAAAATACAATTGGTATCAATGTTTATACTTGTCTTAAAAGTCTGTATCAATTTGGCTAACAAGACTGCCCCACAGAGTTCAAGACGCGGCAATGAGATTTGTTTAACAGGAGCTACTTTAGTCTTAGCTGCGACTAAGTTGACTTGAACCTCACTGCCCGTGATGACTCTGACGTAAATAACCGCAGCGTAGGCGGCACAAGAGGCGTCGCAAAAGCCGTGTAACTCAACCTTCACATTAGTGTCACACGTCCCTAACCAGCGTGGAAACTGAATGGGTGCCATATGTGAAAAGTTATCCAAATACGAAATCCATTCAGCTCTCAACTCTGGATCGAGTTCGTCGTCCCATCCTAAGCCGGCCAGCCACAACTTTTGCATAAAGATTTTTAAGACAATCACGAGTGGAGCTAGCCAACCCAAGGGGTCGAACGTTTTGGCAATAGCTGAAAGTACAGTTCGTTTTGTAATGACAGTGCGATAACATGGTAAGTTGACTACAAGTTCAAAGGTATCACTTTGTGGCTTCCATGAAATACCTAGAGCTTTCACGGAATCATCCATTTTTATATTGACGGAACTTTGCAATGCCTTATAGCAGTCGGGAATTTCACTTAACACTTTTTCACTATTGGACGAACATTTATGTAAAAGAAAGCCGCCGCGTTGCAATAGTTCACTTAAACGACGTTGTAGTGTAACGGCGCTGTCCTCTGTGGACGAGCCCGTCATCAAATCATCCATGTATAAATCGGTTTTCAAGATATCGGCTTCAGGGAAACTCACGCGTTCATCGTCAGAGAGCTGATGCAACGTTCTGATAGCAAGATACGGTGCACACGAAGTGCCATATGTGACTGTCAGTAAGCGATACTCTTGAATGGGTTCTGTTGGAGTTTCTCGCCACACTATTCTTTGGTAGTCGACGTCATGCCTTGCGATAAGTATCTGTCTATACATTTGCTGTATGTCTGCTACCAAACAGAATCTGTGCACTCTCCACCTAGTAACTAAGTCTCTAATTTCTTGTTGCAGGGGCGGACCAACAAGCAGCTCATCGTTTAGTGAATTTCCATTTACAGGTTTGGCGGTTCCGTCGAAGACCACGCGTAATTTCGTGCTGAGGCTAGATTCTCGTATAACAGCATGGTGAGGTAAGTAGTAAAGGTTTTCTTTTCTGTTTTCTTTTTCAGGTACAGCCTCCATGTGACCCCGTGACTCATACTGCTTCATAAACTTACAGTATTCGTCTTTGAACTCGGGTTTGTGTTTAAATATCTTCTCCATCTGAAGCAACCGATTGACGACTAGAGATTTAGAGTTGCCTAAGTTTTGGGTGTCTTCATTTTTAAAAGGTAAACGAACCTCGTATCGACCATCAGTGTTCCGAGTGTGAGTGTTCTTGAAATGTTCTTCACACTGAGTTTCTAGTTGTGAGAGGGGTTTATCCGTTGGTGAGTACTCGTCTATCTCCCAAAACTGCCTGAGCAACTGATCCACTTCAACTTGTGTGTGCATGACGACAACTTTTGGTGATTGTGAATCAGTCTGTGTAACCCGTCCGGATATAAGCCAGCCCAAGCGTGAGTTCAGAGCGATAAGTGATTTGTGTCTTCTCAATCCAGCAAGAATTATGTGAGCGTGCACGTCGGCACCCAGCAGGACATCAATTGACCCTGGCTTGTGAAAGTGTGGATCCGCAAGTTCGGATACATCAAATGAAGGCCAGGCATCAGAAGAGAATTCTTGCGATGGTAGTAACGAAGTGAGTCGCTTAAGGACGTACGCCTCAGTGGTGACAATTTGTGATTGATCTCGTAAAGCATGAAATTTCAATTGTACCATAGATTTGGTTGTGAGTGTCGTACTAGATATGCCTGTGATTTTACCACTAACGGAAATGCGTTCTAAGTTAAACAGTTGAGCAGCAGCTTCAGTGATAAAAGACGCCTGAGAGCCTTGGTCAATCAATGCTCTCAAAATAATGGTGTTACTGTTCTTAGACTTAGCTGCAATCTGAGCGGTAGCTAAAATAACTTGTTCGCTGAGTAACTCTGCCTTGGCTGTTACACTAAATGTCGAGGCCTGGTGAGTGTCAAGAACAGGCTCATGAACTTTCGGCTCCGATGTACACTTATTGGGGTTTGTGTTGTGCAACAGAGTGTGATGACGTCGATTACATTTTTTACATGTGGTGCTCTGTCGACACGCGTTCACGGAGTGACCCTTAACAAGGCAGTTAAAACAGATGCCATTGGTTTTAATAAAATCCTGTCTCTTTGGCACGCTTAACTCAGCGAACTCCTTACAGTGACATATGTAATGGTTTTGTGAACAATAAGTGCATACGCTGTTTACTTCTGTGGCAAATGATTTCATATGTGTGAGTTTGTTTGGTGTGGTGCCTTTGACTAAGTCTTTTTTCTGCAGTAGGTCTTTTTTATGTGTAGCATTTATCATTTCCATAGAACGGAAACGCTCTTCCAAAAATTTAGATAAAAGGTCAAAAGTAGGTATGCTCGTAGACGATCCCAGTGACAATTCCCATTGTTTATGTGTATCTATATCCAACTTCAAGACGACTAGGTAAACAACAATCGCGTCCCAAGACGAAGTATCTATGCCGAGATTGTCTAAAGAATTTAAACATTCCTTCGTGGTATCTAGAATTTCCTTTAAACTTCTAGAACATTCTGTGTTCATCTTCTTTTGGTTTACTAAACGGTTAAGTATTGTAGTGACGATCATACGTTTATTATTGTATCGATTTTCAAGTGTAGACCAAGCTTTACTGTAATTAGCTTCAGTAAGTGCAAAATGTTTGAGTAGTTGCTCAGCTTCTCCTGTTAAACTCGATTTTAAATAATGATGTTTTTCAATATTCGAAATATGTTCATTATTGTGCACAAGAGAAGTAAACAAGTCTTTGAAGCTCATCCAGTCATTATAATTACCCGAAAATTTCGGAATCGAAATTGGGGGTAGTTTGGTTTTTATCGAAGTATGTTCTATTTCTAAAGATTGATTTGAATCTTTCACTACAGGTTTTGAATTCCGTTCGAGTAATGAATCTTTTAATAGTGACATAAAATCTAGGTACACTTCTTGAGTTGCATCAAATATTTCATTAGCATTAAATTGCAACTGTGTTAACTCGCTAGGCGGAACCTTAGTGATAACTTCTTGGTGTCGCTTCTGAAATTGAATCCAATATTGTTCTAATGTTTGTACTCGCGTTTCCAAATATCCTTGTGTGTATCGTGATTTCGATGTCTTTTTCGTATTAGTATATAACGTTACGATTCGTTCGTACAAAGATTTAACCAAGTCACATAACTCAGCCATTGTAACGTAAAATGTCTATTAACCACAAGTAAACTAGTCCAATAATAACTTTATATTAAATTATAACAGTTCTAAATATAACTTAGTAAAAATATTGTGGGTACGTCGTATTCGTAATATTATAACTTGCAGTTATAATGTTCAAGCAGCGAGAATAATACGAGTATCACGAATAATCAAGTCCAGCAATAAAAACAATGTAGAACTATGTAAAAGTTTTTTCCATAAGTAAAATGTTCGCAATCGCGTAATTAATTTCACAAATAATGTTCACCAAATGTTTTTAAGATGCTCGATGTAGTGTTTGTATCTATCAATAGATATAATACGCTGTCTCATGTACACCAGTAGAGGGGGTAGCTGTCAATCCGGCATTCCTCGCGTAGACGCGGTGCCGGTTGGATGTGCGCCTGCGCTCGGAGCTGTGTGTAGTAGTGAGCCAGTGGAACACCTCTATACGTATAGATAGGAACCTTGGGTAGAATAGTGATCACTACAAGTGGCGACGAGGATAAAGGTCAGTAAATAAAACTTATTAAAAAGGAGAGGAAAGGGGCAGTAAGATTATGTATTGTTTACGTTAGCTGTACAATTCATTACCGAATCATATTAAATTCTATTACTGGGTCAACTTAGCAGTTCTATAGAATACGGATGTGAAATAATAATAATCGGGTAATCGTCGAAGAATATGGTTAACATGAAATGATTAGAATGAGTCATTTCACTCAAATCATGCATCGACATGAGAGTTAATTATGTAATCTTTGGATCAAAACAAGTATTTTTACAACAGAATCAGAACTTAACTGCCTTGAGAATAATTTCTACCTCATCTTTTAACGAAATAGAACTGCAATATTTTACGGTAAAGAAAATAAGTAGTCGAGAGTATCGTTATTGTTTAATTACTATTGGAATAAGATCACAACAAGATTTCGTTCCACGGTATACCTACTTAAACTTTATTACATAAAAATATAAAACGTGTCAGTGTTTGAATAATGTGCCAATAAGTTTTATGTAGATACATAAAATGGATATATACCTACTTGAAAACAACAAGTTCAATTAAATTCATTCCGTTTTAAGGTATAATCACGGTGGTAAACTGAGTAACGTAATAGGTTAGATCATCGGTTTCAATACAGGGTCTTCATTTGTTTAGAATTATATACTTGCAATCCAGGTTAAAATACAACTAACTCAAAGTATGTATACATAGAAACTAATTAAAAATTAATTCAGAACTGCCACATAGGTAATTGAAATTGAGATTCTAGATCTCTAGTTTAAAGTACCTACCCTCAGATTTTTCAATAATGTTACATTTTATTAATCGGAAATAAATCTAGTTTTCCATAGCATTGGAAATACCTTTATAATTTAAAATAAGTCTTGGTTTTATTGAATTGAAAATAATCTTATCTAAAATTTGAATTTCCATTAAATTGCTATGAAATAAGTACCTACGTATAATTGCTCAAATTTAAAATAATAATATTGGGTCTTCTTTTAGATAAGAAGTAATTTTGACTTTTATTAAATTGAATGCACTTAAATCAAACTTTTAGATAATAGGTTTTAGAAAAAAGTCATCATCATCATAAATACTACTTCTTCGGACTTCTTTTAAATAAGAGGTAATTTCGACTTTCATTAAATTGAAGGTACTTAAACCGGACTTCTTTTAAATAAGAGGTAATTTCGACTTTCATTAAATTGAAGGTACTTAAACCGGACTTCTTTTAAATAAGAGGTAATTTCGACTTTCATTAAATTGAAGGTACTTAAATTGGACTTCTTTTAAATAAGTGGTAACTTCGACTTCCATTAAATTGAAGGTTCAAATGGGTGTATTTTCAGGGCGCCCCAATAAGATCAATCATGGCAAATCAGCTACCTCCACCGGAGAAGTTGGATATCGAAGGGGACAGTACGTCGGTAGGCTTGAAGTGGGAAAAATGGAAGCGGTCCCTGCAGAATTATCTAGAAGCCGCCGATATTACGATCCCAGCTAAAAAGAGAGCTACATTACTGGTGCTAGGTGGTAGTGCACTGCAGGAAATATTTTATAATTTGCCTGGAGCAAATATTGAACCCGGAGAAAATGTTGACATCTATGAAGTAGCTATTAGTAAACTGGATGATTACTTTATCCCTCAACAAAACACGACATTTGAACGGCACATTTTTCGCCTTATTAAACAAGATGAAGGGGAGTGTTTTGAAAAGTTTCTCATTAAGCTAAGAAATCAAGCAACAAAGTGTAAGTTTGAAAAACCTGATGACCACATAATTGACCAGATTCTAGAAAAGTCTTTGTCATCAGAGTTAAGAAAAAAAATGTTAACAATGGGCGAAGAAATAACACTACACAAAGTGATTACTGTAGCCAATACCCTAGAAATTGTGGACTATCAACTAAACAGTTACGAACAAAAAGAAAAGAGTAAGACGAATGAAGTTAATGCAATAAGAGTTAGAAACAAGGATAATTCAAGATGGACTAGGCAAGGAAAAGAGTCTGTTGAAGAGAGAAAGATCTTAAAATGCGGCAGATGTGGAAATCCACATGGTACTCAAGGTTTCCCTTGCCCAGCAAAAGACAAGAAATGCAACGGGTGTGGGAAATTAGGCCATTATCAAAGATGTTGCAGAACTAAATTATTTCAACAAAAACGTAAGTTTGAACAAAATCAAGACAGAGAAAAAAACTATAACAAGCGTCAACGAAGAGAAACTACAGTAAATTCTTTAGAAAATGAAGAAGTTCAGTATATATTCAACATGAACGACGACGCAATGATCAAAGAAAGATTCAGGATGTAAATTAAACTTAATAAATCATGAAACTTGGGAGTATTTAAAGAATAACAGGATAATGTGTGGGAAGCAAGTGAAACAGCCGAATAAAACATTACTAGCATATGGAAGTAAGACACCTTTGCAAATTAAGGGGTCTTTTGAAGCAGAAATAAAAGCAAATGGGAAGAAAAACCGAGCTACTATTTACGTAATTGAAGACGGATCACGAAACTTGCTGGGTAAAGAGACTGCATTGCAATTGGGTGTTCTGAAGTTAGGCGTCGGGGTAAACCAAATTGAAAATGAATCAATTAAACCTTTACCGAAATTTAAAGATACCCTAGTTGAAATTCCTGTTGATTCATCAGTAAAACCAGTCATGCAACCCTACCGAAGAATACCAATACCATTGGAGGAAAAGATAAATAGGAAAATCAAAGAGCTACTGGATTCGGATATAATAGAAGAGGTGCACGAACCGTCACCATGGGTTTCTCCTATAGTCCCAATCCTTAAGGATAATGGCGACGTGCGGCTATGCGTAGATATGCGTCGCGCCAATGCAGCCATTTTAAGGGAAAACCATCCGTTGCCCTGTATGGAAAACTTGTTACCAAGAATAAAGAAGGCAAAATATTTCTCCAAACTTGACATAAAAAATGCATTTCATCAAGTAGAATTACACCCAGATTCCAGATATTTGACTACTTTTATAACGTCAAATGGCCTTTATAGGTATAAAAGACTTATGTTTGGAGTGACATGTGCCCCAGAACTCTTCCAAAAAATCATGGAAAAGATGCTAATAAAGTGTGAAGGAACTACGAATTTTATCGACGACATATTAATCTGGGGGAGCAACGAGGCAGAACACGACTCACGACTTTCCAAAGTAATGGAAGTGTTAAATCAAAATAATGTTTTATTAAATAAAGAGAAATGCATTTACAAAGCACACACAATACAATTTTTGGGACATGAACTAAAACCGGAAGGAGTTAAACCGCTGCCTAAATATATGAAGAGTATTTCCGAATTTAGGATTCCAAAAACAATAGAAGAGTTACAAAGCTTTTTAGGTCTAGTGAATTATATAAACAAATGGATCCCGAATTTGGCAACAACGACAGAACCCCTAAAACAAATACTAAGACTGAAACTAGGAAAAAAGGCAAACATAGAAGATCACTGGAAGGAAGATCACAAGGAAGCGTTTGGAAAGTTGAAAGAGATGTTATCCAAAATAGAAACTCTGGGGTATTACGATATTAAAGATAAGACTCAAATTATTGCAGACGCAAGTCCTGTTGGACTAGGAGCAGTCTTAGTGCAGATCGATGGTAATGGACCAAGAATTATTGCATATGGTAACCGGACACTTACACAATGCGAAAGAAAATATAGCCAAACAGAAAAAGAGGCTCTTGCTCTGGTGTGGGCTATCGAACATTTTAACACATTTCTTTTTGGTAAAGAATTCGATTTGATAACAGACCATAAGCCACTAGAGTTTCTGTTCAGCCCGAAATCAAAACCATGCGCCCGTGTGGAAAGATGGGTTTTACGACTTCAGGCGTATCGTTATAATATAAAATATAAACCGGGTAAGACCAATATTGCGGACCCACTATCGCGGCTATGTAAATACTCGGATCAGGTTGTCGAGTCACCAAAGGAGGATTACGTTCACCAGATAGTCGAACTTGCAAGACCCTGTGCAATCTCGATGCAAGAAATAGTCAAAGAATCAGAAACCGATCAGGAAATCGTCAATGTCAAGAAAGGAATTTATAATCAGCAATGGGATGAGTCTGTGAAACCGTATAAAATATTTTCTGATGAATTATGCTTTTATGAGAATATTCTCTTAAGAGGAAACAGGATAGTTATTCCACAAAATCTAAGAAAGCAGGTTTTACTAGCAGCCCATGAGGGGCATCCGGGTATTGTCGCCATGAAGAGCCGCCTTCGTTCTAAAGTTTGGTGGCCTAGATTAGACAAAGACGTTGAGTTGATGGTGAAGAGCTGCAAAGGGTGCACCCTGGTCAGTTTGCCGAATCCTCCAGTGCCTATGAAGCGTCGAGAGCTTCCATCTGAACCTTGGGTTGATATCGCGATGGACCTGTTGGGTCCATTACCAAATAATGATTATATCCTAGTAATTATTGACTATTACAGCCGTTATAAGGAGGTAAAGATCACAAGGACCATAACGAGCTCTCAAATTATTAATATACTGAAAGAACTTTTTAGTCGACTAGGCTATCCACTATCAATCACGGCTGATAACGGCCGACAATTCGTCAGCGAGGAGTTTAAGAATTTCTGTCATCATTGCAACATTAAACTTTTTAATACTGTACCATATTGGCCTCAAATGAATGGAGAAGTGGAGCGCCAAAACAGAGACATAGTAAAACGACTCAAAATCAGTTCTAGTGAAAAACGAGATATGAAAGACACACTATACGAATACCTTATGATGTACAACTCCACTCCCCATTCAGTTACTGGAAAAACGCCTTCAGAACTTTTTTTCAAAAGGATGAACAGGGATAAAATTCCTATGTTGAAAGACATAAATCAGACAGATAACGACTCTGAAGTAAGAGACCGAGACAAGTTGCACAAAGAAAAGGGAAAAGAGTATGGAGACCGGAAAAGAAAAGCAGAAAACCCAGAACTGACTGAAGGTGACAAGGTGTACGTAAAAGAAATGGTAAAGACTAATAAGCTATCAACTACGTTCAATCCTACACCACATGTTGTGGAACAGTCAGTAGGAGGGGATATTACAATAAGGAATGAGGAAACTGGCCAAAGATTACGACGGAATGTGATCCATTTAAAGCGTGTAGAGGGTCAGTGGAAAGCAGTAGACGACGAGACTACTAGAGATGAGGATCAGACGGACAATGGGAATAAAGACCAAATAAATTAAAATTTCACGTATGATCTAAAATTGATTGATTGTAGTAAAATACTAATTAAGTACTAATTGCAATTACAATAAATAAAATTTGTTAAAAAGGAACGGATGTAGTGTTTGTATCTATCAATAGATATAATACGCTGTCTCATGTACACCAGTAGAGGGGGTAGCTGTCAATCCGGCATTCCTCGCGTAGACGCGGTGCCGGTTGGATGTGCGCCTGCGCTCGGAGCTGTGTGTAGTAGTGAGCCAGTGGAACACCTCTATACGTATAGATAGGAACCTTGGGTAGAATAGTGATCACTACACTCAGCACAATAGTTATTTTTACAGTCTAGCCTTACCCACTCGCAGTTTTTATAACTTAGTCACTTTAATTTGTTTATTTAATTCACTGTTCACTCACTGTAATTTACTTACAATCCAGTTCGAAAAGGACCACTAAATAGTTAAACCACACCGTTCTAAAAACAAACTTGATTTATTTTAACTTAAACAATTTACGAGAAATACATGAAATGCTAAAAAGAGACAGATTTGAGAATCAAAGAGAAAAAAAATATAAAAATCCTTTCACCTTATATAGCTCTCAGGGGAACATACCGTTCACTAAGTTAAACGCTTGATAGTGACATCTAGCGGCGCGCTGAGGAAACTTACGCTAAATAGATATTAAACAGGTACTTTTTTTTTAAAAACATTATCAAAGTAAGAAATTCCATTTTCAAATAGGTACTTTGTTTTTCATGATTTGAAAATAAAAGTGCTTACAAATTTCTTAATCCGCCACTGCAGCAATTAAGGAACATTTATCAATAGGTATTAATGAAAATAAAATAAAAACATCGTAGAATTTAAAAATTAATTGTTTTTTAGTTTCAATTTGTTATTTTTACATAAGTCATTGTTGTTAGTTGCGCTTATAACAGTTATTTTTGATAAATTTAATGAGTTAGTTTTAAGTTATGTTCGGACGCGATTTTCTTCCTACGTGCTTTGTGATCATTTTTTTCGAGCAATCATTTACAAAAATCATATTATGAATAACTTGTTAGAAAGCTAGAAATACGTACATGTTTTTCGTACAATCTGCAAGCCAAATGTAGTAGTAAAATTTTCTGTTCTTGTGTGTTAGGGGTCTTCTTTAGGCAGCAAGAAAAAACTCCTGAACAGAAATAATGTATATAATTATACATAAGTTTTACAAATGGTATTTGGGCGCGTGCTGATTGCACCGCGACTGAGTTTGAAGTATATAGGAGGCAGCGGAGATAGCGGAGCTGGCCGCCGCGCCGCCCGCGTCCCGCGCCGCGCCGCGCCGCGCCGCACCCCACTGTCGCCTCCGGTCGAATCACGTGCCGTGCGCGTGAACAGGGTCCCCGCCTTGGAAGCCCTGGCTTCCAAGAGATTCTTCCTTCTGGTTAGCGACAGGCAGAAGACATACTCGATTGACAGCTCTCTTAATGATTCCTCTAGCCGTTTTGAAGTCAGCCACCCGTGTGATGCCGTCTGGCCCTGGATACAGACGATGAACGCGCCCCAAGCGCCACCGCATCGGTGGCAGCGAGTCCTCCTTAATGACGACGAGGTCTCCGATCTGCAGTTCGTTCCTTCTCACTCGCCACTTCGTCCGCTGCTGTAGCTCGCTCAGGTATTCCTTATGGAACCGGGCCCAGAAGTGCTGCCTCATTAGCTCAATTCTTTGGTATCTGTTCGGGTAGTTTGTAGTGATAGGGGGCTCTGGTAAGGCGGTCAGCGGCCGCCCTATCAGGAAGTGCCCTGGAGTCAGAGGAGACAGATCAGTAGGGTCTGACGTTAGAGGGGTCAACGGACGGGAATTTAGGATCGCTTCGATCTGCGTGAACAGTGTCGTTAACTCCTCTAACGTCAGATTTGCGTCACCTACGACGCGTTTAAGTAGTGTTTTTGACAATTTGACGCTCGATTCTTGCAAACCAGAAAAGTGGGGGGAATAAGCCGGACTGAAGTGAAATTTGATGCCTTTACTGTGGGCGGCCTCATTCACAGACCCCTGGCTTGCCCGCAACATCCTGCCCAACTCATTATTAGCTCCTACGAAATTAGTACCGCGGTCACAATAAATATCATGAGGTTAGCCACGTCGTGATATAAATCTACGCAAAGCCATCAGAAAGGCTGTAGTACTTAAACTAGTGACGACCTCTAACGTGACTGCCTTGGTACTAAGACATACAAATAGGCTCAACCAGCATTTTGACAACTTGCATCCTCTGCCTTTACGGTCAGCGATTGAGAATGGACCGACAAAGTCTACGCCTGTTACAATAAAGGGGTAAGTTAGTGTCACTCGAGGAGAAGGCAAGTTGCCCATCATGGGCTGAATAGAGTTGCCTTGAATACGCGTACAAGTTACACACCTTCTATAAACACTACGCGCTAGATTTCGTCCAGCAATGGGCCAGAACTGATCTCGAATTGTATTTAAGAGCAGCTGAGGGCCGCAGTGAAAGTAATGCAAATGTTCTTTTTCAAATAAGAGTTTAGTTAAATGATGTTTTGCATCCAATAAAATCGGATGTTTCCTATCGTAATTACAAGTGGACTTCTGTATCCTCCCCCCAACCCTAATCAATCCATGTTCATCCAAAAATGGGTGAAGTGATAGTATCTTAGACTTGATACTAAGCGGCTTCCCGATCGCTAAATATTGAAAGTCGTTCGAGAACGATTCTCGTTGACAGGTTTTGATTAGGGTTCGAGTAGAAACATCAATTTCATCGTTAGTTAGCATGCCGCTGACGCGCGCATCCTTTGGTTTTTTACAATTATAGTAAAATCTTAAAATGTATCCTACAACACGTATCATCCTATGAAACTTTGAAAACCTTTGAAAATCAAATGACGAATCGTCATAGTTATTTAAAATACAAGTATGAACTTTAAGTTCAGGTAACTCAACAATTGGAGTTTGGACATTTGGCCACTCGGGCTCAGCTAGTTTAAGAAATGGAGGGCCATCCAACCATAATGACAAGTTAGGTAACTGGCTGGGGCTGGCACCTCGGGAGGCCACGTCCGCCGGGTTCGAGTCCGTTGGCACATGCCTCCATGATGGCTTGTCAGTCAATTCGTGTATCTCGTTTACGCGATTGTAAACAAATTGTTTAAGATTACTAGGGTTAGTATTTTTTATCCATGATAATGCAATGGTAGAATCGCTCCAAAAAAATTTCTTTTCAAACTTGCACGTCAATGACTGACAAACCTTTGCACTTAGCTGAGCTCCAAGTAAAGCTGCCGCAAGCTCGAGCCTCGGTATGGTGCTCGGTTTGATTGGGGCAACCCTAGCCTTCGCGCAAAGCAACTGCACTGAGATGTTATTGTCTTTGTCAACGCAACGAATATAGATACATGTAGCAAAGGCGCGCTGCGAGGCGTCAACAAAACAGTGCAGCTGAATAGACGTCGGTGAGTTCGCCGACGTGTGCAATACAAGACGTGGAATTTCAATATTTTTTATTTGATTTAAATTAGTTATAAAATTACTCCAGTCTTTGCACACATCTGCGGGCACCGGATCGTCCCAGCCGAGTTGAGACTGCCACAGTTGTTGTAATATCATTTTAGGCACGATTGTACAGGCACTTAGAAGGCCCAGTGGATCAAAAATTTTACAAGTAGAAGCGAGAATATTTCGTTTAGTAAACAATGGCTCGATCTCAAACTCTACTGAGAAGTTAAGGCTGTCCTCTGAGGGACTCCAGTTCAACCCTAGAACAGAAGATGCGATAGATACATTTGAATTTTGTTCTTTTATCTCTGACAAATCCTTGCTAATAGACGTGGTTGATGTGGAGTCTCCCGAAAATATATTAGGTACATTAGTACGAAATTTCCTAAGTGGGAGACATGCCTCCGCCAGCTTATCCACCACAGCGTCGCGTAGGTATTTGAGCTCGTCCTTATCATCACAGCCTGTAATCAAGTCATCACAATAAAAATCATTTGCTATGACGTTAGCTACCCTCGGGTCTGCGCATTCCTTTGATAACTGAACTATACACCGGGTAGCGAGATAAGGGGCGGAAGATGTTCCATAAGTAACTGTCTGAAGTTGTAATGTTCGCAAGGGCTGTGACTCATCGTCCCTCCACAGAATCAATTGTAAATTTCGCTGTGATTCATCAAGAGCGATTTGACGGAACATTTTTTCTATATCTCCAGTCAATACATATTTATGTTGACGGAATCTTAAAAGGATGGACAATAAGTCACTCTGTACTACCGGACCCACGTACTGGATATTATTTAAAGATTTTCCTGACGACGTGAGGGCTGAGGCGTTGAATACGGCTCGGAGCTTCGTCGTCTCGCTCTTCTCTCGAAGTACGGGGTGATGAGGTAAGTAATTTCCAGTACGTGGTTTGGATATTTCTCTTAAGTGACCCATGGCTGCGTATTCATTTATAAATTCAGTGTACATTTCTTTCAACTTAGGTTGCTTACGGAAACGCCTTTCCAAATTCTGGAAACATTTTTTTGCTAGAAAATATGAGTCACCAAGCGCCTCCGGAGACTCTCGCAGGGGCATTTTGACGCAAAACCTGCCAGTCGCTAAGCGGACTGTTGACTCAATGAATAAGTTCTCACATACTTGATCATCGGTGGAACATATTTTATTCGGAGAAGTGAAAGTTTCCATTTCCCAGAATTTAGAAAGAGCGTCCTTTATTTCTTGACTAAAATAACACATGGATTTGCGGTTGCTAGCCTTAACAGGCGTGCATGGGGTCATGGGGCCCGATACCAACCACCCGAATTCGGAATACATTAATTTGGGTTTATTTTTACCCAAAGATAGTTGCTTTCCACCCTGAACGATATCCCACATTGTGTCTGATCCTATTAACATATCAATTTTATTACTTTTGTAAAACTCTGGATCAGCTAGTGGCTTATCGCTGGGTAAGTTTAACTCTGAGGGATTAAGATCCATGCTAGGTAAATTTTCGGTAATATGAGGGATGACCAGGCAAGGTACATCTGTTGCGAATGAATTCGCTTTAGACTTTATTCTTAATTTACAGTAATCAGTCACAGATGACTGTACATTGTTAAGACCGCTTATAAGCGTAGGCGCTGATTTTTTACTTGCAATATTAAGCTTATTTTTGAGGTTTTCAGTTATAAAGGAACTCTGACTGCCACAGTCCAACAAAACTCGTGCAGGGTAAATGATGTTGTCACGTTCATTTACAACATCAACTATCGCAGTACTCAGCAGAACCTCGCTTCTCCGGGTAAGCGAGGTGAGTGTGGCTACGTGGTTGCTTGTACTAGCACCGATATTGATTTGTTGTGGTTCGTTGCTAGTACCTGCCTTATCGGTATTTATGAAAGAGTTTTCATTGTTTACTTGTTTAGTAGCAGTTTGTTTACATAACAAACTATTATGTTTCTCATTACAGACCCTGCAAGAGTTTAGTCGACAATTGGCAGTAGGGTGACCTGGGCGAAGACAGTTAAGACAGAATTTGCGCCTGACTAATTCTGCCTTCCTGGCCTCAATGGTCATGTTTATGAAACGTTTACAATCATATAAACGATGATTTTTATTACACAAACAACAAGATTTATCCGAAGTGGATGTAAAAAAAGTTTTGATGTGCTTAGGTGGTTTGTTTGGAACAAACCGTTCGGATTTAACCGGATGAGCAGTTCCTGCACTGCCTTGGACGGTCTCTAGTACATCAGCCCTATTTCGAAGGAACTGATAAAAGTCTTCAAGACTTGGAGATACGTCAAGGGTTGTTTTATATTCTTCCCACTTAATACTAGTTGCATTGTCTAATTTTTGCACTACTATATATATGATAAGGGTATCCCATTTATCGGTGGGCTCCCCAAGCGTATTAAAGGCTCTCAAATTCTTAGAAACATGGTCTATAATAAATCGCAGTGATCTATGCGATTCTTTACCAAGCGATTCTAAATTAAAGAAAGATTTAAGGTGATTGTTAATTAAAACGTTCTTATTATTGTACCTATTACACAATAGCTCCCAGGCAACCTGATAGTTTTCGTTTGTAAATTCAATGGATTTTATTGTGACAGCGGCACCACCCTCGAGAGAGGATCGGAGATAGTGAAACTTACTAGTGTCAGGTATAGTGTCATTGTTATTAATTAACGAATCGAAGGTATCTCGGAACTCTAGCCATTTTAAATAGTTGCCGTCAAAGTTGGGCAACTTTATTGTCGGCAACTTAAGTTGATTATTCAAATTGTGATTACTTGAATTGCTCTGAATAGAAAGCCTACGACCGGACCCTTCGATCCGCTCCTCACGTTTTAACACTATATCCTGACCGCTAGACATGACCGAGAAGAACTGGTTTTCCATTTCAAAACGCTCTTGCAAACGTTTGTCCAAGTTGGTTTCGGTATCAATTGTCTCAATCTGAGTTTGAACGCTTTCAAATTCAGTGAACAACTCGTTCATTTTTCCCAATCTTAAATTTATATCGCTTATATTTTTTGTGGTTATGTTATCGACGTTAACCTGTTCAAGAACCGAGAGAAATTCCTTAAATTTAGTGATTCGCGCCTTTATTGAACCGCGCTTGCAAATGAGTGAAACCAGTTCCTCCTGACCATTAGGCTTAACGAACCCCGGACCTAGCATTTTGCCAATTAAATGTTAAATAACACAATAGAAATAGCTACTTAAATAAACAAATGGGCAAAGATGTGCACGCAAACCAAAGATCCGGAAGGGCGAAGCGGGTAGGGAGCAGACGCGGCGCCGGAGCACAGCCACAAAGCGCCGCAGTGCGCGGGTAGAAAGCGCGCGGAGCCGAGCGGCACGAAGCAACCGCGCAGATAATAGGCGCCGCGGCAACCCTGGAATGTTCGGCGAGCGGCTAAAGCAAGTGAAGTGGATGCGCGTAGGTATAAGCGCGTGCAGTGGGAATGCAAGGCTAATGGGAATGATTATAATGTGCGTAAGAAAGAAAATAAGCAGTGAAAGATTACCGATTGCAGATTTCACACCAAATCTATTTGAAATTATTGAATATGATGCTTAATTGACATTTATCTAGTGAGTAATTACGAAAGTTATCGACGCGCTGTTGAAATTAAGCTATGAAATTAACTATTATATCAATATAGGTAGGTAAATAATTTCTGCAAGCAGGATTCTACTCCTTTTCAATGGTGCGATTGACTTGAAACTTGATATATTTAATGTACGTGAGCGAATCTACCGATAACAATGCAATAACAAAGTACCCACCGCTAACAAAGGATTGATATATTTACTTATTTTTACAAAACGTATTTTTATAATGATAATTTTGCAAAGTCGGTGGCAATTGAACATGCGGCTCGCCTTATGGTGAGAAATTACCGCAGCCCTTACTAGCACAATAAGTATTAATAGACGTAACCAATATCAAATTAAATTACCTACTTAATTATTAATTTTCTACTACCGACCCTGCAAAATGAGGGACACTGTGTAAACAGTAGATTGGTTGTCTACGGCTTACACAGTAGCCCAGATGAGCTCTGGAAACCTTACTCACCAACAGGAACACAACTTGCTAAAATATGCAAAGTTATTTAGCTGTGGTTTTCTGTAAGGCGGAGGTCCTTCCCCAGACGGGCAGCTCAATTCGAGCGGAGTTCACCGCTTTGCCCTACCTCTCAAGTGATTGCCTACGCAATAATTAACTAACCGCTAAGAATTAAGTTCTTAGATCGGCCGTTCAAATATTTGTTTTGTAAAAATTGCAATTAAATCGCTCACAAGATACAGATAAATGCGTCGTTGATAACTAGGCAATATTGAGAAAGGCTGATGAAATCGGCAAATCGAAGCTACTTTATTAATTGTAGGTAGATATCGGCGGTGAACCTACCGAAACTATTCCGACAACAAAGGTTTTAAATGCAATAAATGATTTAATAGAATAGGTATACTGGTGCAAACAAGCGTATTTGCTGTTGTTTAAACACGAATTTAAAGTTGACTATTTACTTGAAAATTAGCAAAGGTTTATGATTATTTATTTTTAACGAAGGTAGGTACCTACACCTACACTGCGTAATGAATTTTAAGTTTTAATTATTAACGGACCCGCGACACTATTCACAACAGATCGAAAGGGGTGCAAGGGAAATGAAAAAGTTAGGAACGGGCTTACTTCCTTTAGGAATGGCCTTCTGGAGCGTTGGCTGTCCGGAGGCTTCAAGAAGTTTCGCTCGACCTTGCGCGGCGACGGTTGACCGCACGCGACCTTTGTTCCCTCGCCCGACGACTGTGATGGTGCAGACTTCACCTTTGGCAGCAGCTGGGTCCTGTCACGGTCGCCATTCTTGTTAGGGGTCTTCTTTAGGCAGCAAGAAAAAACTCCTGAACAGAAATAATGTATATAATTATACATAAGTTTTACAAATGGTATTTGGGCGCGTGCTGATTGCACCGCGACTGAGTTTGAAGTATATAGGAGGCAGCGGAGATAGCGGAGCTGGCCGCCGCGCCGCCCGCGTCCCGCGCCGCGCCGCGCCGCGCCGCACCCCGCTGTCGCCTCCGGTCGAATCACGTGCCGTGCGCGTGAACATGTGCTATTCATTTTGAACAACCTAATAAAAAAACATTTTTTTTTTACTCTTTGGTCTTGCATTCTTAAACGTGTACAGATAGTTATACTTTTAATATTCCATAAGAACAGCTGTTTTATCTTGTACATAAGAAAATAAAAAAAGTTGATTTAAAAGGCCAACTTTCTTTTAAATTAATTTTTGAAGATGCGTTTCCGACTTTTTTTGCAAATTAAAAAAACTAAAAAACACGCTTTAAAAAAAAATAAAAATAAAAAAAAAAAAAATTTCAATTCACTATTCTTATAGTGCAGTAAAAAATCTTAATAAACAATTATTATATTGTTCAGATCAAAATTTGTAAACAATTCTAAATATTGATAAAACAAATAATAATAGTTTAAAATATTTTATTGTAAAAAAAGCGTGGGGTGCATGGTGTCAATTGTCAAGGATTATTATTTTGATAACATCTTAAAAAGTACCCCACGCTTTTTTTACAATAAAATATTTTTAACTATTATTATTTATTTTATCAATATTTAGAATTGTTTACAAATTTTGATCTGGATATAACAATATAATAATTGCTTATTAAGATTTTTTACTGCACTATAAGAATAGTGAATTGAAATTTATTATTTTTTTTTTTTTAAAGCGTGTTTTTTAGTTTTTTTTTAACTATTATTTATTTTCTGTTTTTTAGTTGCATTTTTTCACAGTGAGAGTTTATGGAAACTCTCACTGCGAAAAAATGCAACTAACAAAAAACCGTTTTGTGTCTCTTTTTAGCACATGGGTGCTAAAAAGAGACACAAAACGGTTTTTTGCTCGTCTTAAATAGAATCAGTCTATCTTATACTTGGTCTTTGGTGCGCGCGCACTGCTCTACACTACTAAACGTAAACCCCTTTCTTTCTAATTTACCCCCCTCACCTACACCCCCAACCCCCCAACCCCCTAAACACAACCCCCCAACATCCCCCAACCCATTTCCCCAACCCCCCAAACACCTAACCCCAACCCCCACAACCTTACCCCCAACCCTCTAAACCCCCCTTAACCCCTCCTCATTTTCCAAACCCCCAACCACCTAAACCCAACCCCCTAACCCCGGACCCCCACTCCATTTCCTCAATCGTCCCCCAAAGCCCTAACCCAAACCCCCCTTACCCCCCCAACCCCAACCCCCTAAAACCCCAACCCCGAACCCCCCTTACCCCCTCCCCATTTCCCACAACCCCCCAACCTCCCTAACCCCCGAACCCCCCCAACACCCCACACCCTTAACCCCAAACCCCTAAACCCCCTTCCTCTCCCATTTCCCCCAACCCCCCCCCCCCACCCCTCCACCTAACCCCCCCCCCCTTCCAGCTCCATCATCAAACCCTTCTTACCATCCAGGCCTCTTACCCCCTCCCCATTTCCCACAACCCCCCAAAATCCCTAACCCCCGAACCCCCCAACACCCCCACCCTATTTCCCCCAAACCCCCCCCCAACCCCTAACCCCAACCGCCACACCCTTACCTCCCCCGTAATCTCTTAACGGGAATAGGTCGACTTACCAATAACCCTGTATAATATCAATGCTAAATAGGTACGCAGCGCTTCCAGTTACTGATGTTTCCGTAGAAGGTAAAAAAAAATTGAATTATAGCTTATGCAGGACAGAGAAAAGTAATAATAGGTTTGTATTATTAACAAGCCTGGTTATTTTAGTGCCCGCTTCCGAATTAGTGAAAAACATTGTATATAAAGAAAGTTTAGTCGGGCTTGCTTGCACGCTTGCTTGCACGCTTACTTGCACGCTTTCTTGCACGCTTGCTTGCTTCCGTGCATGCATGCTTGCTTGCATCTTGCTTGCATGCTTGCTTACATGCTTGCGTGCTTGCTTGCTTGCCTGTGCTTGCTTGCTTGATATCTTGGTTCTTTGGAACACTCATGGTACACGCGAGCGAAGCCGCGGGCAAAAGCTAGTTACTATATAACGCTCTTATAACTCTCCTTATAACTCTTAAGTATCTAAGCAGAACCTAAAAACAGGCCCACTACAGCTTGTTTTAGCGCTTAAATGTTTGTTGGGTTGAGATAATGATTGTGATGCGTAGCAGAACTGACCTGACATCCTGATGGTCTTTCGGGACTGCGCTTGTCTCGCTTCGCCGTGGACCCTTCCGCTCACTCCAATAAGGGCCCCAGGACTACCTGAGTTGGTGCACGAAGACCTGGAAGTAAAGACATAGGTTAAACACCAGAAAAAAGGGAATCATCATTATCATCTCAGCCGAAAGACGTCCGCTGCTGAACGTAGGCCTCCAACAAGGCTCGCCACCTTATCCAGGTCATTGCTCCATCTTGCTGGAGGCCTGCCTACACTGCATCTACCGGCCCGTTGACGCCATCTCACGTCTCTTCTACATTTTATAAAAATCGGCCAAGTGCGAGTCGGACTCGCGGACGAAGGGTTCCGTACCATCTATATATATAAAAGAAGAAACTGACTGACTGACTGACTGACTGACTGACATATCAACGCACAGCCCAAACCACTAGGCCTAGAGATTCCAAATTTGGCACGTAGGTTCCTTATAAGGTCTAGGGGTGCACTAAGAAAGGATTTTTTAAAATTCACTCCCTAAGGGGGTGAAAAGGGGGTCCAAAGTTTGTATGGGGAAACAAGATTAGTTCGACTATTTTATTCGAAACTTCACAAAAGTACTCCTAATGGTAAATGAGTAAACACGTGTTTCAGGTTTTTTGAGAATTCAACCCCTAAAAGGGGGGAAAGGGGTAACAAAGTCTGAAAATCAACATGGGTGTTGTTTCTATGGTTTATCGGGTCGCTGGTTATGAAAACAACAACGGTTTTAAAATCCGACGTGGCGGACGTAAAATACCATCTCCCTGGATGGGGTGCGATGGGGTTGAAATGTCTAAATAAACTAAATGACTGTTGATATATCAACGCACAGCCCAAACCACTGGATCTAGAGACTTGAAATTTTGCACATAGATACCTTATACAATGTAGGCATCCACTAAGGAAGGATTTTTGGGAATTCCCACGGGAACGGGAAAAAACGGGATTTATAAATTCGATTCCGAGTGACCCTATCTCAGTAACTATAATAACTAGACTCTTCAAATTTGATACACAAGTAGGTATTATATTAGTAAAAACATTAATTTCAGGATTTTTCAAAATTCCCACGGGATAAGGAAAACACGGGATTTATATATTCAGTTCAACGGGATCCTATGAACTATAATTACTAGACTCTTCAAGTTTGACATAGAAGTAGATAATTATAATAGTAAAAAACTGTTTTAAGGATTTTCGGAAATTCTCACGGGATAAGGAAAACACGGGATTTTTCGTTTTACTGGTCGTAGAAAGCTGAAATTCGGCATGTAGGTTGCTTGGCGAGTGTAGAAGAGGATTGAGAGAGGACTTTCCAAAATTCCCACGGGAACGGGAGAAAACGGGATCTTTCATTTTACTGGTCGTAGAAAGCTGAAATTCAGCATGTAGGTTGCGTGGGGACCGTAGAGAAGCATTGAGAGAGAACTTTCCAAAATTCCCACGGGAACGGGAAAAACGGGATTTTTCGTTTTACTGGTCGCAGAAAGCTGAAATTCGGCATGTAGGTTGAGTGCAGAGGAGCATTGAGAGAGGACATTCCAAAATTCCCACGGGAACGGGAAAAACGGGATTTTTCGTTTTACTGGTCATAGAAAGCTGAAATTTGGCAAGTGGGTTCCTTGGGGAGTGTAGGGGAGCATTAAGAAAGCATTTCCCGAAATTCTTACGGGAACGGGAAAAAACGGGATTTTGTGTTGTACTGGTTGTAGAAAGCTAAAATTTAAAAATTAAGTTTATACTGTGAGTAGGCCGCAAAGGGCTCTTTAACCGACTTCAAAAAAAGGAGGAGGTATGTTCACCGATTTCTCGGTCAATTGTGGACCGATTATGAAAATTATTTTTTTATTCGTAAGAATATAATGTACTCCTAAGATGGTCCCATTGTCACCAAATCAGGATTTGATGACGGGATCTCAGGGAAATCGAGGGCAACCCTCAAATTTTGTAGACACACATTACGTTTTTCATATATTTTCTCAAGCTATTTAAGTGTTTGCGTCTGGTAGACATTATCTCATGTTGATGAGCTGATGATGGAAGGTAAAACTCCTTAACGGTTAGGAGTTGAGGATATTTTTTTAAATATTACAGGTACGTATAGACCGATAGTTGTTTTATTTCAGGTTATCCAGGTGAGCTGATGATGGAAGGTTAAACTCCTTAACGGTTAGGAGTTATAGGAAGTTTCTTTAAATATCATATGCACGTATAGACCTTTAGATGTATTCTTTCTGGTTATTCAGATGAGCTGATGATGGAAGGTATAACTTTTTAACGGTTAGGTCACACAACACTTTAACAAAATACTATATATAATATGTATAATATCAATGCTAAGTAGGTACATATCGCTTCCAGTTACTCAAGTTTCCGTAGAAGGTAAGAAAACATTGAATTATACCTAATGCAGGACAGGGGATAGTAATAATAGGTTTTATATTATTAACAAGCCTGGTTATTTTAGTGCCCGCTTCCGAATTAGCGAAAAACATTGTTCAAAAATATAAAGAAATACTGTAAAGGACCGTATCTACCTGTAGTCGGGCTTGCTTGCACGCTTGCTTGCACGCTTACTTGAACGCTTTCTTGCACGCTTGCTTGCTTGCGTTCATGCATGCTTGCTTGCATCTTGCTTGCATGCTTGCTGGCATGCTTGCATGCTTGCTTGCTTGATATCTTGGTTCTTTGGAATACTCTTGGTACACGCGAGCGAAGCCGCGGGCAAAAGCTAGTTATCTATAAAAACGGCAAAAAAATCACGTTTGTTGTTTGGGAGCCCCCCTTAAATATTTGTTTTATTTTAATTTAATAATTTATTTCTAAAGTGAAATATAATAACTAAATATTTTGCAAATATTTCAAGCGTCTACCTGTTGCCGTTATCAATATCGATCAAAAACGAGCAAAAAAAATCACGTTTGTTGTATGGAAGCTCCGTTAAATATTTATTTTATTCTGCTTTTTAGTATTTGTTTTTATAGTGGCAACCAAAATACATCATCTGTGAAAATTTCAACTGTCTAGCTATTACGGTTCATGAGATACAGCCTGGTGACAGTCGGTCGGACAAATGGACAGACTGACGGACAGCGAAGTCTTAGTAATAGGGTCCCGTTTTTACCCTTTGGGCACGGAACCCTAAAAAACGAGTTCCATGACACATCTCCAGATCATCGAAAATAACAAAAATAGCTGATAAAATGTGTGAGTTCATCTTACTAGAATAATAAACGTGAAACATTGTAAGGGTGGATGTATGGTTGTTATTCTTTTACGCTAAAAAAAACGGTTTGACGGATTCAAGTACAATTTGGCACCAGTTTATGACCTGGATTAACATAAGTATAGGATCTTTTATATTCCAGTATTTCAAAATGTCAACTGCTATGACTAGATACGTTAAATTTTGCATGAATGTTCTTCAGGCAATGTAAATGTAGTTTTGAGGAATTTCCATGGCAGTAAAAACACGGAATTTCAATGCAACTGTCAGAGTTAAATGGAGTAGTGTAGAATTGGGGCTGCTGGATCACAGGAGAATCCAACAGCCCCAATCTATTCTAGATCTATTCAAGAAGTAATTTTTACTTGTATTTGAAAACAACATTACTGTACAAGATAATGCCACAATTTCAGTTCAAGAAGTAATTAGAAAACGATCCTAACTTATGTTGGTTTGGGCCATAGAATTGTACATATTTCCCATACATATTTTGTTATTGGAAGTAATATACGTTCCGGTTCTGTTTAAAACGTAAGATAAAACGTTTGAAATGTACTTTGATGTATCATGATTATTTAAATATGTGTATGTACCATACATACATACATAGAAAACATTATTAATTAATTTTTGAGGGGGCGTGTTGGTTTATTCTACTTTACTATGGTGCAAAAATTAATAATTAAATAATGTGGGTAAATCAAAGTTTGTCTATTACAAGAACTGTCATAATTATGTTTCAAATAAGATGGTCTCACTCTTGATGTTTGAATCAAGTAAGGCGGACGTATCATTGCTTCCCAGTAACAAATAATAAAGTACAATAAAAGTATTGCTCATATCAAGTAAAATTTCTTCTTTTTAAACCCTAACCTATATGACAATTTATTGAATCAGGCGTTACTTTGCGGAGGTCCATATTAATGAACTAAAACAATTACTTTGCTCACCCGCGACCTTACAATAGTTACGTTTATGCAAGAAATGTGTGTTAATGCAGTTCCTCCACCTCCACACTGTACGAACACACACAAATCACATAAACACAACTATCACCACCACCAAGCTACACTGACGCGTTTCGAACTCAACCAGAGCTCATCCTCGGAGTTACCACAACCGTATGCTATGCTACCAAATGTTAAACTGGTTGTGGTAACTCCGAGGATGAGCTCTGGTTGAGTTCGAAACGCGTCAGTGTAGCTTGGTGGTGGTGATAGTTGTGTTTATGTGATTTGTGTGTGTTCGTACAGTGTGGAGGTGGAGGAACTGCATGAACACACATTTCTTGCATAAACGTAACTATTGTAAGGTCGCGGGTGAGCAAAGTAGTTGTTTTAGTTCATTAATATATTAGTTTAACATTTGGTAGCATAGCATACGGTTGTGGTAACTCCGAGGATGAGCTCTGGTTGAGTTCGAAACGCGTCAGTGTAGCTTGGTGGTGGTGATAGTTGTGTTTATGTGATTTGTGTGTGTTCGTACAGTGTGGAGGTGGAGGAACTGCATGAACACACATTTCTTGCATAAACGTAACTATTGTAAGGTCGCGGGTGAGCAAAGTAATTGTTTTAGTTCATTTTTACTATATGACAATGTGTAGGGGATGAGAGAAAGGAAAGGAGTGGTACTCTCAGCTCGTACTTTGTATAGTCCAAATTACAGTGCACTACTCCTTTCACTCGCGTTTGAGAGGCTTTGGTGTCGGAAGCCACACGCGACACGGAGGCTGTAGCAATTCCCCCTTTTTAGTTCGTTTTCAAGAATTCGGTACACACACGCGCGATATGTGTCAAGCTCGGAGGCAGATCGTATTCTACCGAGCGTTCAAGAGCAATCACCGTGAGTTATGATTTTGGGAAGGGGAGGGTGGTTGGAAGCTGCACATTGTCACCCCCCCCCCCCCCCCCCACACTTAATCTCGAAGAGTATGGCTTCAGTTGAGATATATTTACTCTTCGGCTTAGTTATCTTGGCTTGGCCGTTTGTTATATCTTTAATTACATATGGCCCTGACCACCGCGGACAAAAAGCGGCGCATACTCCTCGATCGGCGTTTGTAAGCGGAAAACATTTCGCGAGTACTTGTTGCCCTACGTTAAAAATATTAGCTCTCCGACGATTATTATTGTAATACACCTGTCTCTCATTTGCAGTGTTTAAATTTCGAGCCACTGTACTTTGCTCGTGGTTATGAATCGATTCGACAGAAATTGTTTTATCTAATTCCCATTTATTTTCTAAAGGACTTCCAATTTCCCGTCCGAGAAAAATGGATGACGGTGTACAGTCACGAGCATTAATATACAGGGTGGAAAAAATCTATGGGCCCTGGAGGGGAACTACCTTAAATCCTTTAGTTAGCTCATTTCACTGAAAGGAAACATTCCTTTATTTTTAAAAAGAAACAAAACTGCAATTAAAGATTTTTTAAATTTTGCTTGTTCCATCCGGGAATCGAACCAACTAAAAATAAAAAAATAAACCCTCGCTATTTTATTATACGAATCGGTAGGATTGTTGTTCAGGATAAAATTTGTCTAATAAACATATTTATTTGGTGATTGAAATAAAAAAGTGAAAACTAAAATTAATTTTTATTTTATCATCAAGAAGAATAACGTAAACATGAATCATTTTTATAACGTAGACGGACATTAAGAAGAGAAAAGAATCTTAATAATTCAACTGATAAGTTGCTCGAAGTGACCCCCATCGTTCCGGATACACAAATTTAGTCTACGTTGAAATTCATTTCGTGTAGCCCTCTGGAAATTGTTGTGGTGTATGCTCCTAATAACATTTTCTACCGCAACCCTTAATTCTTGTACAGTATTATAACACGTTTTGTAAACTTCATTTTTTACATGACCCCATAAAAAGTAGTCCAGAGGCGTCAGGTCTGGACTTCTCGCTGGCCATCTAATCGTCCCGTTTGTACCTATCCAGACATTGAAATTTTCATTAAGGTAAGCCCTGGAAATTCTGCTATTGTGGGCAGGTGCACCGTCTTGTTGAAAAATGATATTATTTCGTTCCTCCTCCGGTAGAAGGTTGAACTGATTCCATGTATTTTGCCGTATTTAGATGTCCTTCATAAATGTGCACCAAAACAACCATATTGCTTCTGATTCTGCACCAAACATTAAAGGAAAATCTGACCTGATTGTTTGTTTCGCGAACACGGAATGGATTCTGACGGGACCAATAATGATTGTTATGTCTGTTATACATTCCATTATTGCTGAAATTTGTTTCATCAGACCATACAATGTAGTCTAAAAAATTTGGGTTGCGGTCTATTTCTGTTGGAATATTCTGACAGAACTCTAATCTCCTTTGACTATCTCCCGGATGTAGTTTCTGCACCAATCGCCCATTACGGATTATCTATGACGGATAAATGATTATGGATTATCTAAAATGACTAACCTTTGCGCTGCTTGCCGCAAAGAAATTAAATCATCACAATACTTTGATTGCACTAAATGCAAGGACAAATATCACGCTGTATGCCTGAACATCTCTGATTTTAAGAAAGTCTCGGAAAGCACGAAACTAAGCTGGGTATGCCCGGCATGCCAGAGTAGGGAACCAAAAACAGGCAACTCAAACACACCAGTTAGGACAACCGCAACCGTCAGTTCCGACGAGACTAACTCACATGTGACTTTTCGTCCACAAAACCGCAAGTCGCCCCTACTACTACCGACCCCGCAGCCGCTTACGGCCGCGGCTAACCCGTCGCCGCCCGCGGCCACCGTGCCTGCTGACCTGGGGCAGGATACTATTTCATTGCGTGAGCTTACTTCTGAAATCAGACTACTGCGCGCCAGTGTATTTGAGATGAAAGAGGAATGCTCCGAGATGAAGGAGCAATTGAAGACCCTTACTGTGAGTGTAACTCAGTGTTCAATGCGCCTTAACGATTTTGATGACAGGCTCATGCAGTGCAACTCAAGAATCCAATTGCTGGAGCAACAGGCAGTCGAAAATGTCTTTCTTAAGGATCAGGTGTCACTCTTGGAAAACCAATTGCTCAGCCAAGCTCAATCTTCACTGCGCAACGACATAGAAATCCTAGGTGTAACTGAACATCCCAATGAAAATCCACATCACATCGTCTTGACGACAGCCGCAAAAATTGGTGTCAAGCTCTGCGAGGAAGACATTGACTACGTCAGTCGAATGGGTCCACGGTCTGGTGGGAACAAGCTGGCGGGAGCGGAGGAGGCAAATAGGCCCCGGGCCATAGCCGTGCGTTTTGTGCGTCAAAATAAACGCAAGGAGTTCCTCAAAGCTGCTACTGCTAGGCGTAATCTGAATACAAAAGATATTGAAGTGGATGGAGTCGCGCGTAAATTATTCTTTAATGAGCGGCTTACCAAGGCGAACAGGAATTTATTTCGTCAAGCTAGGGAGAAAAAGAAGTCTGCGGGATACAAATATTGCTGGACCAGAGGAGGGAATATTTATATTCGAAAACGAGAAGGTGGGCCGGCCATCGCGATTCAATGCACCGCGGATCTCGAGGGACTTGGAGGAGAAGAACACCGGAATGATCTGTGACCGAAAACTTCCAGCGCCACCTCGTCAATATCCTCCGCCGCTATCACCCCTCTGGGATAAGTCTAACGACAACTGTCAGTCATTGGAAATATTTCTCAGTGTTCCACCTCTGACCCATTTTTCTAACTACAATATGCTTCGTTATTTGTCTAACTCTGACTCACAATTCTCCTTACATCAACCAAATACACTATTCACAAGCCCACAGGGACATAAACTCCTTCACATATATATAGATACCTATTTCAATAAAAACATAATCAATAAGTCTAGTAAACAATTTAAGGTGAGCTACCTGTTCTTTCAGTTCATAACTACAATACATATAACATGTTTGTTTTCTGTACATTACCGTATATCCTTCTTTCAATATGGCGAATGTAGCTAGTGTACTTGAGGAAATCGACGATTCATTTGCTATAAAGTGTCATAGAGTGAATGCGCAGGAGGAGTGTAGTGATCTATTATCAAAGTCCAATGCCAGAGTTCTAACGCTTAACATAAGAAGTCTTCAATGCCACTTTACCGATTTACTGGTGACCTTGAGGAGATTATCTGCTGACCTTGACGCAATCATTTTAACAGAGTGCTGGCTGAAAGAGGATGGTGTTATCCCCCAAATTGAAGGTTATGTTTCTTTTGCTACAAACGAGTTGATTAATCAGGCAAGTGGTGTGGTTATATACGTCAGAGATCGCTGGGTCTCCTCGGTAGTTGAAACAAGCTTTCAAGACGCGGATTGCTTAGTAGTACGTATATCGCAGCTTTTTACAATAATCGGTATTTATCGGTCCCCTTCGTTTAGGACGATTACAAATTTCATGGCATCACTTAAGTCAGTATTAACAGCCGTAGCTAATGATCCATGCATAATTATGTGTGGTGATATAAACATCGATCTAATGCTGGATAGCGTGTCTTCCTCTGAATACCAGTGTCTCCTCGCCGAGTTCGGCTACTTATCAGCCGTAAATAAGCCAACTCGTGGCAGTGCGTGTCTCGATCATTTTTTCGTATCCTCTAAAACCAAGATTATTGTGGAATCAATAGTATGTACATCTACAATTACTGACCATGATCTGGTTCTCACAGGCCTTGCTGCTACAGCTCCTCCGTGCAAAGATCCTGTTAAATTTCGTGTCATCATTAATCACGATGCTATCGAAGGTGATCTGGCTAGGCAGGATTGGTCCGCTTAAATGAACAAGATGCCTCCAAATCTGCCAATGCATTTGTGGAGACGATTGGTACCATAATGAACAAGCATAGTCGTAAAGTTAAGCTAAAAAATCTAAAGTCTCCAATTAAGCCGTGGATGACCCATGGTCTTGTGAAATGCTCCTTTCACAGAGAAAAGCTCCACGCAGATTCTAGAAAAAATCCTAACGACCCTGTAAAAAGGTTAATCTACACGAGGTATAGAAACTTCTATATCTCTTTGCTCAGAAAGCTTAAAAATGAACATGATGGGAACAAAATTATTACGAATAAGAATAATCCAAAAAAGCTCTGGGAAACTATAAAGGATATTACACACTCCAACCCTACGAGAAGTAAATCTGACACTTTGTGTTCGACTAGCAGCTCCATCAAGGAGTCTCTAAATTTCTGCAACAACTACTTTGCAACGATTGGACAAGCACTTTCTGAGCAAATACTAAAAAACCTTGGTGTTTCACGTGGCCATCTCGCCTCAATGGCTAAAAGCGGTAGTTCCCCTGCTAATTCCTTTTTCTTGCACCCAATAACTAACGCTGAATTGGAGAAGCTAATTTACGATTTAAAAGACAACAGTTCCCCGGGTTTAGATGGAATCACAAACCAACTTATCAAAAAGAACAAAAAATCATTAATTACTCCTTTGACACACATTTTTAACTGTAGTCTTTCTACTGGTGTCTTCCCAGAGATTTGGAAAACTGCCGCAGTGGCCCCAATTTATAAGGGTGGAGATAAAAGCTCTCCGACTAATTATAGGCCTATCTCTCTTTTGAGCACCTTGTCTAAGTTGCTTGAGAAAATTGTCAATCAGCAACTAATCAGTTACTTGGAGACCAATAGGATCTTGTCAAACAATCAGTTTGGCTTCCGTAGAGGCAGATCGACTGAAGACGCGGTTACCTTACTGACAAATATTGTTTCAGGACAACTGGATAGGAGTCAGAAAAGCGTTGGTATTTTCCTTGATTTGGCCAAGGCCTTTGATACAGTCTCTGTGCCGATCCTTTTGTCAAAACTCGAAGCGACTGGAATACGAGGCCTTGGCCTTGAATGGTTTCGAAGCTACCTGACCAATAGGAAACAGCGTGTCAAAATAGGTACAGCAATAAGTGACGCTGCTGCTATATCTTTCGGGGTCCCACAAGGCAGTATCCTAGGTCCTACTCTATTTTTGCTTTACCTAAATGATTTATCCACCCTTCAAATAGAAAATGCCGATATGATAAACTACGCTGATGATACTGTGATAATCTTCCATGGTTCCACCTGGAAAGACGCCTTCAAAGCTGCACAGCGAGGGCTGTCAATTACCACGACGTGGCTAAATAACAATTTATTAAGTTTAAATTGTGCGAAAACCAATTACGTCTGCTTTTTCAAAACAAACGCGTCGTGTCCTCCCACTGAAACCAGTCTAGTATTGCATACCTGCACGAATCCCACTAATTGTTCCCAATGTTGCAATATCAAGCGAGTTCAAACAATGAAGTACTTAGGTGTGGTGGTAGACGAAAAACTCAGCTTCCATCAGCATACACAGATCATGTCAAAAAGAGTGCGGAAGTTGATTTACACCATGAAACTTCTCAGAAATGTAGCTGATAACGATATATTGAAAACTGTGTACCTCTCACTATGCCAATCAGTTCTCTCATATTGTATCTTGGCCTGGGGTGGCACGACATCTTCTTCGCTTGTAAATCTCGAGCGTGCCCAGCGATCAGTGATTAAAGTAATGCTTAAAAAGCCAATTCGTTTCCCTACAGTCCAACTTCTAAAAGAGGCGCAATTGCTTAGCGTTAGGAAACTATACCTAGTCAAAGTAGTCACCAGAGCCCATCAGGAAACCAACAAGACAATCAAAGTTAAAGCTGCCAGAGCTGATAATTTGCGACCCAGATGCTTCAGTCTGGCTGTTCCGTCCACAAAAACGTATTTTGCTAGACGCTTTAGTTCTTACCTAATACCCCGTTTATATAATAAGTTATGTAAAATAACTGATGTTAGCAATATGTCTTTACATAAAGTTAAATTAACAGTAACTAAATTGTGCTTGGAATGGAGTTATGAAGAGATGGAAAGATTTATTAGAATTTAAAACACACACACACACACACACACACACACACACACACACACACACACACACACACACACGCACACACATACACGCATGTTTTTTGTTTTTTTTTTTTTTTTCTTCATATTGTAACCTTTAACTATTATTTTACTTATAGTTTTAAATTACCGTTTAAATTTAGTAGTCCTATACTGTTAAAATATTATTGTCAACTGCACTCTCGGACCCCAAGATACAGGCTAAGCCTAGTTTGGGGCCCACTGGACACTGTATTTTAATGTAAAAAATATTTTGGTCAATAAACGATTTTGATTTTTTTGATTTTGATTTTTGATTACGAAAACATCTGTATTTGTACTTTTTCAAAACACTAAGTACACGAGTATGGCTGGTGCCTATCTCTTGAGCAACTTCCCTACTAGAAGCTTTCGGGTAACACTCAAAGTATGTCAAAACACATAAATCAAAATCGGAAGTCTAGATTTTGCTGCTGCGGACGTTCTAAACGTTTTTTGAAACTTCCAATATTCACTAAATTTTTCACCATTCGCGACAAAACTTTTCTAGATGGTATTTGTCTGTCTGGATACCTCTCACTGTACCACTGTAGAGCTAAATTGCAATTTTTGTTGTTTGAAAAGTAAGCTTCAAATAAATCGAAATGTTCTTGATACGCCATTACTACAGAATTACGGAATGAAAGCAAAACAAAACAAAATTTGAAATTCGAACGAATACTTCTTTCTTATAGTTTTTAAAAATGTTATCGTTCGAATTTCAAATTTGTTGCCCCGCGTTGCAAAAAAATACGTTCCATTATTAAACTTTTTGTCAGAATGAACGTCTAGTGTAAGAAGGAATCGTGCTGTGCATAAATTTATTATTACCATTTACCGATTTTGTTATCCAATACTTCAACAAGGTACTTAGAGATAAATAACATTAGCAAGCTTGTACTTCATACAATGTCTTTAGATGTTAAAGAGATAAGAAAATTATAACGTGTCATTTACTTATTACAAGTGAAGTAGGTATCTATATATATAAAAGAAGAAACTGACTGACTGACTGACTGACTGACTGACTGACTGACTGACTGACATATCAACGCACAGCCCAAACCACTGGGCCTAGAGATTCCAAATTTGGCATGTAGGTTCCTTATAAGGTCTAGGGGTGCACTAAGAAAGGATTTTTCAAAATACACTCCCTAAGGGGGCGAAAAGGGGGTCCAAAGTTTGTATGGGGAAACAAGATTAGTTCGACTATTTTATTCGAAATTTCACAGAAGTACTCCTAATGGTAAATGAGTAAACACGTGTTTCAGGTTTTTTGAGAATTCAACCCCTAGAAGGGTGGAAAGGGGTAACAAAGTCTGAAAATCAACATGGGTGTTGTTTCTATGGTTTATCGGGTCGCTGGTTATGAAAACAACAACGGTTTTAAAATCCGACGTGGCGAATGTAAAATACCATCTCCCTAGATGGGGTGCGATGGGGTTGAAATGTCTAAATAAACTAAATGACTGTTGATGTATCAACGCACAGCCCAAACCACTGGATCTAGAGACTTGAAATTTTGCACATAGATACCTTATACAATGTAGGCATCCACTAAGGAAGGAATTTTGGGAATCCCCACGGGAACGGGAAAAAACGGGATGTATAAATTCGATTCCGAGTGACCGTATCTCAGTAACTATAATAACTAGACTCTTCAAATTTGATACACAAGTAGGTATTGCATTAATTAAAACATTAATTTCAGGATTTTCCAAAATTCTCACGGGGTAAGGAAAAAACGGGATTTATATATTCAGTTCAACGGGATCCTATGAACTATAATTACTAGACTCTTCAAATTTGGCAAAGAAGTAGGTAATTATAATAGTAAAAAACTGTTTTAAGGATTTTCGGAAATTCCCACGGGATAAGGAAAACACGGGATTTTTCGTTTTACTGGTCGTAAAAAGCTGAAATTCGGCATGTAGGTTGCTTGGGGAGTGTAGAGAAGGATTAAGAGAGGACTTTACAAAATTCCCACGGGAACGGGAAAAAACGGGATTTTTCGTTTTGGTGATCGTAAAAAGCTGAAATTCGGCATGTAGGTTGCTTGGAGAGTGTAGCGTAGCATTGAGAGAGGACTTTTCAAAATTCCTACGGGAACGGGAAAAAGCGGGATTATTCGTTTTACTGGTTGCAGAAAGCTGAAATTCGGCATGTTGGTTGTTTGGGGAGTGTAGAGGAGCTTTGAGAGAGGACTTTCCAAAATTCCCACGGGAACGGGAAAAACAGAATTTTTCGTTTTACTGGTCATAGAGAGCTGAAATTCGGCATGTAGGTTGCTTAGGGAGTGTAGAGGAAGGAGCATTGAGAGAGGATTTTCCAAAAATCCCACGGGAACGAGAAAAAACGAGATTTTTCGTTTTACTGGTTGTAGAAAGCTGAATTCGGCATGTAGGTTGCTTGGGGAGTGTAGAGGAGCATTGTGGACTTTCCAAAATTCCCACAGGAACGGGAAAAAACGGGATTTTTCGTTTTACTGGTCGTACAAAGCTGAAATTCGGCATGTAGGTTGCTTGGAGAGTGTACAGGAGGATTAAGAGAGGACTTTCGAAAATTCCCACGGGAACGGGAAAAACAGAATTTTTCGTTTTACTGGTCATAGAAAGCTGAAATTCGGCATGTAGGTTGCTTAGGGAGTGTAGAGGAGCATCGAGAGAGGATTTTCCAAAATTCCCACGGAAACGGGAAAAAACGGGATTTTTCGTTTTACTGGTCGTAGAAAGACGAAATTTGGCAAGTGGGTTCCTTGTGGAGTGTAGAGGAGCACTAAGAAAGCATTTCCCGAAATTCTTACAGGAACGGGAAAAAACGGGATTTTGCTTTTTACTGGTTGTAGAAAGCTAAAATTTCAAAATTCATAAGTTCACACTGTAATTAGGCCGCAAAGGGCTCTTTAACCGAGTTCAGAAAAGGAGGAGATTATGCATTCCACTTTATGTATTTTTTTATGTAGGTATGTTCGCCGATTTCTTGGTCAATTGTGGACCGATTATAAAAAATATTTTTTTATTCGAAAGAAGACAATATACTCCAGAGATGGTTCCATTGTCACCAAATCAGGATCTGATGACGGGATCTTAGGGAAATAGAGGGCAACCCTCAAATTTTGTAGGCACGCATTACGTTTTTCATATATTTTCTCAAGCTATTTAAGTGTTTGCGTCTGGTAGACATCATCTCATGTAGATGAGCTGATGATGGAAGGTAAAACTCCTTAACGGTTAGAGTTGAGGATATTTTTTCAAATATTATAGGTACGTATAGACCGACAGTTGTATTCTTTCAGGTTATCCGGGTGAGCTGATATGGAAGGTTAAACTCCTTAACGGTTAGGAGTTATAGGAAGTTTCTTTAAATATCTTATGCACGTATAGATCTTTAGTTGTATTCTTTCTGGCTATTTAGATGAGCTGATGATGGAAGGTATAACTCCTTAACGGTTAGGTCACACAACACCTTAACAAAATACTATAATATGTATAATATCAATGCTAAGTAGGTACACAGCGCTTCCAGTTACTCAAGTTTTCGTAGAAGGTAAGAAAACATTGAATTATACCTAATGCAGGAAAGAGGAAATTAATAATACGTTTTATATTATTAACAAACCTGGTTATTAACCGACTTCAAAAAAGGAGGAGGTTCTATGTTCCACTGTTTATATTTTTTTTTTAGTACCCGCTTTCGAATAGTGAAAAACATTGTATATAAAGAAATACTGTAAAGGACCGTATCTACTTGAAGTTTAGTCGGGCTTGCTGCTCGCTTACTTGCACGCTTTCTTGCACGCTTGCTTGCTTGCGTGCATGCATGCTTGCTTGCATGCTTGCATGCTTGCTTGCTTGCCTGTATGCTTGCTCGCTTGATATCTTGGTTCTTTGGAATACTCATGGTACACGCGAGCGAAGCCGCGGGCAAAAGCTAGTTGTTAATAAAGAACTTGTAATAAATATTCAATTTTATGGGTATCTCGCACAACAGATGAGTGTGGGACCAAATGTTTATTAGACAAATTTTATCCTGAACATCAATCCTACCGATTCGTATAATAAAATAGCGAGGGTTTATTTTTTTATTTTTAGTTGGTTCGATTCCCGGATGGAACAAACAAAATTTAAAAAATCTTTAATTGCAGTTTTGTTTCTTTTTAAAAATAAAGGAATGTTTCCTTTCAGTGAAATGAGCTAACTAAAGGATTTAAGGTAGTTCCCCTCCAGGGCCCATAGATTTTTTCCACCCTGTATATACGTTTCCTAATTGGCAAAATAATATATCTATGTAAGATTTCCTAACTAAATACACATACATAACGTTCAAAACATTGTATCCAAAAAAAACACCACAATAATGTACACGATACTATGACTACGATTCATATACACATTGTAAGAAACAAAAGTTTTCTCTCCTGATGTTTACTCACATATTCCTACCTTCGATAGCCAGAGCCACTATACATAAATATGTGTCCAAGCATGTCAGACCCCAATAAAAGACAATGTTAGGTACCTTTAGATGCGCGCGATGTCTTGTAGTTGTGGCATGCCGCCGCCGCCGGGTTTGGCCGATCTTTGTGTCTCCAATAAACCCGAAGTGTTCTTCAAGTCACTCACAGTCACAGAAAGTTTGGACGATAATTAAATATAACAACTATCACGGAGCGCAACCGCCCCGTGCCGAACCGCCGAGAAGAAGAGAGCCGTTCCTTGGTTTCTCCCACGGCGCCACTGTCGCGTCGAATGCGCGGGAGGCACGGCAATGTTGCCAGCCTCAAGGCTGCCGGATTATCTCATATTGTGGGAGTAACATGCTTGGACATACACTCCCCCCCTAACCAAGATGTAGCTTGGTTGACCTAATCATCAAGTGGAAGTTGACTAAGTTTTGAAACTGGTCTAATTAAGGTATTCTTTTGAGTTTACTAATTTTAACATCATCATAGTTATACTCGGGTAAGGAAACCAGTGGTTCACCAATCAGAAAATGTCCAGGTGTTAACACATCTAAATCATTGGGATCAGAGCTTATTGGGGTTAAGTCTCGAATTCATGACGGCTTCCACACGAGTAAAGAAAGTAGTAAGCTGCTCGAAAGTCAATTTTTGTTCACCGAGAACTTGCAACATGTGCATTTTAGACGTCTTGACTGCAGCCTCAAATAATCCGTGATATAATTGCTGCTAATGCATTTTGCACCAACATGACCATAACAATTAATTTTATGAAAATGCTCAACGAGTAGCTGTACAAGCTTACCCTTCCCCGGGAGCAAAATTGGATGTTTAGCATTGTAAGGTAAGTCAGAATACTTGATTCTACCACCGACTCTTATCAAATTTTCTGAATCGAGAAACAATTTTACACACAACACAACTTAACCGAAGGTGGCTCTTCCGAAGCCCAAAACCGTTCCACTGTTTCTATTAGTGAACTTCCCGAAAAAATTGCAACATCCGTAACCGTAAGCCTGACATCCGAAATGCGAGGTAAATCCGAAATATTTATAACCGAACTTCCATCTAATAAGTTTGAATCCGAAACCAATTTATTGTCTAATACCGAAACCGAATTATTCTCTAATATAGAAACCGAATTATTGTCTAATGCCGAGACCGAATTATCGTCAGATACCGAAACTAAATTATTGTTAGATACCGGAACCGAATTGTAATCAAACACCGAAACCGAATTGTAATTAAATACCGAAACCGAATTGTTATTAGATACCGAAACCGAATTTTTATTAGATACCGAAACCGAATTTTATCAGATACCGAAACCGAATTATTATCTGATACCGAAACCGAATTTTTATCAGATACCGAAACCGAATTATTATCTGATACCGAAACCGAAACCGAATTTTTAATAATATGTACCGGGCCAAATAAGGCATAATCAAATTTAGTGTCCAAAGCGTATGGACCACCCGAGTCCGACCGTGAGTTTAAAATCCCGTCTAAAATGTCGCATCCGAATATTATATCAATTTTTGTCAAGTGTGCAAAATTCGCGTCTGACAACTTGATTTCAGAAGATGAGGTAAACCGCCTAGCAATATAGGACGTAGGTGTCGTCATGACCGCCGCCGAAACCGATAAAACCGAATTTGAGTCAGGTTTTGACTTAAAATTAACAATAACCATTTTGTCACTTAATTTTGTACTATTGCCGCCGACACCGACAATAGGTATAGAACAGTTATGCCGCTTCAAGCAAAGTGAGTTCGCAAAATCATTTCGTATGATAGTGATCTGCGAGCCGGAATCTAATAAAGCACGAGCGGGAACGTAATCACCGCACGTTGACCGAATATAAACAATCACCGTAGGTAACAAAACACTTTCTATAACTTTAGGTGTAGTTAACGAAGCGGCATTACTATTGCTTATCTGTAATTGCTATTGGGTATGAGACGAGCGTCGCACCTCAAGTGGCGACGCTGAGCGATGGCGGCGACTCTTCTCACGTGAAACATCTCGGCCTGCTCTGCCGCCATGTTTGTCACTATACGTGGCCGCCCGGTCGTTGCTATACGTTCGCTCGTAATGAGTGCACCGATTTTCGTTACAATTGGCATTATTATCATAACCGTTATTAGTTTGTCGATCACAATCAGTATCGACAACACCGACCGAGACATGGTTTGATTTTTTATAATACGGCGATTCGACCTCGCCGGCACTCTTATCATGAGTGTGAGAGTTTTCATTGCGAGGAGTAGCAAATGTACATATCATTTTATTATGACCAGTATTGTTACAGTACATACATGGTACATTCCGTTTGCAAGAAATAGCCGAATGGCTACCGAAACATCTAAAGCACAAATTTTTAGATTTAATCAACCCGCGCCTGTCATCACGTGACATATTCTGGAATTTATAACAATCCGTAATCTTATGAGATTGACCATTGCAAAACGCACACCCTATTTTGTCGAACGACCTATTCTGTTCGCGCGGTGTGAAGATCGTCTTACGAGGTTGATTGAAGTTTGCCGAAGTCGGCGTCGCAACAGCGACCGTCGCCGAATGATTGGTGGTATCAATAAAATGACATTCGTTTTGTAAGAACGTAATGAAATTTTCAAATGTTGGTAGGTCGTTTTTAACGCCACCATATCTTTGTTCGAAACGTGTTTTTAAATCGGTAGGCATTTTAGACATGCACATAAACACTAGAAAATAGTCGTCAATTGCGAGTCCTAAATTCTTAAGAGACCTCACTGATTCCAACAGTGGATTTAACATACCTACGCGGAGGTTTTGGCTGTTTGACACATTAGGTAAATTAATCAAGCGCGAAAGATGCCTATCAATAATCATTCTCTTATTCTCATACCGCGATTTTAATATCTCTAGAGCGATATCTAATGACTCATTTGTCATAGGCAAATGTTGTATTAGGGTGCGAGGTTCCTTGTGAACATGTGAAAATAGGTAGTGATACTTCTCAGTCTTAGATAAGTCCTTTCTTGAGAGCACTAAAGAATTATACAAGCTTATGAGGCTAAACCATTCAAACACGTTTCCCTCGAAGTTATCGAGGTCTAATACAGGTAGACGAGAGTGTACTGCACTTTCCGTAGTCGAGTAAGAACCGTCCGAATTCGGGAATTTAGCCGATATTGCATCCAACTCATTATACTGAATAGTAGCAATTTTAAAACGAGCATCATAACTTGTCGTCAAATTTTCGTCTGAGACGATATTTAAGAGGTTCTCGTAAGCCGCCGATAATTTCTCATAATGATCCTCTAGTTTTCTGAGCCGAGCCGATAAAACACCTGATGCGAATTCACTTGATTTACTCATAGTGATTGAATGTTCAAACCATTCACATTCAATTTTGAACTTTACTTCGCTGGCCTTTGCCATTTTGTTTTATTTAAAACTTGCAAGTAGGTACTTACCTAAGTAAGCAAACCTAAATCCGCCGAATAAAACCGTATTACGTATCTACTTCAACAATCCACTTTAAAACACTTCTAAGCATAGAATATTTACACACAGCAACCGACACTTGTTGCTACGTAACAAAGGTATAACCTATAGGTATAAACCTTGACAAACCGATAACCGAAAACCGAATAGTGATAGTGACCCGTTAAACCGAACCGAATTTAGCTAGATTATTATCTATTTACTAATTATAACCGAATATAACCGACCGACCGACCGACATTGAGGTACATTTAAATGACCGACAAAAACTAATATCTCATTAAGGTTCGTAACGTACCTAACTTACGTACCCGTTTACGGTTCGATGGACCAAAAAATATGTTTACTCACATATTCCTACCTTCGATAGCCAGAGCCACTATACATAAATATGTGTCCAAGCATGTCAGACCCCAATAAAAGACAATGTTAGGTACCTTTAGATGCGCGCGATGTCTTGTAGTTGTGGCATGCCGCCGCCGCCGGGTTTGGCCGATCTTTGTGTCTCCAATAAACCCGAAGTGTTCTTCAAGTCACTCACAGTCACAGAAAGTTTGGACGATAATTAAATATAACAACTATCACGGAGCGCAACCGCCCCGTGCCGAACCGCCGAGAAGAAGAGAGCCGTTCCTTGGTTTCTCCCACGGCGCCACTGTCGCGTCGAATGCGCGGGAGGCACGGCAATGTTGCCAGCCTCAAGGCTGCCGGATTATCTCATATTGTGGGAGTAACATGCTTGGACACCTGAGGACATAAAGTTAACGACACCCGGCAAACTTAATATTTGATTTTAATGGGCCGAAAGTTGGCCAGGCGTCCCACACGCGGATTTGACTAAAAAATATTGGCTTAACACTTAACTTTTGCCATGTCCACAGGAGAGTCCAGTTGGAACCCTTTGAGTACGGAACCCTAAAAAATAAATGACAATGAGGTCGGCTTTGGGTCAGTTCGGACGAATATTTATTTTTTTATCCTTTCGTCAGCCAGGTTTGCCCACCTCGCATACGACAGTACGTTTTCACCCGACTGTCAAAGGAGGTTTATGTTTATCGAGCGTATTTATTTATTATGTTATGTATGGTACGTAGGTATGTATGTATATATTATGTATTTATTTTTGTATCATTCTTGTTGTTGTTGGCCTCTCAAGCAGAGGGTCGCGGGTTCAAATCCCGGCTCGCACCTATGAGTTTTTCGGAATTTATGTGCGAAATTACATTTGTAATTTACCATGACTTTTACGGTGAAGGAAAAAATCGTGAGGAAACCTGGATACACCTGCGAAGAAATTCAATGGTGTGTGTAAAGTTCCCAATCCGCACTGGGCCCATCATTCTTTGGCACGCCCTGCAGCCTAAACGACTCAATGAATTTTAAAGTGTGAGCTGTCATTAGCAGAGGTCGGCGGGGGTGAGCTGTTTTTACGTCATTAATGTCAGTACCTGGGCGACCGAGCTCTGCTCGGGCAGAAACACGGTACCAAGCGTTTTCCCAGAGTTATAAGACCAAGCTAGATCAATTTTTCATCCCCGAAAACCCCGACATACCAAATTTCATCGAAATCGTTGGAGCCGTTTCCGAGATCCTGATTATATATGTGCGGGGGAGGGGGTTCAGGGATTTCAAAGGGGGGATGAAAATTTCATTGATTTTGCCGTAGGATGCACCGTTTTCAAGATATTTGACGAAGACACCGGAGGGAGTGGGAGGGTGAGTCACGTTAAACTATCGTCCGTAAACCGACTTTACAGACAACCGGTTTTTCCAGTTCTGTGCTCCCAATAGGGATCGTGCACATAGACGGTGCTGCCAACTGGTGCCATAAGGGTGCCATCAATTTGAATGTTTTACCTTGATAAGTTTGTTTTACTGTCCGCATAGTGTATTTTCTGTCGCATTAGTGCTGCCGCCTATAGTTACTGCACGTTCCCTATAATACTTTTTCTCACAAAAAAGTAACTTTTTCTCACAAAAGAAGATAAGATAGAAGTTTCGGCCTCAAAGTAAATGCGAAAAAGACGCAAGCGATCGTTATTGGCAGTCCATATTTTATTTCCCAGTTGTCTGATATGGTAGTTCAAAATTTGTATTTTGATGGTACAATTATTCCTTTCTCGTCTACCGTCAGAAATCTGGGGATTATCATGGACCAAACGCTTTCTTGGTCGGCCCAGGTAGCTGAAGTTAGCCGTAAACTTTTTGCCTCGCTTCACTCGCTCAGACGCTTGCAAAATTTCCTGCCTCTCCAAACCAAAATTACCCTAGCTCAGTCTCTTTTACTTCCTTTGCTCGACTATGGTGATGTTGGTTATTTGGACCTTACTGAGGGGTTGCTTGACAAGCTTGACCGCCTTCAAAACGTGTGCATCCGGTATATCTTTGGTCTCCGTAAATACGACCACGTATCTCACTTTCGCGCACAGCTGAGGTGGTTGCCCATCAGGGAGCGTAGGAACATCCACGTTCTGTCATTGCTTTTCAACACTCTTTTTAATCCTTCCGCCCCTTTATACCTTTCCGAGCGTTTCAGCTACTTGGCTGAAGGAAGCCAGCATCGTTTGCGGTCGAGTACCAATCTCCTTTTGGCCTGTCCTTCTACTTCTTCCAAAATTTACTCAAAATCTTTTACTGTGCAATCTGCTAGACTGTGGAATCGATTACCCACCTCCATTAGGCAATCTCCCTCCGTGGTGTCGTTCAGGGAAGCTTTGAAGAAGTTGTGGCTCACACCATCTCTTTAATATATTGAGAACACTGCTTATTTATTGTATGTATTTTGCATATATATGTTGTATATGGTAGTATATTTTTATTAGGTTTCTTTATATTATGAGTTTATGTATTGTATTTACTAAAAGTTGTATTGTAGCCTTTGCTTTGTCCGACTGTCTTATTTTTACTTACTCTTTGTCGGTCCCTTACTAAATGCTCCTTTCATCCACACAAAGGTTGACTGGTAGAGATCCCTTAAAGGGATAAGTTCGCCTTTGTACATGCATTTCAACGGTTGTCAATAATGTATTTCTTTTTTTCCCTTATTTTTGTACAATAAAGAGTTTACATACATACATACTTGACGTTTTCTCTCTCATGAAAAAAAAAAACTTAAAAAAAAAACGTGGAATCGAACCGAGGTCGGCTGGATCCGCAACCACCCGATTTCTATTGTGCTATTATGATCTGCTCGAAACCGGCGAAAGGGTATAGCCGGGTAAGCATAGTAAAACCTGCCCTTAGCGAAAAAATGATTTTCCTTTTACCAGATTATTAACCTTCATGTATGTAGTGCTTTCACCAAAAATTAAGCCTCAAATGCTTCTGGTTTAAAAAAAAAATGCATAAAAAGAAAAAATATTTTTATTTTTTTTTAGCCAAACTACTAACCTGATTTATTTGTAATTTGGATATATTGTGGATATAATGAAGGTCACTTTTTGAAAAATATGATTGATTTATCTTTTGAAAAAATTGTTAATATTTGAGTTGAAAGATTTAAAAAAAAAAAAAAAAATTGCGAGTTAGCGACAGTTACCAAATTTATATATTTCATGTAAAATTTAATAATGTTTAACATATTTTTTTTTCAAAAAAATAAAATGGGATTAACAGTGTGAAAATATCGAATTTATAACATCCCATACATTCTCTCCATACTAAGCGTAGCTAAGTAAATAAATTATTAAGTACCTACCTATATCTTTCGAACGCAATCTTTACGAATTTGAATTAAGAATGTGACGTATTGCACTTTAAATTACTTTCGTGGCTATATACGGCTAGGACGTACGCATTTTGTAATATATCTCATAATTGGTGCATATTCGTATTATTACGTAGTTGTACAGTCACGAGCATTAATATATATACGTTTCCTAATTGGCAAAATAATATATCTATGTAAGATTTCCTAACTAAATACACATACATAACGTTCAAAACATTGTATCCAAAAAAAACACCACAATAATGTACACGATACTTATAGCAAAATTAAGTCAACAATCTCGATCACAATATTGTATACACCATTGCTCCCTTTTTGATATATACATGACAGTTTCTAAATAATGTCTACAACGCAATGTCATTAATATGTAAACAATTACGTTTGGTTCATTTTTCATAACAATGTATACCAATACAATGATTGGAACATTTTTGTTCATTTCTTAAGTCATTATACAAACCGGTCAAGTGCGAGTCGGACTCGTCTGTGAAGGGTTCCTTATCTCCGTACAGAGTTTTTTTAAATACTGTTCAGTAAAAAATCGCCACACTGTAAGCACCAAAATCGTAAGCTTATAGCTAGGTAAACGTCTGAACAGCATAACAGCTGTCACCTAGCAACCGTCGCCGGAGATAAAAACGCTGAAAGAGCACGTTTGTTGTATGTAGACCCCCTTTAGTTTTTAACTTTATTTTATTATATTATATATCGTCGTATCCTACGATAAGAGCCACAATTACAAAATGCTTACTTTTCAGGAGAAGCGTTTTTGTGTTTCTTTTAAAAGATAACTAACAAATTGATAATTTTGTAATTAAATAATGTGTATTCTGCCGCCTTAAGGAGAAAAACCATAAGTGACATTTTTTGCCAGCCTCGCACTCCGGGAAAAAATGTGATTTTTCTGTCTAGCATTTATTCGGATATCTCTTACAGGTCATGATTTAGACGAGCATAAGTCCATGCCATTTTGTTGTTTTTACTTCCTGTTAGAGGAAGAAAAGACATAACTATATACTCATAGACAGAAAAATACTTAAGTAACCAGTTGTGTTTTTTTAAATTGTTGTCTTCGACTTGCGCCAAACATTTTTATAATAAGAAGAAAAACCATTTGTTGGTTTTTTAAAAAAATTTGATGCAAAAAACACACAAGTTGATAGAAATGCTGTTTCTTTTTAGTTTACGATTTTCATCAATTAAAAATCTCGGACACTGAAAAAGCACAAGTTACAAGTTATGTTTTTTCAACCTCGTATGATTATATCTTATGCTTTTTCTGCTTAGTATTGGTTTCAAAAAATATGGTCTTGTGGTTTGTTTCGTAAATGTTGTTGCTACTTATGCTTTATCAGGCTAGTAGTCGTCCCCACCCCGGCCCCTCAAGGACAGGATTTGGCCGGCCTGCGACGTATTAAAGACTAATTTATGTCCCAGATCTGAATTAAATTCAGATGGTTCTGATAAACAGTGTGTGATTGAGGATTCAGATGACTCTGTCAAAGGCAAAGACTATGCTCCATCTAATGGATCTCCATCGGCCTTTGATATTTATGAGCTTTCCTCAGAGGTCCGAAGCTTACCAACTGAACCCCAACTATATACTTCGCAAAATATAATTAGTAGTGTTTAAGATTATGGTACAAGAATAAAAAATAAAGATTTTTAAGAAAAAGTATTTACTTCTAAAGTAAATGAATGTACAAATAATTATGTTTGCTGTGCGTTCTTAAGCGTCAAGCTGGCAAGTGACCGTCCGTCCGCCGCTGTCCTTGCGGTCACCTTTTTGCTTTTACCCCGCGCGTCCGCCCCCGCAGCGAACTGGTTATTGGCGTAGACATCCTGGGGGCCCGTTGGAAGAAGCTGAAGAACCCACAGGAACTGCTGGAGCTGAAGTTGCTTCCAAACTGTCATCCTCGTCAAGGAGAGGACACACCTTGTTAAGAGCGCGCCGTTCAATACCCCGGATCGTCATGAAGTCTGCTACTCGACACACTCCGTCTTTGCCGGGATACAAGCGGTAAACTCGTCCCATTTTCCACCTCGTGGGAGGATGATTTTCGTTTTTGAATATCACCATTGACCCTTCCTTAAGTGCCTTGTAAGGAGATCGCCATTTGGTCTTCTTTTGTAATTCTGACAGGTACTCCATATGCCATCTCTTCCAGAAGCCTTCTTTTAACGCTTGAATTAGCTGGTATCTGGTCTTGATGCTTCGCTCTGCGACTGCTGGAGGCGAGGGCAGTGATGTCAGTGGCCGCCCGATGAGGAAGTGCCCTGGAGTGAGAGGAGAAAGGTCGCTGGGATTACTGGATAGAGGAGTTAGAGGACGGGAGTTGAGGACTGCTTCCACTTGTGTGCAAAGAGTGCTCAACTCCTCGAACGTTAAGCTAGTGTTGCCTATTACTCGCTTAATATGAAATTTGGCCCCCTTTATATTACTTTCCCACAAACCTCCGAAAGTAGGTGAATAGGGGGGGATAAAATTGAATTTAATGCCCTCTTCAATTAAAAAATTATAAATAGAGTTAATTCCCGCCTGTAATGCTCTACTTAACTCGTTACTTGCCCCCACGAAATTAGTGGCATTATCACACGAGAGTTGACTAGGTTTTCCTCTACGTGAAATGAATCTGCGAAGGCAAGATATGAATGCGTTTGTGCTGAGATCGCTAACTACTTCCAAATGAACGGCCTTCGTACAAAAACAAACAAAAAGGCATAAATAACATTTCGAGATTCTATTTCCACGACCAATTTTACTAGAGATTTCGAAAGGGCCAGCGAAATCAGCACCACAAATTTGGAACGGATAATTTTGAGTCACTCGACTGGACGGCAAATGACCCATCAACGGCTCCATAGCTTTGGCTCTGATCGAGTGCAAATTACACATTGGCGAACTATCTGACGTGCCAGGGTCCTCCCCCCGATTGGCCAAAAATTATCCCTAAAGCTTGCTAGGAGCAGTTGAGGGCCAGCATGCAGGAGACGAAGGTGCTCTGCTCTCATCAACAGCTTTGTTAGATGATGCTTTCCTGGCATCATCCTGGCATCTGGCAGGATGTTTTTTTTCGAAGTCAAAATCTGTGTTATTGAGCCGACCACCAACTCTCAACACGCCGTCAGAAAGATAAGGAGATAACTGCGACAAACTAGTAGAAGTAAGTTTTTTATTATTTTTAATTAAGTTTATTTCCTTTGAAAATGATTCTGATTGTACTATTTTAATTAGGTAATTAAGCGACTGTTTTATTTCATTTTCTTTCAAAGAGCCATTAGATTTAACGTTTTTGTTGCGACAATTATGTATAAACCGGTAAACGTAGGCAAATATTCTCTTTAATTTCCATACACTTGAGTAATTTTCTACGTTTATTATAGGTTGTAACATCTCAGTATTAAAATTTGTTTGTAACACTTTAATTTCCGGTAAAGATATATTTGAGTTGGGAATCTGCGGCCAATTAGATTCAGCAGTCTTCAGGAAAGCTGGACCTTCCCACCACAGAGAAGAATTAATAAGGTAAGTCGGTTCTACACCTCTAGAAGCCATATCCGCAGGATTGATATCCGTAGGTACATGACGCCATGAATTCCTACTTGTTAACTCGTGAATTTCATTTATTCTGTTGCAGACAAAAGTTTTAAGTTGCTTCGGCTGTGTTTTTATCCAGCCTAACGTTATGGTGGAGTCTGACCAAAATGTTTTTTTATCTATGGGAAAACGAAGAGCTTGACTCACTTTGCTAACAAGGCGGGCTCCTAGTAGCGCCGCGCATAACTCAAGACGCGGTATGGTTATGGCTTTTAGAGGTGCAACACGTGTCTTCGCGCAAAGGAGTTTAACGGTTATGCAGTTGAACTCATCTGTTGCACGCGCGTACACGCACGCTGCGTAGGCCTCCTGCGAGGCGTCTACGAAGCAGTGCAACTCGCATGCACCTGGAGATTGGCACAAAACGTGCCTAGGCACCGACACTGAAAGTAACGCATTTAAATTTCCTGTTAATTTAGACCAAGTCTTTTTTATGTCATTAGGAACTTCTTCGTCCCAACTTAATTTAAGTTGCCACAACTTTTGTAACAATATCTTTAGTGTGATTGTACATGCGCTAATTAGACCTAAAGGGTCGAATATTTTACACGTATTAGATAGAATCTTTCTTTTTGAGATTTTATCTTCGCTTTTATCAATATTTATGCCAAACGTAAAAGTATCACTGTCAGGCGCCCAGTGCACACCTAACACACTTGATTGCTTACTCAAGTCAAGCGACTCAGATGATGTGCAACTAGTAACTATTTGAGGACAATTGCTGCGAAATTTATGCAAGGGAAAACAACCAGACTCGAATACTTTTATAACGTCTTTACAAATGTGAGAAAAAGTGTGTTCATTGTCAGCACCCGTCAGTAAGTCGTCCATATAACAATCTTTTTTAATGACTTCAGCTATTAATGGATCTGGACACTCAAGCGCTAGTTGTAAAAGACAGCGAGTACTCAGATAAGGTGCTGAGGCTGTCCCGTACGTCAGCGTATTTAATTGCAACGGCTGAAGAGGTTGAGATTCGTTATCTCGCCATAAAATCATTTGTAAATGGCGTTGCTCTTTGTTTACTAATATTTGTCGGTAACACTTTTGTATGTCACCAGTGAATACGTACTTATGTTGCCTAAATCTAACTAAAATATTAAATAAGTCATCTTGAACGACTGGGCCGACGTATTGAATGTCGTTAAGGGATTTCGATGACTTAGTTTTAGCTGAGGCGTTAAAAACAACCCGTAACTTTGTGGTCTCGCTACTTTCGCGGATCACTGGCTGATGCGGAATATAATATCCAAAATTCGGTTTATTTACTTTAGAAAGATGACCTAACGTTTCGTATTCATGTATTAAATCACGATATTGCTGTTTTAATTCAGGTTGTTTGTTTAATTTTTTCTCCAAATTATAAAAACATTTAGCAGCCATTCTATAAGAGTCACTAAGTGAAGTTTCAGGTTCTTCTCTAAACGGCATTGAAACTGAAAATCTACCACTAGGCAAACGGTAGGTATTGTCTATAAAATGTTGTTCACAAAATTCTCCATCGGGTGACACGGGTAATTTTGTAGGTGGAAGTTCTTCAAGGGTCCAAAACTGCGTTAATTTGTCACTGATTTCTTTCGTAAAGTGACACCGAAGTGGCTGAGTGCATTTTGACGCACTAATGTTTAAAGGGCCGGCCACTATCCACCCGAATTGCGTGCTTTGAAGAATAGGCATGTTACGACCCAGTGGTATTTTTTCAGGACAGATTATATCATAAAATATCTCAGCACCTAGCAACATGTCAACCTCAGCCGGTTGACAGAATTGAGGGTCTGCTAGTTCGATGTGATCAGGTAAGTGTAATTTCGTTATGTCAACAGACATATTAGGTAAAAGACCTGTTATTTGCGGAACGATTAAACAATGCAAGGTGGTACGAAACTCGTTTGATAATGAGGAGATGTTTACATTACATCGGTCAGAAATAGGTACTTGAATGTTGTTAATGCCCGATATAATTAATGAATCGGATTTACGATTAACTAATCCAATTTTATGTTTCAGGTTCTCAGTCATAAATGAAGATTGGCTGCCGGCATCGAGAAGGACGCGCGCCACGTAAGTATTTTTGTTCACAGGATTCGTGACCTTGACTAAAGCGGTGCCGAGAATAACCTGACCGCGCGACTGTACCGATAGTGTTTTAGGTAAATTTACTGTATCAACATTATTCTGAGTCACGTGACTAGAAGAAGCTCCCGAGTGTGTATTGTTTACAATATTATTTTTATGCAACATTGTATTATGTTTACTATTGCATAGTCGACACGAACCTAACCGACACGTGCCGGCTTCGTGGCCCCTGCGCAGGCAATTCGCACACAATTTTAGTCTGGCTACTTCGCTCAATTTTTTATCATGAGGAAATGACTTAAAGGTTTCACAGTCAATTATTCTGTGCGATTGGCTACAGAGCGGACACGAAAAGCTTCCGGTTTGTTTAGGGGAACCGGAAGTAACAAAAGTTTTACGGAATTTATGATTTGTAAATGAATTATTATGGTCATTTTTTATTGAACTATCTTTGCTAGAATGTGATACGTTCTTTTCATTACGGTTTGTTTGTGTGGTTTCAAGAATATCGGCCCTGTCCCTAAGGAATTTAATAAATTCGGTTAATTTCGGCAAGTCGTTTAAAGTGTTTCGGAATTCCTCCCACTTGCCGCTCGTGACTGTATCTAATTTACTAGACACCAAGTAGATAATTAAAGTATCCCACTGATCAACTGGTTGACCGAGTGTTTCTAAAGCTCTCAGATTTTTAGTGACAATATCAATTAAATAACGAATTGATCTGTGGGATTCCCTAGGAACAGATTCGATTTTGAACAAAACTTTCAAATGGTTATTTATAAGAATCTTCTTATTATTATATCTTTGACATAACAAGTCCCAAGCCACCTCATAGTTCTGCGACGTGAACTCAATGGATTTAATGACAAGAGCTGCGCTTCCTTCTAATGAAGAACGTAGGTAGTGGAACTTGTTTATGTCAGGGACAGTTTCATTATTATGTATTAAAGACTCGAATGTGTCTCGAAACTCCAACCACATAAAATAATTACCGTCGAAGGAAGGCAGTTTTATTATCGGTAATTTTACATTTAAGTTGTCCTTATGAGAACAAGTAGTACCGTCCTTTCTTCCTTCGACAGATTGCGGAATTTTTTGTGTAAAGGATCGAGCAGTAGAAATATTAAGATAAAACTTTTTCTCAGTTATCTCCCTCTCTTCAAGTTGCTCGTCCACATCTGGACATAATATTTCGATTTTGGTTTGGCATCTTTCAAACTCGGCAAACAACGCTTCCAATTTGTCAATTCGCAGGTTCAGTTCGCCAATCTGGGTTCCAGTTAAATCGTTAACGTTTATTTGGATTAACTCGTTAAGGTGATTTTCAAATAAAGTCAATCGCCCTCTGAGTGACCCCCTTTGTTTAACTAGATGTTTAAATTTAACTTCATCATTAACCGTGTCACTATAAACTGACGACATTGTACCTACTTACGTGAAGTACTGGTTATTTAAATAATTTTACCACGAAAAATAAATATATAAGTAAATAAGCTTACTACGGTGGTATTGTATAACTAGAACCCAACAAAATTATAAATGTTTAAAGTTGCCAACCCGTAAGGACAAAGTAACTAATTAAGTATAATATTTGTGCATCAAACCAGGCTAAGGAATGTGAGCGTTAGCAATCGTGGCCGGCGCGCGCGGCGCCGTACCAAGCAGCGAGTAGGTAGGCAGCGAGCGGTTGCTATCTCGCCGCGTAGATGAAGCGATCGGTATAACAATGATCGCTGCCTTGCTCCGATTCTGGAATAATCGGCCGAAAATAGTTTAAGTTTTATGTAGAATTAGTGTGCGAAACGTTTATGGGGTGGCCTGGCGAACTACAGTGAAAGGATGAGTTTACGAAACATAAGCTTGATATTAAGAAGCCCTTACTTAGGTATATTTAATTAATTAATGTGTAAAATGACGATGCTTATTTTTAAGAAAGCAGTACCTAACGAATAAAGGCTGTACAAAGCGTTGCAAAAGTGCTTAATGAATTAAATTATGTATGCAAAGGAAGTGGTATTATTTCAATACCTACTTTTTTTTATTTTATGCGTAAAAGGTAAAGAGAAGTTGCTTATATTAAGAAGCAGAAAACCACTTGAAATATTGTTTTGTTAATGTAATTAAGGTAAATAGCGACTATGTACATTATTTCAGCCAAGAAGAAATAAAAATATAAGTCTAAGTGGGCCTTAGGTAGATCGACGGCAAGCGAATATAAAGGGTGCAAAATTTCACTATACCTACGAGCTAAAGCAGAAATATCTTAATGTGATTTAGATATTCAAGTGCGTTAAGCAATAAAATTACGTAATAAATAACACAAAGGCTGGCCACGACACGGAATTATTTTCGAGCCGCAAGTGCTTTAAGTTAGGTATCTAGATGAGATGAATCACGTATTTTTAATATAATATGGACAGTCGTCTTTAGAGCAAAGCAACACAATGATCACACAAATCGAAGATCGATAGGAAAGTGAAGAAAAGGAAAAGAATGGAAAGGCACTCCCCTGCACTGATATCTCGGAGCTCCACGTCCTCGCAGTCCAAAGGTCGCTCGGTGCGGTCTCCACTCCTTTGTTCGCATTACTTTAATTACGAAGCGTTAAATTTACTCGCAAAGTGACCGTCCTGTCACGGTCGCCACTTTTCTTGTTTAAGATTATGGTACAAGAATAAAAAATAAAGATTTTTAAGAAAAAGTATTTACTTCTAAAGTAAATGAATGTACAAATAATTATGTTTGCTGTGCGTTCTTAAGCGTCAAGCTGGCAAGTGACCGTCCGTCCGCCGCTGTCCTTGCGGTCACCTTTTTGCTTTTACCCCGCGCGTCCGCCCCCGCAGCGAACTGGTTATTGGCGTAGACAAGTAGTAATTGGGGCAAACTGATAACGTTTAATTTTAGTTTTGTTATTATAATTACCCAAAAATCTCTAAAAGCATCTCATTTATTTTTCAAAACATTTGCTCGAAAAATTAACTTTCAAAGGATTCGAAAGAAAGGAAAAGATGGTTCGCAAGTTCATTTTGAAAAAAAAAAAAATGAAAATGAAAATATTTATTTCTTTAAAAAGATTAACCATACAGAGACAAGGTTGGGTCTTCCTATTAAGTATAGGGATACCTGTGTCAGGAAGACCCGCTCCTCTATAACTACTGTTATCATTAGTTTTACAAAATAAAACAAAAAAAACAATAATAATAATTTAGTCTAAATATAAATATTTGGAAGTTTTGTTTGCTTGTGTGAATGGATGTAGATCTGGGTGTCTGTGTGTGTGTGTGTGTGTGTGTGTGTGTGTGTGTGTGTGTGTGTGTGTGTGTGTGTGTGTGTGTGTGTGTGTGTGTGTGTGTGTGTGTGTGTGTGTGTGTGTGTGTGTGTGTGTGTGTGTGTGTGTGTGTGTGTGTGTGTGTGTGTGTGTGTGTGTGTGTGTGTGTGTGTGTGTGTGTGTGTGTGTGTGTGTGTGTGTGTGTGTGTGTGTGTGTGTGTGTGTGTGTGTGTGTGTGTGTGGGGATGTGTGTGTGCGTGTGAATGCGTGGATGTGTGTGTGTAATGTGTGGGAGTTTGTACGTGTTATTATATATTAGTGTACACAATAATTCTATTTTTGCCAGCACATAATTACTGTACCTACTCTTAGGATAATAAGAACAAAGACTCATTACAATTTACATTATACAATAGCAGCGTTTTACCTACCAATAAAACGCATATTAATTTACTTACCTTATTCGAAGCTTATTTAACATGAGATAGACACTATGTTTCCCGCCTACCAGTGACGTAGCGTCCGGTTTACCCTTTCTTTCATTTCCCACCACCACGGCAGGTGGCGCCTCAGTCGACCTGAGGTCGACAGCCACTTTTATAATTCATTGGCATTGCGTTGAAAAACACCAGGCAGAGTTTAAAGTATAAGCTTCGAATAAGGTAAGTAAATTAATATGCGTTTTATTGGTAGGTAAAACGCTGCTATTAATTTGACTTGACCTTATTCGAAGCTTATTTAACATGAGACGTGTTTGTTATCGCCTGGTGGTGGAAATGAAGACCAGACGCCAATGTGAGTATTATTAAGGAATAGTCATAATTAGAACAACTACTGAAATAATCATAATTATAATTTTTTATTGGTTTTTAACACAAATGGGCATCAAAAGTTCAAAATCATACAATGTTTCACTTTTAGCCTATTAATTTAGGTAGGTTTTCATTAACAAACATAAACATAAAGAAAAAATATGTTATTATTTCGGATTGAATGTTGATACTTGTACAATAAATTGAGAAATAAAAATAGAATATTACAGTTTCATTCTATTTTATATGATTAAATCAGCTAATTAACTGGGTCAAATAATCTAGTGATTGAATTATTAGAGGATGCGGGTAGAACTGCCCGCCTATAGAATTTACAGAACGTGTTTTCTGAGCGCCAGTTTCCTCTGGACAAAATTTCTTCCATTGGGACATTGTCAACCCAATTCTTTGATGCTACCGCAGATCTAATACTTCCAGGCGTAGCAGATATACCAGCATCCTTAAATATGGTTTTTATCCAACCTGAAATTAATGTTTTTGAGGCAGCTTTCGGCTCGCCTCGAACTGTTACAAACAATCCACTTATATTAGCCTTATTTCTACGATCACTTAGCAATTCAACTGATTTTGAAACCCAATAGACTGGATCCAAATTTATATTTTCCTTGTTTTGAAATAGTTTCCAACCCGATTGTCTGTGATCCGATGAATCCGTCTTCGAACCATAGGAAGGCCACAAGGTGATGGAATCGCCAGATCTATTGTAGTAGTCACAATCTACCCTCAATAAAGTTAAATCATGTATCCTGCGACCGGAACATAAAAGTAACAATACAGCAGTATGTCTTTGCACTTGAAATATGTTGTCATGACTAACATTATAACTATTTAAATAACATGCTAGGTCATCTATATTCCAAATAGGTGCTTTTATTTTAACTGGTTTATTTAAAGATATAGACTTTAAAACTTGTTTAACTAAAATGTGAGAACCAACTTGACCTGCGGTATCTGGGTTGCAGAGGGTGGAAATAACAGACTTATGTAAAAGTATGGTACTGTAGGATAATTTTTGAACTAAATGTAAATCAGAAAGAAATCTAGCTACTTGTTCACCATCTGGGTTATTAGGGTCAACATGGTGTTTCTCAGACCAAATTAGCCATCTTTTCCAAGCTACGTTATAGGTTTTGCGCGTTGACGTTCGCCACGAGTTACTTAATAACTTAATTTGGTTGTGGTTCCAATCTTTTAGTTTTACAGACCACCCCCACATTTCCATACTTCGAGTGTCATGTCTTGCACTCTCGGAGGTGGGAGGCCTGTCGAGACATCGATCAATACTCGATCGAGATGAAGAATCGTGAAGGGAGGCGCTAAGGCTCGGTTCTTCAAATCGGGTCTCCAGTACACTTGGTGCCAACGAGGTACTACTAAGAGGTATATCCCCTGAGCGTCGTTCAGATGTCGTAACACCTTGGGTATTAGGTATGGAGGTGGGAATACCCACGCTAGAGGAAAGTTCCACACTCGAGAAAGAGCGTCGTAAAACAGAGACTGGTGGTCGTTCTGATCCAGGGAAACGTAATTCGCCACGACATGTGCTCGATTCGACGCAAAGAGATCTACCACTGGTATTCCCCATTTGGAGAAAATTTTCTTTGTGCACTCCGGCAGAAGATGCCATTCTGGTTCGCGACGTAATCTCGACAGATGGTCGGCGTGATTGTTGTACAAACCGGGAATATGGTGAATTTCCACATGAATTTGGTGATTGTCTAGAATTTGAAATACCTTGTACGTCAAATTCATTAAAGTTTGAGACTTCATACCTCCTTCGTGACGAAGGTAAGCAATCACAGTTTTGTTGTCGCATTGAATTGACACTGTGCTTTGGCAAAGAATCGGATAATGAGCGCGTAATACATATAGGATGGCTAGCATTTCTTTTTGGTTGCAATGCAAATTCTTTTCCTGATCCGACCAAAACCCTTGTAGAGGTAGGTGGTCCAGACGAGCTCCCCAGGCTAAGTCGGAGGCATCCGTCGTGAGATAGTGAGATGGGGCAGGCATGTGAATGGCTGAAGGATTTCGGCAATGCTGTTGCCACCATTCCAGTTCTGCTCTGACCTCGGGCGGGATATTGTGCCACTTTTGATCCGATATTAGTAGTTTGTTCTGAAGGCCCACCAGAGCTCGATAGTTCAGACGACCTCTCGGAACAGTGAAACTGGCAAAATTTAGGTAACCTACAAGACTTTGAACGTCTTTGAGGCATGTTCGCTTTTTGCTTAGCATTTGGGACAATTTGGTTGACAGAATGCGTATTTTTTCTAATGGCAGGCTCTTTTGATTCAACCAAGGGTTCCATTGGACCCCTAGGTATACAAGTGATTTTACTGGAATCAACACAGATTTTTCGTAGTTGATCACCCAACCTAACGAATTCAGAACGTGAACGACAAACTGTACTTGTTTTCTTAGTACCCTCTTTTTTTGACTCACAATGAAATAATCGTCCAAGTAGCAAAGAATTCGAATTCCTTGATTTCTGAGAATTTGGGCAATCCAATTCGATATTGTGGCGAATGTTTTTGGGGCGGAACTTAGGCCAAATGGTAAGCATGTCATTTCCCACAGTTTTTTCTTGTAAACTAGGCGAAGAAAACGTCTGTGGCTGGGATAAATGTTCACATGGAAATAGGCTTGCGAAAGATCTATTTTGCAAAGCCAATCTCTCGGCTGCAGAAAGTCTGACACCCGAAAAACATTCAGTAGCTTGAATTTGTCCGTCTTTACGTACCGATTTAGATTTTTTAAATTGAATATCGGACGAGCCGAGCCGTCGCTCTTGGGAACCAGAAAGACAGACGATAGGAAACTTGGTGAAGGATGAGCTCGAACGAGAACACCTTGATCTATCATTTTGTCCAAAACAAGGTCCATTTCTGGTGAAAATGGAACTTCCATTGACTTTTTTATGCGCTGTGGATAAACTAGAGGAGGTTTCTTGCAAAAGGGTATGCGATACCCTGTTATAATTTTTAACACATGATTTGGAGCATTTAGGAGTTTCCACTGGTCTAAAAACTGAACGAGACGGCCCGCTTTGAAGTTCCCGTCAATACTTACGTTGTCTGTTGTCCCTTTTTTTATCGTTTGGGGAGTAGGAACGCCTCTGCTGCCCAGCCGACCGGGTCTGGTTTTGTGACCTCGGTTGGGTTCTAGATTGTCCTCGCCCCCGAAAAGTTCCCCGAAAATTCGGCGCGACCGAATGGGAACTGTGGTTATACCAATTTGTATGTTTGTTACCCTGCGAGGGTAGAGAATTAGCTGAACTACAACCATGTGGATTATGTACGTTATAGCACGAGGTGCTGTGTTGAAAACCCTGCGAGGGTTTTTTATAATATACGTGCTCCTGCGAGGAGACGTTAGGTTTTTTACTCTCCACCTGCGAGGTCGAGATATTTGGCTTTTTCACAGGCCAGAAACATTTTCGTACTCCACCTGACTTTTCCACTACCGCGGTAAACTTTTCTGCGGAAAACAGATTCGTGCACGAAGGTGGAATTTTTTGGAGCATGGTTTTAACCAATGGGTCCTTTACCTGCTTGATAACACAGTCTCTTCTTATTTGCACAATTTCAGCACGATGCCCACAAATCATTTGCAATAAGTCAGAAGTTGTTTGCTCAAAATCACCATTAGAAACGAGTTCGACTAGTTTTTGACTAATAGGTTCATGGTCAGGTGTCATTTCTTTAACATACTGGGCAAACTCTCGACATATATTTTGTAACGCTTCGTTTTGTTTCAAAATACCTAATGTTAGAGCGGCAAACGCTTTGTCAGCGTGGACAACGTGTCGAGGGGCTTGAAAAGCAGCTACTTCCTCATTCAATTCAAGGCTAGTAAAACCCGGGTTAGTAGTGTAATTTTTCTGCGTTTCAGAATATCTAATATCATTCCAATTACTGCTGTCAAAGTGTTGAATATCGTTGAGGAGCTTTAAATAAGCTTCAGAGCTCCTGGGTATAGATGGGTCCTTTAACTTAGTACCAATCTTTAATGAAATATCCTTTAACTCGCTTACATTTTCGACAGACGCTTGGTCCTCCGCGTACAGATTACGACTAACATCTGAACACAACGAAAGGCAATCATTATCTTCGTAATTATGAATACCGGTACTCACGTCATGATCGTTCCGAATTGGTAGAAATTTTTGAAGATTCCGTACCTCTTTGGATAATTTTCGGTATTTCCTGTAAGACCTGTCCCGTTTTTGTTTGCCGCCCCTTCTTTTCTTGCTGCGCTTACGTTGCGAAGAACTGTCGCTGTCGGAACTGCTGCTGCTGCTACTAGTGCTACTGCTACTCGAGCTGGAGCGGCTATGGCTCGAACGTAAACGTTTTCTTGATGGCGCGGTCCCTGATGGACCTGGTATCGCTGGATCAATATTATTATCATCCATTCTAAAAAACAGAATAAATTTTAACACAAAAACACACACAACGAACGGAAAACCGTTAAGAAAATTTTACTTACGTGACTTGACTACCCACAATTTTTAGATAGGGTAGGGTTTTAAGTTAACTTGCACTTAAAAACTGTGAAGTATATGTAGCTATATTATAAAAGTATACCTGCGTGAAGGCGCTTAGCCAACACGTCCGAACACGGCGGGAAACAAGACGCCAATGAATTATAAAAGTGGCTGTCGACCTCAGGTCGACTGAGGCGCCACCTGCCGTGGTGGTGGGAAATGAAAGAAAGGGTTTACCGGACGCTACGTCACTGGTAGGCGGGAAACATAGTGTCTATCTCATGTTAAATAAGCTTCGAATAAGGTCAAGTCAAATTAATACTCGTATAATTTTATTTCTTTTTTAGGATGGATCTTAGGACTAGGATGTTACTTTATACAATAATAATTCAGTCTCATCATAACCAAGCTGTTTTAAAAAATCAGTAATGGCTTTCTTACATTTAAAGTGCTGTAGATCATAAATGCCAATTTCAGTGTTTAATGCATTGTACAGATATGCCGATTGTGAGGTGTACTGTCTTTTTGCGAACCTGGATTTGTATTTAGGGAGGGGGGCAACATTAGCTTTCCTTCTACGAGTTTGGAGTATCGGTTTATATTCTAGTGTTTTATGTACTTTTAGAGTTGCACTTAGAATGTACAATTTTCTCATTGATAATTGGTCACTAATGTCGTAAAGTTCTTTTGTCGGAAATCTGAATGGTTTAAAATGCATTACCTTTAACAGGCAGCGCTGTCCTCTCTCAACCTCAAGAAACTTACTTTTATTAGCCCCTCCCCAAACACCAATACAGTAGCTCATAATAGACTGCGCAAGTGTCACATAGAGTTGATTGAGTAGTTTCTTTGCAGCAATATGCCTAAGTATTTTAAATAACCAGATTAATTTTCTTATTCTAGTGTTGACATATTCAATGTGTGTGCTCCATGACAGACGTTGATCGATCATGACACCGAGATATTTAGTGAAATGCACCTTCTCAATTTTCTTACAATCACATTGCCCATTTCTTTGACTACAGGAATGTATTTTTAACTCTAAACTATTATCAGGTTGGTTTCTGTTATATTTACTGAAGCATATATAATTAGTTTTATTAATGTTAAGAGTTAGAAGGTTACGTTTAAGCCAGGCCAAAACCCTACTGAGCTCCCTTTCTGCAGTTTCAAAAACCGATTTCCACGACTGTCCCACGAGGATTAAGACAGTGTCATCGGCGTAGGAAATAATGTGTCCTTGATTTATTTTAAGATTAGTTAAGTCGTTTATATAAATCAAAAACAATGTGGGCCCGAGAACACTCCCCTGAGGCACGCCAAATGTAACATCAGCTTCATCACTAGTGTAGTCCCCTATTTTCACTTTTTGTGACCTTCCCTGCAAGTAGTCACTCATCAGCCTCAGCGGAAGTCCTCTTATGCCTATCCTATCCATTTTGTGTACGAGTATGGGGAGAGAGACGGTGTCAAATGCCTTTTTTAGATCTAAAAAGACAGCTAAACATTTTTTCCCACAATCCAGTTCGATTTTTATACAGTTTTTTTTTTGTCTCTGGGCTGGCGCACCCAATATCAGCTGCTTTTACTTGATCGCATACAGCGCAGGGCGTCCCCAGTCGTCGGCAACCCCTCACTCTCCGATAAACTCGATCCTCTTGCTCGCCGCAGAGACGTTAGCTCCCTTTGCGTGTTCTATAAGATCTACAACGGGGAATGTTCTGAGGAACTCTTTGACCTCATTTCAGCTGCGGGGTTCCATTACAGATCCACCCGTCGTAAGCGTTCATTTCATCGTCATCATGTTGATGAATGGCAGTCTTCGACGGTGCCTTTTAAGCGGTCTTTTTGCCACGAACTTGCAATATCTGGAACGAGCTTCCAACTGGGGTCTTCCCATCGAGTTACGACCTGGGTGCCTTTAAGAGGCGAGTGTAGGTACAATTTTCTGTAGGGCCGACAACGCACTGGTACCGCGTAAAGCGCTGCGAGTGTCTATGGACAGTGGTGTTCATTTAACATCAGGTGACCCACTAGTTCGTTTGTCTGGCCTCTCTAACATAAAAAAAAAAGTTTTTTTAATTCTCCATTTTAAAAGTTTACAAACAAATAGTTTTAAATAAAAAAAAATAAAAAATATCGACTTATACGTAGAAAAATGTATAAATATACAAAACTAAGTAATGAATTTGCAAAATTGATTGTAATTATTATAAACTGTAATTCAATTACCTCAGATTTTAATGATTTCCACATTTTATTTATTCGGAAAAATCGCAGTGGCTGAACGCGTCGAACCTTTGCCTGATAATTTTAGTTAACCTAATTAAAAACAAAACTTACTCATTTTTGTAAAACTTTGCGTTGTTTTGTTTTTATTTTTCAATTTTGTCTTATTAATTGCCTATTTTTTCACAAATGTATTGAAAAACGTCGTATGATACACGGTTGGCAAAGTTTTACAAACTCGTGACGATGAAAACCCTCACCTTGTCGCTCGGGTTTATCACTCGTCAGCTCATTTGTAAAATCTTACTTACCAACCTCGTATCACAAATAACCATTGTTTACCTTTGATAAATTAATTTGATTTTTCATTGTGTTTTTATGAATCCCTATTACAAGATAAGACTAAATAAATAAAACCCAAGTACTCAGTTGTGTGTTTTCAACTCCGAGGCCAACTTATAATTATGACCATAAGTGTGTACTTATGTTCTTTTTTCTTAGATATCATAGTGCAAAGCTAACACAAAAAACATAAGTGCACACTTGTGTTCTTTATTCTTAGTGACAGTATTTTTTATGATTTATTTTACGAGACAGTAACTGTTTTTTCTAAATATCTAATTAAAATAAAGAGATAATTGAAAAGTTTGCAATGCATAATAATTATGCGATATTCGTTTATTTAAAAACGAAAGTTTCAACTTTGTACTTTCAAGTTAAAGCAATTAAACAGAAGTGCAAAGTTTTTTGGATTTATCTCGAAACTTACTTTTTGTCACTTATGGTTTTTCTCCTTGAGGCGGCAGTATTAGTGTTCTAGGGTTCTGCTAAAATAAAATTTATGTTTTAAATGGTATATTTTATATCGATTTTGTCCTTTAAATCCTTTTTCGTCGGACTAAATGAGTTTTAAGGGGCCATAAGCTACATTGTGCCTTTTATCGTCGAAAAATACGAGGCCACAACTACCATTAGGACCAAAATTGTAGCTGTTAAAATATTTGAGTGTCAACAATTTTTTATTTTTAAAATAAAGTCATCATCATCCCAGCTTATAAACGTCCCACTGCAGGGCACAGGCCTCCTCTCAGAATGAGAGGGCTAAAATAAAGTACATATTTTGTATGTCATTAATAAAAAAGTACATATTTTTAATTTCAAAAAGTATATGTCTCGTAATGCAGAAAGAAGTGGCAAATAACAACAATATTTTTTTATTTTTTAAGATTTTTTAAATTGTAAAGCGCAGGTACCCACAGTAACTTTCTAACACAAAACAAGTCTCTTTTATGGAAACAAGTGAAACTAAAAACTTCTTAATTTTTCATAAACTTAAAAAATAAATAGAATTGCACATATTATTTAATCAGTCTTCAGTATTCATTGGAGAACTTTCATAATTCATCCTCAACGTCTGTATCACCCGCAGTAGCAACACATCCTACCTCATGAGGTAACGATATAAATAAATTATAAGGTACATGTATGTTAATAAAAAGAACTACAAAGTTGAAAATAATTTATACCACGTATTAAATTTTTGCGTTTTTATCACAGGTTCTATTTTTTGGTAAAAGCATGTTACACCTTTTTTTATTTCTATTGACAAAATGTAACACGCTTTTATTAAAAATAATTGGGACTGTGATAAAAACGCAAAGATTTGATATGTGGCATAAATTGTTTTCAACTTTTTAGTTCTTTTTATTAGCATGTAGGTACCTAATAAAAGCTTGTTTTTAAAAAATATTTTTTCTTTTTTTAATATATTTTTAACTTTTTAGAGTTTATTTAGGACCAACGTACCCCCCAAGATGAATTAAACGAGCCTAAACTCGACGGAGTTGCGTCTTTCAATTTTTTAGTTAAGTTAGTTTATTTTACTTTTAATTATAGTGTTAATTTAACTAAACTAATAAATAACTAAGTATTTACCACAAATGCTTAGGTTCGTCTCATTATGGAGTGCCTATTGCCACCTTTCAGCTCCATCATCACACCCTGGTTACCATCTAGGATCAAAGTACTCGTCAAGACGAATCTAACGAGTCCAAATTCTACGGTATTAAATTCTAAAAGTCGAGATAAAATCTTCCAGCTCCGTCATCAGATCAGCATAATGTCATAATAATATTGCATTGTCATCCGATTTACACATGCATGCAAAATTTCAGTTTAATCGGCAATCGGGAAGTGCCCCAGGTGAAGGTAGATAAAAGCTTGTAATTGTAATAAATAATAAGTCATTCATGAAATTCTTCAGGAATTATAATATTCGTGCCTATTATTGTCAGACAAAAAATCTTAAAAAATAAATAGATATAATAATACCAAAATCACATGATTTTTTTCAATATGTACCCAATTTTGTAATGCTACCTCCAGAGAAAGTACTCAAAATATTGAAAATAAAAAAATTTACTCAAAGGAAACATTCCTTAATTTTTGAAAAGAAAGAAAACTGCATTCAAATATTTTCGGATATCCGCTTGCCGCACCCGGGAATCGAATCGGCTAAAATCGGGCACCCGGTTCGGTTCCCGGGTCAGGTGAGCGAATTTTCAAAAATATTTGAATGCAGTTTTCTTTCTTTTCAAAAATAAAGGAATGTTTCCTTTGAGTAAATTTTCCTGTTTTCTGTATTTAGAGTACTTTTCCTGGAGATGGCATTACAAAATTCCACCCTGTATATGGCGAAAAAGGCCACAAGTGCCATAAGAACCCAAAAAGGAGACATGCAAAATCAGACGTTCAAAATAATTATTGTTATCAAAAAACAATTATGTTCATTCCATGGAGCCGCATTGTTAATAAGCCTACCAAATATATCTTTAAAAAGTGAATATTTAAGCAATAATTCAATAAAATATAATTCGTACATAGAAAAAGGACACTACCGCAATTGTGGCCACACATTCGCTATACAAATAAAATTGAGCTATTCCGCGGAAAAAGGCCGCAGTTGCCGTTCGGGCTTTATTCTCGGCAATACTAACCACTTCATTAAATTCTTTAAATTTCTTCATTAAACTATGTAAATATATAAATAAGTGAATTTAAAAATATATACTAAGAAAGTAAACCTAAAAGAAGTAATAAATAGGATCTGAATAATGGAAAAACCTTATAAATAAATTTAGCGTAATTTACTTGGTGTTTTCCTCTTTCGTTCAGCGTCGTCTTTTGCAACTATTTTCACTAATCTATGTCTTCGACGATTCATTTTGTTGTTCTCATTAACAGTTAACGAAAACAAAGATGATCTTACAAATTAAATAACCATTACGAATGCATGCCACTCTTCCGCCGCTGTCCGCCGAATACAGTAGAAACGGCGCTTGCGCCCCCTCCTCGCGCCCGCGTCGATCCTTTTTGCACGGCGAATAAGGACAGCAGCATACTTGTGGCTTTACTCCACGTTAGAAGTGAGACATACGTAATTGTGGCTTATTAAAAATATTTTTTTACTATTTAATAAAAAAATATTAAAATTATTATATAAAGTTATAAATATGTATCTTGAGGTGTAGAATTCAATTTTACAATAAAAACTAAAAGCCCCTATGGTGATAGTGGCTCTTATCGTAGGATACGACGATATATAGATTAGTATATGTTGTTATAGCGGCCACAGAAATGTTTAGCTATTACGGTTCAAGATTCTTTTCTTCTTTCTTCAATCTATATTTAATATTATAAATGCGGAAGTGTGTCTGTCTGTCTGTCTGTTACCTCTTAACGCTTAAACCGCTTTACCGATTTTGATGAAATTTGGTATACAAATAAATTGAATGCCGGGATAGGACATAGGTGGTTTTTATTTCAGAAATCACCCTTTAAGGGGGCAAAAAGGGAGGTGAAAGTTTGTATGGGGATATATACCTAACCGCTGAACCCATTTAAATGAAATTTGGTATATAGACAGTTTGAGTCCAGGGAAAGGATATAGAATGGTTTTTCTAACATTTAAATTCCCGCGGGACAAAAGTAAGTGAATTCAATTTCGGAACTGATTTAAAAAAAATCTTTCACTACTAGAAAAATACACTGCCTTTGATTGACATTTAAGAATTTTCAAAATAGGTCAAAAAAGTTAACTTACATCTATCCCGCGGAAACCTTACACTTTCTCGGGATAAAAGCAGCTTACGTCAATCAAAAACAGTGCAGCTTTCTATGAGTGAAAGATTTTTGATCTGTCTAAATGTAGAATTCTCTTATTTCTGTGCCCCGAGAATTTTGCGTTTTCCCGGGGGAAAAGTAGTTATCCAATGTCAGTCAAGAACTGTAGATTTTCTATTAGTGAAAGTTTTTTATATCGATCTAAATAATTATTTCTATCCCGCGGGAGCTTTGCACTTTCCCGGGAAAAAATAAGCCTATTTCAATCAGCATATAACTTTGCATTTTCCCGAATTTATCCTATGTCTTAATCCCCATAACACATCTATTCTGTGTGACACATCCAAACACCTAACGTTAATCAAAAGTCAATAAAAAACAATTTATGAAAAAAAACGGTTTATTCTCTGTATAATTAAACAATAATTCAAAATATGTAACAATTTCTTTTGATTTTAAATTATATTTAGTCAAATTGTTCGCCAATTGTACTAAAATCGTGTGTATCCACCTCCAGCATTAATAACATCTTGTAACCTTTCTCGCATTGATGAAACCATATTGAAGTAGGTATCACTTTCTCTAAAACTTTCCCATATCTCATAGACATGATTGATAAGAGCTTCTTTAGTTTTCGATTGATTGCTGTCCCATTGCTGGACCATCAAACCCCATAGATTCTCTATGGGGTTTAGATCAGGGCTTTTTGGCGGCCAATGTATTAAATTTACTGTGTTACCATGGCGATTGAACCAAGCTCTGCAGGCTCGAGAATTATGGACCGCCGAATTGTCTTGCACGAATGATACAGGTGTGTATTGTGAAAAATATACGTCCACGCTAGGCAGCAAGACCTCCTCCAAGATTTCCATATATTGCAGACTGTTCATTCGACCGCTAATTTCGGCCAATTCACCTGGACCTCCGGCAGCCATCCAACCCCAAACTCCGAAAGTTATCCTACCACTTCTTCTCGACGGGATTATATTTTTCTCTAAGTACCGCGTATTACTGGCGCGCCATAATGTTATGCGCTCATCAGCAGATGACACGAAAACTTTTTCATCTGAAAAAATAGTGCTGCTGAAGTCGTAGTCCAGGTAATCCCGAGCAAATTGAAGCCGCTGCTGCTTATGACGTTCAGTTAATACAGGCTTACGCGCAGGAGTTCTGTGATGTAAGCCAGCCGAACGTAAACGCCGACGAACCGTAGAAGATGATACCTCGTACGCAGTCGCTAGATCGTTGAGTTTAACAAATCCATTGGCCTCAACTCTACTGACTATTTCTTGATCCTGCGTAGCTGTAGTCTTTCGTGGACGACCATCGTTTTTATGACACTCAACGTTACCCTCTTCTTCCCACCGTTGAAGCCATAGATATACTGTTTTTCTCTGCAAAAGGTACATAAAAAACAAATAAGTGTAAGGTTCATCATAATATAGTAATACTATTGTTATTGTAACACATTCCTTATTACGGGGTGTAGTGATTGATTTGTATGGCAACACTATAATAATGTGGGTATATTTTTTGATGTAATAGCAACACTAATCATTATCGGGTACATTGCGATTTCGATTTTGACAGCCGTTACCTTGGCACTTGTAATACTGGAAGCTTAAGAAATAAATCTTTAAATTTCAATATAATCCTGGTTTGATTGGAGATAATTGACGTAGATCCTTTATCTCAGAAGTGGGATTAGCTACATAAGCCCAATATTTCGACAAAATACTCGGCGACTGAAAAGTGAGTTGAAGTATTTTTTTTCTACCGCGCTATGGACGAAAATCGAAGCCCAACTCCACGGAGAACCCGCAAAAGCCGAAGCCGACGTAGAATTTCGAGTTCAAGCGAAAGAAGCACAAAGCGTCGACGTAAGCACGGTTACAGCGAGGAAAAATCAAAAGACCGTAGTAACCGTCGTACGAGTCGACGGTTGTGCACAAGGAGTTCCACCGAGGATCGAAGTGAAGGCAGGGAGAATCGTTCCTTCGAAAGGCAGAAGCGTCATCGTAAGCGTGATCGTAAGCACAGCCGCAGGCGTTACCACGAGCATCGAAATAGCAGAAGCACAGAACGCAGATCCAAGGACAGGAGCCGCAATCGACGACACCGCGACCGACGGAGCCGGGACCGACGGAGCCGGGACTGACGGAGCCGGGACCGACGGAGCCGGGACCGACGGAGCCGAGATCAGCGAAGCGGAGGACAACGGAGCCGCAGTCGACTGCGCGGGGCCTCGTCGAAGAGCAACCAGAATAACTCAACGCCTCCGCGAGCTAAGTATGTTGGTAACAACATATTACAAGGTAAAGAAAATCAATTATTTTTAACGGAATTAATCAAAGCATTATCTAGCAATAGATCTGAAGGTAATAAATTCCCTACCTTAGGCAACGTCATACCAGAGTTCGATCCTATGGTAAAAGGCCAGACGATACACGTGTGGTTAAATAAGGTCGATGAGTGCGCCAAATTGTACAAATGGGGTGACGACCAAACAATTCATTACGCGTTACCGAAGTTAACAGGTGTAGCAAAAGCCTGGTATCAGGCGTTACCTTCTATGTCTTATTCTTGGCTGGAATGGAAAATCAAACTTATCGAATCGTTTCCCAGTAGTGATGATTACGCGGAATTATTAACTGAAATGTTGGCCAAACGAGTCAAGTATAATGAGTCTTTAGAATTTTACTATTACGAAAAAATAAATTTAATTAATCGCTGCGAGCTACGAGGTAAACAAGCAGTAGACTGCATGCTGTACGGGATTGATGATCGGTCTGTGCGTTTAGGTGCTAAAGCTATTAGGTGTCAAGAACCTGAACAGGTTTTGGAGTATTTTCAGTCGATAAAACAACAATCTCGCGAATCAGATAGGACTAAACTTAACCTAGATACATTGGGTAAACGACACAACACGTCGACCGCCACCAATTTAAATATTAAACAAGTCCCAGGTGGTAATGATGCTAAGACACAGAATAAAACGCCAATAGTTTGCTACAACTGTAATGAACCAGGCCATTTTAGCTTTAAGTGTACAAAAAAGATTCTGAAATGCAATATTTGTCATAAGTTAGGCCACTTAGCTACGAGTTGCCCTAAATTACCGACTGAGACTCTTGATAAAAATGATAACGCTACTGAAAAGGTGGTCAGACGTGTTGACGTCGATGGATCACACGACAGCAAATACATTACAAATTTAAAAATAAATGGTACTCTTTCTTCCGGTTACATTGACATGGGCAGTCAGTGCACTTTGTCAAGGCGCAGTGAGGCCCTACGAATTGGTGTTAGTTGGTCAACGGCAGATCATTTACCAGTCATGAGAGGAATAGGAAATAATATTGTCATGCCATTAGGTGTGGCTAGTATTGAATTAGAGATACATACAATCACTGAGCAAGTGGACGTTTTTATAGTGGACGATTGCGTAATTAAATACCCCGTTTTAGTTGGTCACAGTTTCACGGAAAAACCGGGTATCATAATAACAAAAACGGCAGACTCTTTAATATTTGAAAAACGTTCATCAAATAAGCTTCTCCTAAGGTTGCAGGATGACACGATAATACTGCCTAGTAAAATGATGATAATACAAGTTCATTGCTGCCCATCTTACTCAGGTACTATATATGTGAAAGGTTCTTTGAGAGGGAAATCGAACGCAGAATTTTATCTTTTACCAGGAGAATATAGTCTCAAAGATGGCGTAGGAGGACTGTTAGTCCAAAATGTAACTGATACTCCGTTGACGCTAGCCAAAAATGAGTTGATAACTCGTGCCACTACCACTAACTATAGTATTGACGTAAACTTATTGGATTTAGATGGCATAGATTCTATCTTAAATTTAAATGTTAGTGAACATCTAAGTGGTGACGAGGTATCAAAACTAAAACGGCTGTTGCTGAAATATGAGATATTTTTCTCCAGTAGTCTAAAGGACTTAGGTTTTACGAGTGTGGTCCAGATGGAAATTGAGTTGACTGATAAACAACCGGTAGTTTATCGCCCGTACAGACTTTCTTATCCAGAACGTGAGCTAGTTAGGACTATGGTCCAGGAAATGGTTGACGCAGATATAGTTTGTGAATCTAATTCGTCCTACGCTAGTCCAATTCTGCTCGTGCAGAAGAAGACTGGCGAGAAGAGGCTTTGCGTGGATTATCGGGCCTTAAATGCTAAGACACGAAAGGAACACTACCCTCTCCCCTTAATCGACGATCAGCTAGACAGATTGGCTGGTAATTCACTTTTTATTAGTCTTGATCTTGCTTCCGGTTACTACCAGATTCCAATCGCTGAAACATCACAGAATTTAACCGCATTTGTTACTCCGGATGGGCAATATCAGTTTAAACGTATGCCGTTTGGACTAGCAAATGCGCCGTCGGTGTTTCAGCGAACGATGAATAGAATACTAGCGAACGTGAGGTATGTAATCATCTATATGGATGACGTGTTGATCCCAGCACGGTCGTTTGAGGAAGGTTTGTCTCGACTGGAAGAGGTCCTGAAGGTTTTGAGCGAGGCGGGGTTAACGTTAAAGTTAAAGAAATGCCACTTTTTCTATAGGGAACTAGACTTCCTTGGTTTTCATATTAGTGCAAACGGTATACAGCCGGGTTCTCGGAAGACGTCAGCTATTTCAAATTTCCCTCTGCCCCAGAATGTCCACGACGTAAGACGTTTTATAGGACTAGCTAGTTTTTTTCGGAAGTTTGTAAAAAATTTTGCTTTAATTGCACAGCCATTAACGGATCTCCTTAGAACAAAATTTGAATGGAAATGGTCAGAAGAACACACACAAGCATTTAACACTCTGAAACAAAAATTAGTAGAACGACCCATTTTAGCGTTGTATGATCCTAAGTTAGAAACCGAACTGCATACCGATGCCTCTAAACAAGGTGTCGCTGGTATTTTAATGCAGCGTGGCATAGACGGTTTATTGCGGGTCGTAGCATATTACAGTCGGAAGACTACAGTCGATGAACAAAAGCTTCACTCTTTTGAATTGGAGACGCTCGCCGTCATAGCCTCATTAAGCCGATTTAGAGTTTACTTGTTAGGCTTAAAATTCAAAATTGTCACAGACTGTAATGCGCTGCGTACCACGCTTACAAAAAGAGACCTTATACCCCGAATTTCCCGCTGGTGGGTGCAGTTTCAGGAGTACGATTGTGAGATTGAGTACAGACCTGGATCGCGTATGGCTCATGTAGACGCACTCAGTCGTGGTCCTGAAACTGATTTCACTCATGACACTGAGACACACGTAATAGACGTCTTACATGTTGAACTAAAAGATTGGATTACGACTGTGCAGATTGATGATGAGGAATTACGTCGAATAAGGGAAATTTTACAAAGTAGTGATACAAAATTTGTCGCTGACGTCTATAAGAACTACCAAATAAAGGGTAACTATGTGTATCGAGTGGTAAATGATGGTATTAGGTGGGTTGTACCGAGAGGTGTAAGATGGCAAGTGTTACGCATGAATCATGACGATGTTGGCCATTTCGGTTTTGAGAAAACGTTTAATCGTATTCGCAATACGTTCTGGTTTCCAAAAATGAGACGCTTCATAAAAAAGTACGTCTCAGCCTGTCTCGAGTGTGCTCACCATAAGGGTCCCAGCGGACCCAAAGAAGGTATGTTGCATCCAATCCCTAAGATTGAAATGCTCTTCCACACAGTCCATGCGGACCATCTAGGCCCATTCGTGCGATCTAGGAGAGGAAATTTTTATATACTTGCCATAGTTGATGTTTTCACAAAATTTATTAACATTCGGGCTGTTAAGGACACGAAATCTTCTACCGCGATTAGAATATTCAAAGAACATTTTAGTTATTTTGGAGCTCCAGCACGTCTCATTACGGATCGTGGGTCGTGCTTTACGAGTGCAAAATTTAAAGAATTCATTGGTAAAGTTAATATTAAGCATGTCTTAAATGCAGTGGCCACCCCAAGGGCCAACGGCCAAGTAGAGCGCTTTAATTAGATAATACTAGATGCTTTAAGAACTAAAACTCATGGTAAGAATGAAAACACTTGGGATGAATATGTAGGAGACATCCAACTAGGTAATAATACAACGGTTAATAAAACAACGGGCAAGAGTCCGTCAGAATTATTATTTGGCTGTAAGTTAGTCACGACTTCGGAAAATATACTAAGTGAGGTGATCGATGAAATTTCGGAGCGGGTTGATGGAAACGATTTAATAAATTTGAGGTCAGAGGCTAAGAATAAAATCGATCGGCAACAAGAGCGTTCAAAGAAAGCATTTGATAAACGTAGAGTAGAAGGCAAGACGTACAATGTCGGAGATCTCGTCAGAGTAGAAAGAAACATCAGTGATAAAGAGCATGTAGGTAAATCTAAGAAATTGGTATCGAAATTTTATGGACCATATCGAATCTTAAAAGTATTACCCAACGATAGGTTTTTGATTGAAGATACTCCTTTAACAAAAAAAGGTAACAAAAAGTATGAAAATGTAGTGGCATTGGATAAAATTCATCCCTGGCTTAATTTTAAAGGGTATGCTAGTGATGGTAGTAATAAGACACATGATACAGATGGTTGTAGTGATTCTAGCGATAGTGAGTGAAGTAATGAATTTATTATATTGATTGATTGTAGGAGTGGTTACTATTGTTGATATGTATTATTATTGTAATTTACGAATGAACAAGATGGAAGAAGCTAGCTATGAGCGGTCAGTGCAGAGAAGAACAATAATTAAGTACAGTGCATAGATGCCCGCTGATCATAGCTAACTACTTCAATAAGATAATTTAGCAGATAGTTATGAGTGATCAGTGCAGAAAAGAATGACGTCAGTGATGTCGCATAGATGATCGCAGATCATGACTAACTGCTTTAATTAAGATGTGATTTGATATTTTGAGCGTAGGCTATGAGCGATCAGTGCAGAAAAGAAAGATATTGAGCAATCAGTATCGCACAGATGATCGCAGATCATAGTAGACTAACGCAAGAGTTGTGATTTTAGACTAAAGATAGTTATAATTATTATCTGAGAATGATTGATAAATAAGTGGTACCGACATATTGTATAATTTTTTTTGTCTTCCTTTATTTCTGAATATTGTGATAAGAATGTTTAAGTGAAGTTTCTGATTATTACGAGAATTAATTTACTTTACTTTATAATGGGAGGACCCATTCATAACAGGAAGGCCGAGCTGTAAGGTTCATCATAATATAGTAATACTATTGTTATTGTAACACATTCCTTATTACGGGGTGTAGTGATTGATTTGTATGGCAACACTATAATAATGTGGGTATATTTTTTGATGTAATAGCAACACTAATCATTATCGGGTACATTGCGATTTCGATTTTGACAGCCGTTACCTTGGCACTTGTAATACTGGAAGCTTAAGAAATAAATCTTTAAATTTCAATATAATCCTGGTTTGATTGGAGATAATTGACGTAGATCCTTTATAAGTATAAATAAACTATTTTTTTTACTTAAAAACCGAAGGAGGGTTACGCTTTTATTGGTAATGTTAGTAATGTTAGATGTAAGCACATTAGATGTACTTAAATAGGTAAAATTGTACCGTTTGGTCCCAAATAAACATAAAAACATTATGTAGTGACAAGCTGCTTTAAATCGGAAAAAAATCTGTTTCAGATCAGTTCGCAAAAGACGAAGGTCTAATATTATCACACAGTCTTAACTGACAGAACGACAGACGGACAACAAAGTGAACTTATAAGACTTCCTTTACAGGTACAGAACGCTAAAATGAAAATAAAAAAACAGCCAAATAGAGAACCTCCTCTTGTTTTGAAGTCGGTTAAAAGAAAAGAATATTTACTTACTGTGATACCCAACTCATTTGAAATATCCGAAATTGAGGCTCCCTGTTCCTTCAAAATAATAATTTTATGTTTCTCATATGTCGAAATACGATATGGTAATTGATGATCACCCATTATAAAAATACGTGTTCACAGCTGCAATGCGTGACGTAGACAAATATGAAATAATTGATCTGCATCTATCTCTTATACTTCATTCATTTGAGGGTAGATTCATAAAAAAATAAAAATGATTGTCGCCTTTTCTTGTAAATTACGAGCAACGCTAAGACCACGCGTATACATTGTTATGAAAAATGAACCAAACGTAATTGTTTACATATTAATGACACTGCGTTGTAGACATTATTTAGAAACTGTCACGTATATTTCAAAAAGGGAGCAATGGCGTATACAATATTGTGATCGAGGTTGTTGACTTAATTTTGCTATAAATAATAATAAATAAATAAATAAATAATAAATTTCTTTATTAAGGTATGTACCCATTGAATTAAAATTACAAATTACAAATGTCAAATCCTAAAAATAAATTAAATAAATTAAATTAAATTAAATCAAACATAAATAAATAATAAGTTCAATTAAATTCAATGTAATATAAATTAAATCAATAAAATAAATTGTAACTTATTACTAACGTGCACGTAAATAACCATGATATCTCATGCGGGAGACCACAGCCGAAAGACTGAAATCTCACGCACGAGGTAGCATGACTCATACACCACTGTAACTATCGAGTTTGCCGATTCGCTAACTCTCGCTATAAAAGACCAGTGCCTCTTACGCATTATGGCGAAAAAGTCATCCACTCTGTTCTCGGCAAACATGCCCGACGCACTACACCGCCACGGCAACCGCAGTATAGCACGAAACGCGTTATTGTACTGTACTCTGAGTCTGTTGAACGATCGTTTCGTGTACTGATACCACAGCTGGCCAGTATAGAACGCCTGACAGTAAGCTCCGAACAGAGTAATTTTCACTTGGTTAGAGCAGTGAGCGAACCGGCGTGCCAACATATTGCTTCTCATAGCGACGGCCCTACGTTGTCTCTCGATGTCCTCGTCATCTTTCAAACTTCTGTAAGTAATTGAAACTCAGATTCCGCCATAATCTTTTTATTGGTATCTCTTTCTTACATACTAAAAACTTATTGCTATCACTCTCATACATCCCTCAACCTCAACTATCTTGCATCTCGCTCATTCATCAGTATTTCTCTCATTCTTTCTCTTTCACTCATAACGTTTCGTTCCACCTTACATGCCCTCTGAAATATATATAAACAAAACTACATTTTGTTTACATATATTTCATCAACTTAAATACCTTACATGTCCTCTTATGCTAGGTACATCAGTACTTATCTAATTAACTATTTACTGCATTTACAGCATTATACCATCACTAAAGTTTACTTTATTTTAAATAACTAATCTTAGCAATTTTGTTACTAATTAACTTGAAGTTGAAACAGGCCTCCATATTTTAATGTGTATGTACCAATACTAATAAAGTGAATAAGCATAACAATGAAAACTTGTCTGTTTCAATTTCAAGTCATTTCTATAATCTTAATTTTACTTGTGAATACAAACTTAGTGTGTTATTTAATATTAGAAACTTCCTAGCATAGTTGTTACAATTACAAATTTACTTCTGTGTGCAATATGGTAATAAATTTTGAAAGGAAAAAAATTAAACTTTTACATGCAAGATTGAATTTTGTTTGAATCTATTTTGTTCTTGTAATTAAATGTGTTTAAAAATTTATCATTTGTTTTATTTATTTTTAAACCTTTTAATAGTTCTAATTATAACTGTTGGTATTTATGTTTTTGTTACATATTTATTCTTAGAACAATGGTCTATTTTTGTTTTTTAGTATAAAATTTTGAGTTAATTCTTCTGTACAAAAAAAAATTTGACGGCTATATCTACACTATATAGGTACTTCTTACTTACAATATTTTTCACTAGGTACCTACTTAATTAACTATAGGTAATATTATACCTTCTATACAGTTTGTATTATGAAATCGAGATTAGAATACCATTGAGTACTTATGTCCTTTCGAATTACGTACAGGAAATGACATTGTTAGTAGAATGTGCAGGTAAACAAAAATACTTATTTCAGTATCAAAAGGTTTCAAAGGTGTGGCAAAAATAACATGCATGAATTATTTTAATATTTAAATTTTATTGCAAATTTAAAGGAAATGCTACTGATGTAGGAAATTTAATAATGATGGCGTTGTTATATAATAAAATAGTGACGGGATAAAATTGTGATGGCGGGATCTGAGTTTCAATCTTCGTATTTTTGATACAATTAGTTTTCAAAGCAAAAATTTTGTGGAAATTCTGTCAGGTTTGACAAATATATACTTATTTTATTATTCACTATAAGTAAGTTAGGTACTGCTGTGCTAACGGTACTTTCGAATTGTATTCTCATCTCGGTTTTGTAATACTGTAATAATTTTTATTGTTTATGATTACGAGCAAAGGAAAGTAAAGATAACATTTATCAACAACTTGGGTAAGTATTTGCAGTTAAGTTATATTACTGCTGTTAAGTTAAATGAATTGTAAAAAAAAAGAAATTGACTATTTGACTATTATTAAAAAAAAATTACTGTAAACGAAATTATCAGTAATATAACTTATACTGTTTAATTTATATGCAATATTTACTACTGCTAACTTGAGATAGTTTTTACTTTAATTATTTAAGTTAGGTATACAACTACTTAATTAGGCTCACAATTAGTCCCATGAAAGTGGTACTTTGGTATGACGGCCTCTGGACGTCACAAATGGTTTGTAAAGAGCCGGCACGTTGGCTACTGCTTGGCTGCTCTCGCTGAGATGCTCATGTGTGACGTGGTCATCTTTGGTGTGGTCATCCGTGTCATGGTCATCGGAGGTGTCATCGCTCTGGTGGTCATCTTGGGAAATACAGTCTGTATACAGTGGACTATCTGGAAAGAAATCTAAGTTATGTGGTGCATGTAATGGTTTTAAAAATTGAACATGAACAATTTTTTTGCTGTTGGGTTTCTTCACATCTTCTAGTTCATAGCATACAGATCCAATTTTTTTGACAATTTTGTATGGTCCTTTATATCTGGGTGTGAGTTTTGTGTCAGTGGGTTTATACCATTCATATAAAACATAACTGCCTTCCTTGAAATTATGTTGTAGTCTTCTCAAGTCAAAATTCTTTTTGTTAATTAAATGTACATTTTCAATGTTAGATAATGCAGTTTTTCTTGCTTCCGACAATATTTCTAGTTGATGGCATCTGTCATTGTTTTCGTCAACAATGGTTCCAAAATGTATTTCACTAGGAGGAATTCTGGGATGGTAACCAAACATTAGGTAGAAAGGTGAATGACCTGTAGTTTTCTGTCTGGATGTATTAATGGCTAAGATAGCTTTTGATAACAATTTATCCCAATCTGTTTTGTTGTCCATTGCAAACTTTGTTAATGTTGATATAATTACGGCATTTGCTCTCTCAACAAGGCCATTACTCTGGGGCGTAAACGGCGTGGTAGGTATGTGCTCGATACCATACTTTGAAAAACATTTCTGTGTTAAATGGCTTGTGAAACAAGGAGCGCCATCTGATATGTACGTTAGAGGTGGTCCATAGACATATATTATCTCATTTTCTAATGTGTCAACTACACTTTGAGCTGTCAATGTACATGTGGGTTTTGCAAATATGTACCTGGTGGCGTGGTCTATATGGACAAATATATAAGTGTTACCTGATTCTGTCGGTGGTAACGCCACTATATGGTCAGCTGAAATGACTTGCATAGGTGTGTTGGGTATAGGTCGTTGACCCATTTCTCCATATGCCAACTTGGTCCGTCTGTTGATTCTAGCGCAGATGATGCATGCTGACGTATATGCCTTGACATCTCGTCGTAGTGTTCTCCACCAATACTTGGTTCTTATCTTGTTGATAGTGGTACTGCAATCCATGTGACCACTGTCGTCATGTGCTATTTTGATAATTAATGCCCTGAGACTCTGTGGAATAACAATTTTTTCTTTATTAGTTAATTCTTCATTATTTATGTGTAGTAAAATGCCCTCTGACATTTGAAAATTTTCCTGTATTTGTTTCAAATGTTGTGTAGTTGCTTCCTTTGCCAATTTTGCCTTTATTTGTTGAATGAATGGGTCTCTATCTTGTGCCAATTTTAATTTTTCCGTGTTTGTGCTCACAACCATCAAACAAACTTCACTCAGTGGGTATCGTGACAAATGGTCTGCAATAACATTATGTTTGCCTGGTCTGTGTACCGGTTTGAAATTGAATGGGGCCAAATCTATCACATATCTGGCAAATTTTCTGTTTAATTTTGCTTTATTAATTATGTATGCAGTTGAATAGCTGTCGGTTACTAATGTGAATTCTGTGCCAAGTAGATAAATGCGAAATTTATTCACAACCGCCCAATGCACAGCAGTGACTTCTAGCTCATTAATGTGGTACCTCGTTTCCGCATCTTTAAGGCATCTGCTCGCGTACTCTATAACCTTTTTCTCTCCTTCTTGGATTTGTAATAGGCAAGCACCCATGCCTTGGTAGCTGCTATCCGTCTCCACTATGGTTTCCGCATTTTGCTGAAAATTTGCTAATACTGGGGCAGTAGTGACAAGTCTCTTTAATGTTTCAAAAGCTGATTGTTGTTCATCTGTTAATGAAATTGGTTTATTTTTAACATGTTCTTGAATTTTGCCATCTTTTTGTGATTTGTCTTTTTTCAAAATGTTCTGTAAAGGCTGTGCCACTATAGCGTAATTTTGTATGAATTTTCGAAACGTTCCAGTGAACCCAAGGAATGAACGAATTTCAGTCAATGTTGACAGTGTTTGGTATTGATCTACTGCTGAGGTACGCTTGGGATCAGGTCTCTCTTGTTTGTGTCCTACTATTTTTCCAAATAGTGGTAACTCAGTGTCAATAAATATACATTTTTCCTTATTGAGTTTTAAATTCTTCTGTCGTGTTAGGTCAAATACCTTCTTAAGTGTGTGGAGATGGTCTTCTATGTTGTTTGCGCCTCCTGTGATGTCATCAAAGTATGCCCTCACTCCATTGTCATATAAACTTCCATATGTTGATTTAATTACTTTGGACATAATTGATGGGCCTCCCACTAAGCCAAACATTACACGCATAAACTCAACATGATAATCCTGAGTTACAACAGCTGTTTTGTATATGTCTTGTTCTCTAATGGATATGTTATGATAAGCATGGTAAATGTCCAATTTGAACTTATATACGAACTGTGATACAGTTGTAATAATGTCATCCATGCGCTCAATGGGTTGTGCGTCCAATATTGTAACTGGATTAATGGTCCTAGAGTAATCAACTACTGGCCTGTATGGTGTTGTTCCATGAAACGGTTGTTGCACGACGAACATAGGTGCAGCATATGGTGATGTTGACAATCTACATATCTTCTGCTCCATCCATTTCTCTATAGTTTGTTTCAGAAATAAGCGTTCAGGTTCTGGTAGTCTATAAGGCTTGCAGCTGATAGGCTTTTCTTGTTTTAAATTAATTTCTAGCTCAAAGTCAGGGAATTTTCCTATATCATTGTCATCATGCTTAAAAATGTCTTCATATTGAGAAACCAAATCAAAAATTTTTTCTTTATCAGCAAGCGAAACCTCTTTTATAGGAGCATTGGTGTTAATACAGCAGGCAACAGATGCGCATTCATCTTGACTAACAGGAAAGCATTCTGTATGAGTAGGCGTTATTATGCATATTTTACCATCTGGTTCATGAATAACACGGGCATATACAGCAAATTGCCAATCTTTCCCTATGATCATCGGTACTGGCAGGTTGTCACAAACAGCAATTCTTGGCATTACATAATCAATTTTTCCAATTTCGACCCTCGCAGACAGCCATCCAATAGGTGTAAGTATATTTCCTGCCACTTTGTAATCTCCTTTGTCCCATGGGTAGATCTGTGTATCCTGTGGTAAGGCATTCTTGTCAATTAACGTAATTACAGAACCGGAATCTGGAAGTGCATTTAATATTAATGACCCATTTATTCTAGCAGGTATCAATGTTACATTGGGGATGTCATTCTGTATGCAACCAATATGTTTTTTATTTAAATATTTCTTTTCAAAATTTGAGCTTGTTGATGGTTGTTGTTGGTTGAATTTATGATCTATTGTTCTTTGGTTGTTGACCTTAGAGGTGGATTCAGTAGAAGGTAGGCTATTTTTTGGCATTTTACAGTCGTATGAAACATGACCCTTCTGTCGACAACGATAGCATACTTGTTCTTGTTTGTTATTAGTTTCTGGGTTAAATTTTGGAATAAATTTATTGTACTTTTGTTGATCCACATTACTGTGAGAAATCGGGCTTGTACTTACATTACTGTTAAACTTATCTCTTGGTATAACTTTCCTTATGTTATCTAATGCAACAGCATGTGTCAGCAGCTCCTCCACGCTAGAACAACAGTGCGTAGCCAATGGTATCGACCAGCGGTTGTCTCCTATTCCTTCTAAAATCAAAGAAACTTTATCCGCATCTGGAATGGTACAAGGTGATTTAGCAAACACAGCATTTTTATTATAAATGTACTCCGTTAATGTTTCCGTAGGTCTCAATGTTCTCCTCGATTGGTATGTAATAAACTCTGCAAATGACATTTTTAAAGAAAATCTGTCACACAATTTTTGTTTCCATTCTTGCCAACTATCAATGTTTTTGCCTATTGCTTTATTCCAATCACTCGCAGGTCCCCTAAGCCTCATAGCAGCGTTAATCAACATTAAACTATCAGACCAATTAGCCAGATTAGAGATTCTTTCGACTTGATGAACCCAATCAATGGCGTTCTCTGTTCTATTACCACCAAATAATGGGATAGCTTGACTGGTATCGGATGTTGAAAAAACTTGAATTTTAGGTTGGACTGGGTTGGTCATTTGTTGCAATATAATAGATTGCGTCTGCAAAATTTGTAAAAGTGTGGAATTATCTACATTACCTGATGTTGGTGCGTTTACCTCATCCCGTTTCATATTTTCGATTTGTAGTTGTAAATTTTTCAACTCAAATTGTTCTGATAACCTCTTTGTGCGATCCCTTTGATACTCCTCCAAAATGCCATTTTCGCTCTTCATTATGTTGTCCTTGTGCAATCTGCTAATTAATTCTTGTTTATTTCCGTGTACAGGCAGATATCTTAACTTCAATTCCTCTTTTAAGCTCACGACCGTGAACTCCTGTAGGTCGGCCACGTTCGTACTTTCCATGCTGAAAAACCTAATTCGAAGATACTCGCGAAATAAAACGTATTTCACCTATCTTTTTACGGATATGTAACGTATATCCAATAAACTCAAAAATTTTACTATCAATCTATGGAAATAACTCTGGATTACTATATTGTTCGAATAAATTGCCGCAGCGCCATGTAAGTAATTGAAACTCAGATTCCGCCATAATCTTTTTATTGGTATCTCTTTCTTACATACTAAAAACTTATTGCTATCACTCTCATACATCCCTCAACCTCAACTATCTTGCATCTCGCTCATTCATCAGTATTTCTCTCATTCTTTCTCTTTCACTCATAACGTTTCGTTCCACCTTACACTTCCATTCAGAATATGGCCTAAGTACTTAAAACTAGACACTAATTTTAATTCCGTGCCGTTGAGCTTAATAGGTGGAATTGCATCAGGTCCTTTGCCACACCTAAAAACCATAACCTCCGTTTTTTTGACATTATAATTAAGGCCGTGCGCTGCCGCGTAACGCTCACAAATGGCAATCAGGATCCGTAGACCAGTGACAGAGGGGCTCAAGAGAACCATGTCATCAGCGTAGCTCAGGTTGTTGGTACATACACCAGCCACGTGACATCCGACTGCGGCTCTGCTGAGCTCCTCTATCAGGTCATTGACATAAGTATCGTGTACATTATTGTGGTGTTTTCTTTGGATACAATGTTTTGAACGTTATGTATGTGTATTTAATTGGGAAATCTTACATAGATATATTATTTTGCAAATTAGTAAACTTATATATATTAATGCTCGTGACTGTACATTATATTCTTTCGAATAAAAAAATAATTTTTAAAATCGGTCCATAATTGACCGAGAAATCGGTGAACATACCTACATAAAAAAAATACATAAAGTGGAATGCGCAACCTCCTCGTTTTTTTGAAGTCAGTTAAAGAGCCATTTGCGGCCTACTTGCAGTATAAACTTATGAATTTTGAAATTTTAGCTTTCTACAACCAGTAAAACGCAAAATCCCGTTTTATCCCGTTCCCGTAAGAATTTCGAGAAATGCTTTCTTAATGCTCCCCTACACTCCCCAAGGAACCCACTTGCCAAATTTTAGCTATGACCAGTAAAACGAAAAATACCGTTTTTCTCGTTCCCGTGGGAATTTTGGAAAGTCCTCTCTCAATGCTTTTCTACACTCCCCAAACAACTTACATGTCGAATTTCAGATTTCTACGATCAGTAAAACGAAAAGTCCCGTTTTTTCCTGTTCCCGTGGAAATTTTGGAAAGCCCTCTCTCAATACTCCTCTACACTCCCCAAGCAACCTACATGCCGAATTTCAGCTTTCTGCGACCAGTAAAACGAAAAATCCCGTTTTTTCCTTATCCCATGGGAATTTCCAAAAACCCTTAAAACTTTTATGCCAAATTTGAAGAGTCTAATAATTATAGTTCATAGGATCCCGTTGAACTGAATATATGAATCCCGTTTTTTTCTTATCCCGTGGGAATTTTGAAAAATCCTGAATTAAATGTTTTAACTAATGTAATACCTACTTGTGTATCAAATTTGAAGAGTCAAGTTATTTAAGTTACTGAGATAGAGTCACTCGGAATCGAAATAAATAAACCCCGTTTTTTCCCGTTCCCGTGGGAATTCCCCAAAATCCTTCCTTAGTAGATGCCTACATTGCATAATAAATCTATGTGCAAAATTTCAAGTCTCTAGGTCCAGTGGTTTGGGCTGTGCGTTGATATATCAACAGTCATTTAGTTTATTTAGACATTTCAACCCCATCGCACCCCATCCAGGGAGATGGTATTTTACGTCCGCCACGTCGGATTTTAAAACCGTTGTTGTTTTCATAACCAGCGACCCGATAAACCATAGAAACAACATCCATGTTGATTTTCAGACTTTGTTACCCCTTTCCCCCCTTATAGGGGTTGAATTCTCAAAAAACCTGAAACATGTGTTTACTGATTTACAATTAGGAGTACTTTTGTGAAGTTTCGAATAAAATAGTCGAACTACTCTTGTTTCCCTATACATAATTTGGACCCCCGTTTCACCCCCTTGGGGCGTGAATTTTGAAAAATCCTTTCTTAGTGCACCCCTAGACCTTATAAGGAACCTACGTGCCAAATTTGGAATCTCTAGGCCCAGTGGTTTGGGCTATGCGTTTATATGTCAGTCAGTTAGTCAGTCAGTCAATCAGTCAGTCAGTCAGTTTCTTCTTTTATATATTAAGATAATATTGTATAATAAAAGAGGGCAATCAAAGGGAACAAATGTGTAATTTCCCAACAGTGAATGTTCAGTCAGTATTGTTGGTACAGAATTCATTTCTAAATCTCCAGGGTCTTTATGTCGTTCGCATAAAGTGCAGTATTGCTTAACCCGACTCGCAGGTAAATTGGTCAGCCCGTGCATCGTGTTCTTATTTGAACATTTTAGCAAATAAAATATTTTAACATCATCATCATCATATCAGCCGAGACCCACCCAATACTGAACATAGGCATAAACTGAGTTCGTTTACATGAAACTGGCTGTACCAGCATGTGAAAAAGGACTGTTGAACTCAGATCCGATTAATACATCTAGGTGAAATTAAATAGTCCAACGAATCATAAGGTAATAGCTTGGGTCCTTACCAAGGTACATATAAATACCAATAAAATAATTCAACGAATCATAAGGTAAAAGCTTGGGTCCTTACCAAGGTACATAAGAATACCAATTAAATAATCCAACGAATTATAAGGTAATAGCTTGGGTCCTTACCAAGGTACATATGAGTACCTTAATACATATTAAAAACTCTAAGATATGACGTATTGTTTTCGAAACTTCTGCGAAATGGTCCTGGCCCTTTTCTAGATTTCTTCAAAAGTTACCACCTAAACCGTTACACCGCAGTAGGAGTTAACAATACACTAAGCGACTTTATTTTAACGCAGGAAAGAACGGCCCAAGGTTCCAATTTTGGCCCAACTGAATATTTATTGTACGTTAATGATATGTGCAATATATTCCGTGAGGGTTCTGTATAACAGTTCGCAGATGACACGTGTCTGCTGGTGGCAGACAGTGACTTGAAAACAGCTGAATCTGTAATGCAAAATAACTTCAATTTACTTTGTAAATGGGCCCATGACGTGGGACTCATTATTAATTATTCTAAAACTAAAATTTTACATATCCATTCCACTCATATGAATAAGACACCTAGTCCCATAATAATAGCCCATAGTCACCAGTGTATGCACAATAACAACTATAAAAATCGAAACTTGTCATGCGATTGCGAACCTCTACACTTGGTAACGGAACATACCTACCTGGGACTGATTATAGATACTAACTTTAATTGGGGGCCGCATATAAATTACGTGTGTAATCAACTGAGATCTATTCTTTCGAAACTTAATGTGCTGAGATATAAAGTTCCATATAATGTACTAAGAATGTTATATCTGTCATTGGCCCAGTCAGTCATAGATTATGGACTTAGCAGTTATGGCAGAACTTATAAAACCTACATAGATAGGATATACAGATTACAGCTAAGTTTACTAAAGTCAATTATACCTAACCATGTTAGGAAAAAAATGTTTAACTCTGAGACCGACATCTTTAAATATTGTAAAATAATCAATGTTCATAACAGTACCAAAATACTCATACTTAGTGACGGAATAGAAAATTTTGGAAGTCTTAAAAAAACCAGTAGACCGGGAAACCTTAGAAAATTAGATTACTTACCCACATTTGTCCTGCCAAAATGTAACAATGTGTATGGAAAACGGAGATGGGAATACATGTTACCTAATATTCTCAACGAACTCGATCACAATATTATTACGAGTGTGTGTGAAACGCCACACCACTGTAAACGTATTGTTCAAGCAATTTACCTAACGTGAACGTTGTGTTAAGCTTACCTATATCTTAATATATAAAAGAAGAAACTGACTGACTGACTGACTGACTGACTGACTGACTGACATATCAACGCACAGCCCAAACCACTGGGCCTAGAGATTCCAAATTTGGCATGTAGGTTCCTTATAAGGTCTAAGGGTGCACTAAGAAAGGATTTTTCAAAATTCACTCCCTAAGGGGGTGGAAAGGGGGTTCAAAGTTTGTATGGGGAAACAAGATTAGTTCGACTAATTTATTGAATCAGGCGTTACTTTGCGGAGGTCCATATTAATGAACTAAAACAATTACTTTGCTAAGTAATTGTTTTAGTTCATTAGTTCGACTATTTTATTTGAAACTTCACAGAAGTACTCCTAATAATAAATGAGTAAACACGTGTTTCAGGTTTTTTGAGAATTCAACCCCTAAAAGGGGGGAAAGGGGTAACAGAGTCTGAAAATCAACATGGGTGTTGTTTCTATGGTTTATCGGGTCGCTGGTTATGAAAACAACAACGGTTTTAAAATCCGATGTGGCATACGTAAAATATCATCTCCCTGGATGGGGTAACGTGCGATGGGGTTGAAATGTCTAAATATCAATATGGATTTCGTTTTTAAGGTTTTGCCCAAACCACTGGACCTAGAGACTTGAAATTTTGCACATACTTTATACAATGTAGGCATCCACTAAGGAAGAATTTTTGGAAATTCCCACGGGAACGGGAAAAAACGGGATTTATATATTCGATTTCGAGTGACCCTATCTCAGTAAATATAATAACTAGACTCTTCAAATTTGATACACAAGTAGGTATTACATTAGTTAAAACATTAATTTCAGGATTTTTCAAAATTCCCACGGGATAAGGAAAAAACGGGAGTTTTTGTTTTACTGGTCGTAGAAAGCTGAAATTCGGCATGTAGGTTGCTTGGGGAGTGTAGAGAAGCATTAAGAGAGGACTTTACGAAATTCCCACGGGAACGAGAAAAAACGGGATTTATATTTAGATTCAGTTCAACGGATTTCTATGAACTATAATTACTAGATTCTTCAAATTTGGCATAAAAGTAGGTAATTATAGTAGTAAAAAACAATTTTAAGAGTTTTCTGAAATTCCCACGGGATAAGGAAAAACGGGATTTTTCGTTTTACTGGTCGTAGACAGCTAAAATTCGGCATGTATGTTGCTTGGGGAGTGTAGAGGAGCATTGAGAGAGGACTTTCTGAAATAAATAAATAAATAAATAAATAAATAAAATAAATAAATATCACGGGACAATTCACACCAATTGACCTAGTCCCAAAGTAAGCTAAGCAAAGCTTGTGTTATGGGTACTAGGCAATAGATAAACATACTTATATATTTAGATATATACTTAAATACATATTAAACACCCAAGACCCGAGAACAAACATTCGTATTTTTGATACAAATATCTGCCCCGACACGGGAATCGAACCCGGGACCTCAAGCTTCGTAGTCAGGTTCTCTGACCACTAGGCCATCTGGTCGTCTCGAAATTCCCACGGGAACGGGAAAAAACAGGATTTTTCGTTTTACTGGTCGTAGAAAGCTGAAATTTGGCAAGTGGGTTCCTTGGGGAGTCTAGGGGAGCATTATTAAAGCATTTCCCGAAATTCTTACGGGAACGAGAAAAAACGGGATTTTGCGTTTTACTGGTTGTAGAAAGGTAAAATTTCAAAATTCAAAAGTTTATACTGTAAGTAGGCCACAAAGGGCTCTTTAACCGACTTCAAAAAAAGGAGGAGGTTATGCATTCCACTGTATGTATTTTTTTATGAAGGTATGTTCACCGATTTTTCGGTCAATTGTGGACCGATTTAAAAAAATATTTTTTTATTCGAAAGAATATAATATACTCCTGAGATGGTCCCATTGTCACCAAATCAGGATCTGATGACGGGATCTCAAGGAAATCGAGGGCAACCTTCAAATTTTGTAGGCACGCATTACGTTTTTCATATATTTTCTCAAGCTATTTAAGTGTTTGCGTCTGGTAGACATCATCTCATGTTGATGAGCTGATGATGGAAGGTAAAACTCCTTAACGGTTAGGAGTTGAGGATATTTTTTCAACTATTATAGGTACAGTGGGCTGCAAAAGTGCATGGACATCCCGGGGCGATAATCGCGTGAGCAGTGTTTGATCGTTTGTGTTCATGTTTCGATGAGAATTAACTAGATGGCGTTGTGAATTGATGCAGTGTAGTGGCCGTTTTCTGCATCTAGTTTATATACCAAACTAAACCGCTATTTCGAAACATCTTCTATTAGCAGTTATGGCTTAACGGTTACATGCATGAGTCAAGTACTGGTATGAGGAATAGGTTTATGGTTCGAATCCCAGATCAGAGTGTTATTTTTGTTTTATTTAATAGTTTTTTTTTTAATATGTATCAAATATTTATTTAATTATCTGTTTAATTAAAAAATATCTTTGATCAGAAAATAAAATAATACAACCTTTTGATATCAAACATTTTATTTCAATAAATAAAAGAGCAATTTCTCAATCAATAATATTATTTCGTTTTCACCAATGTAAGGGAACGTGCAGAAACTATAGGCGGCAGCACTTGTGCGACAGAAAAGACACTATGCGGACAGTAAAAGGAACTTATCAAGTCAAAATTGATGGCACCAGTTGGCAGCACCGTCTATGTGCATATTCCCTATAGCCATCTAAAAAATTATTGAGGTATTCTTAGCTTAAGTATTCGTTTCCAAAATTTATTGGAAAGAAGATTGAAGCATCACCACAATAAAAAGAAATAATATTATTAGCAACTAGATCTTTAAACTGGAGACCGGGTTAACATAATTAATGAATGCATAATATTAATTATGTAATTTATGTTCAGTATGAAGTACTTACTTGGCGTTAATTTAAGTTCGAGTAACTTCAAAACATAGTGTGTTGTGTTTCAAAAATAGCAAAAAAAAAACAATTTACACTTAAAAAATATGAAACAAATAAGTACTCATAAAGAATTGAAAACTAAATTTCATTCAATTTTATACACTTATACCTACTAACATAATGGCTAGATATTAACCCGGTCTGCACTAAATGTCAAATAACAGTTTACTTAACATTAATTGTAACATTATTATTTGTGCTTCTGACTGAAAATTAACCAAGTCAATTTGTCTCTTAGTAACGGAGAGGATAGCCGTTACACTATCTATCACTTCTTGAAGTCGAGTTTTCATGCTCGTAACCATAATATATTGAAACATATATCACTATTTCGCATCAGTTCCCATGTTCTGTTTACCTCAGTGTCCAAATTATTTTTTGACTTTATCTCACTGGAACCCTGGAACTTTAAAACCCCGCTACTCCTTTACAAAATTTTACGTCTATTTTTATCCGACACTTTCCGTCGGTAAATATAACGATTTCGTTTTCCCAATCGAAATTTAAATGTCGAATGGCAAAGTTGACTCTGTGTTTCTCTGTAAAAAAAAAAACAAAATAATAAATACTTAACATTAGATCATGAATAGTGCAATTTGTAAGCAATATTGCACTAATAAATATTAATATATGTAAAATCTTACCGTTATGCCCATATCTCGAGCTATTTTCTTTATAAGTTTTTCTTGTTCCCAGAGAACAATAATTTTTGCTTTCAAAAACGTTGTTAATCGAATCATAGTAAAATATTTTTGAGAACTTCATAATTTGGATATTCACACTAGGCGATTGACAAGAAATCTAACGATTTGTGAAGTCATTATAAAAATTAACCTCAGTTTAGCAAACGAGGCGTATAAGCGTATCCAAGTATATTATTCAACATTCAACCTTAAGTAGCATATAAATACAGCAGTCTTCAATAAATCTCTAAAGTTAAATTACGGTAGTCCAACAATCGGCAACAAACATAATCTATCTATCTGTATCTACGCATTAACTAGACAAGGATGCAAAGATTAAGTAAAACATAATATTGTTAGTTTCACCAGTTATCATAATGTCTCCATAGCCGAGTGGCTCAGAGAGCGGACAAAAATGCTAACGAGATGCATTGGCCAAAGTGAAGCGGGTTCGATCCCCCCCGGCTTGAGGTTTTAAGAAAAATGTTTTTGTTAGATTTCATACTTGGCAATGTTCTGCGTGTCTGTATCAATGTTGTCAGATTCCGAAAAACTACAAAAAGCAAAATAATTGTTAAACATTGACATGACGAATTATTACAATATTTATAAATTAATATTAATTGTGAAGAAGAAGGAAGATTCCGAGCGAACGTTTTTTTTCATTGAATGATAATTACAACGCCATCTAGTAAGATCCGATTGAACTAGTACGGCTTATATGGTAGCTACTGGCACTCATTTTACCTTCATAGGATTTTTGTTTTGCTTTGTCCATGCACTTTTGTCGCCTATAGTACGTATAGACCATTAGTTGTATTTTTTCAGGTTATCCAGGTGAGCTGATGATGGAAGGTTAAACTCCTTAACGGTTAGGAGTTATAGGAAGTTTCTTTAAATATCATATGCACATATAGAGACCTTTAGTTGTATTCTTTCTGGTAATTCAGATTTTTAGTGCGCGCTTCCGAGTTAGTGAAAAACATTGTATACAAAGAAATATTGTAAAGGACCGTATCTACCTGAAGTTTAGTCGTGCTTGCTTGCACGCTTGCTTGCTTGCATACACATGTTTGATATATTGGTTCTTTGGAATACTCATGGTACACACGAGCGAAGCCGCGGGCAAAAGCTAGTCTTAATATATAAAAGAAGAAAGTGACTGACTGACTGACTGACTGACTGACAGACATATCAACGCACAGCCCAAACCACTGGGCCTAGAGATTCCAAATTTGGCATGCAGGTTCCTTATAAGGTCTAGGGGTGCACTAAGAAAGGATTTTTCAAAATTCACTCCCTAAGGGGGTGAAACGGGGGTCCAAAATTTGTATGGGGAAACAAGATTCGTTCGACTATTTTATTCGAAACTTCACAGAAGTACTCCTAATGATAAATGAGTAAACACGTGTTTCAGGTTTTTTGAGTATTCAACCCGTAAAAGGGGGAAAAGGGGTAACAAAGTCTGAAAATCAACATGGGTGTTGTTTCTATGGTTTATCGGGTCGCTGGTTATGAAAACAACAACGGTTTTAAAATCCGACATGGCGGACGTAAAATACCATCTCCCTGGATGAGGTGCGATGGGGTTGAAAAGTCTAAATAAACTAAATGACTGTTGATATATCAACGCACAGCCCAAACCACCGGACCTAGAGACTTGAAATTTTGCACATATACCTTCTACAATGTAGGCATCCACTAAGGAAGGATTTTTGGGAATTCCCACGGGAACGGGAGAAAACGGGATTTATATATTCGATTCCGAGTGTCCCTATCTCAGTAACTATAATAACTAGACTCTTTAAATTTGATACACAAGTAGGTATTATATTAGTTAACACATTAATTTCAGGATTTTTCAAAATTCCCACGGGATAAGGAAAAAACGGGATTTATATATTCAGTTCAACGGGATCCTATGAACTATAATTATTAGACTCTTTTAATTTGGCACAGAAGTAGGTAATTATAATGGTAAAAAACAGTTTTAAGGATTTTTGGAAATTCCCACGGGATAAGGAAAAAACGGGATTTTTCGTTTAACTGGTCGTAGAAAGCTGAAATTCGACATGTAGGTTGCTTGTGGAGTGTAAAGGATTGAGAGAGGGCTTTCCAAAATTCCCACGGGAACGGGAAAAAAAACGGGATTTTTCGTTTTACTGGTCGTAGAAAGCTGAAATTCGGCATGTAGGTTGCTTGGGGAGTGTAAAAGAGCATTGAGAGAGGACTTTCCAAAATTCCCACGGGAACGGGAAAAACGGGACTTTTCGTTTTACTGGTCGTAGAAAGCTGAAATTCGGCATATAGGTTGTTTTGGGAGTGTAGAGGAGCATTGAGAAAGGACTTTCCAAAATTCCCACGGGAACGGGAAAAAACGGGATTTTTCGTTTTACTGGTCATAGAAAGCTGAAATTTGGCAAGCGGGTTCCTTGAAAAGTGTAGGTGAGCATTAAGAAAGCATTTCCCGAAATTCTTACGGGAACGGGATAAAACGGGATTTTACGTTTTACTGGTTGTAGAAAGCTAAAATTTCAAAATTCATAAGTTTATACTGTAAGTAGGCCGCAAAGGGCTCTTTAACCGGCTTCAAAAAAAGGAGGAGGTTATGCATTCCACTTTATGTATTTTTTTATGTAGTATGTTCACCGATTTCTCGGTCAATTTTTCGACCGATTATAAATATAGTTTTTTTATTCGAAAGAATACAATATACTCCTGAGATGGTCCCATTGTCATCAAATCAGGATCTGATGACGGGATCTCAGGGAAATCGAGGGCAACCCTCAAATTTTATAGGCACGCATTACGTTTTTCATATATTTTCTCAAGCTATTTAAGTGTTTGCGTCTGGTAGACATCATCTCATATTGATGAGCTGATGATGGAAGGTAAAACTCCTTAACGGTTAGGAGTTGAAGATATTTTTTCAAATATTATAGGTACGTAATAATGCAGGACAGGGGAAATGAATAATAGGTTTTATATTATTAACAAGCCTGGTTATTTTACTGCCCGCTTCCGAATTAGTGAAAAATATTGTATATAAAGAAAGTTTAGTCGGGCTTGCTTGCACGCTTGCTTGCACGCTTGCTTGCACGCTTACTTGCATGCTTTCTTGCACGCTTGCTTGCTTGCGTGCATGCATGATTGCTTGCATCTTGCTTGCATGCTTGCATGATTACTTGCTTGCCTGTATGCTTGCTTGCTTGATATCTTGGTTCTTTGGAATACTCATGGTACACGCGAGCGAAGCCGCGGGCAAAAGCTAGTAATAATATATATTTATTCTACTGCCCTGGACTACCTAAATTTATGCTCCTATCATGGCTTACTCCCTGCCCATTCGCTTCCCACACATCAAAGCGGCTCTTGTTTGGATCATATCATGCTTAAATCCAGTTTCCCCTCAATTGCGCTTGTCACTAACTCGTCAATAACCGATCACAACGCTGCCCTATTAACCTTGAAACGTAAATTACCTAATCTAAATCGCACGCAAATAATATTTAAAATGAATATAAATAAACTTGAAGATGATTTATGCAACATTGACTTTAGCCCAGTTTACAATTCTGATGACGCGAATACTTGTATGTCGTACTTAATAAGTTATATTCAACAAGCAACTATAAGAAACACGACGTACACTCGCTTAAGTAATAAAAATTACAATATAAAGCCTTGGATAACACCAGGGCTCATTCGCTGCATGAGACATAGAGACAAATTACATAAGAAGGCCAAGTCCAATCCAAACAATTTGGTATTACAATTATCTTATAAAAGGTATCGAAATTTCTGCAACGACCTTCTTAAAAAAATTAAATGTTGTTACGATAAAAATGAATTAGAAAAGGCTGGAACAAACAGTAAAAAAGTATGGAATTTCATAAAAAATGTAACGTATATATCAAAACAGCGGGAATCATCTTCAGGATTATTTCAAGGTCATGCCTCACAACTGACTTCTGCAAACAGTGCAAATGAGTTTTTCGTAAACATAGGTAAGAATTTGGCAGAAAAAGTTCAGAGTCAGTCGCTTATGACGCCTTCAAACCAGTCGCAATCAAGTTATAGTGTTAATTCATTTGTGCTGGCTGATACAGATGAAGCAGAGGTAGAAAGAATTATTATGGGCCTAAAGGACGTTTCTACGGTTGGTTGGGATAACATTTCAAATAAAATGATAAAACGTTTCAAGCATATCTTGATCTCTCCACTTACTTATATTTTCCGGAAATGCTTGGCCGAAGGAAGCTTTCCAAAATGTTTAAAAAAAGCTATAATTGTTCCTGTATACAAAGCTGGCAGTAAAGACCAAATAACGAATTATAGACCTATTTCGTTATTACCAGCAATTTCTAAAATACTAGAAAAAATAATAAATAACAGACTTGTTCAATATTTGGAAAAAAAAAACAATTTTGTCAAAAACTCAGTTTGGCTTTAGATCCAATTTATCGACTTGCGATGCTGTGCATCAACTGACTGAATATGTTGTACAAGCTCTGGACAAGGGGAAGCGGACGGTGGGAATATTTCTAGACCTTGCTAAAGCTTTTGACACAGTTTCCATTCCCATCCTTTTGCAGAAGCTTGAATCCTTGGGTATAAGAGGCACCCAGCTTAAATTATTCGCAGATTATCTGGACGAGCGTAGTTAATGCGTAAAAATTGATAATGTTTTTAGCTCCGACCTGAAAAATACCTCTTTTGGGGTTCCCCAAGGAAGTATTTTGGGCCCCACTCTATTTTTGGTTTATATAAATGACCTCTGTAATCTAAAATTAGATGGGGGTAAAATTATAGCATATGCTGATGACACTGCTCTACTCTTTTCTGCTGACTCAGATTAAGAGGTCTATAAAATTGCACAACAAGGCTTTAATGTTGTAAATAATTGGCTTCAGCAACATTTACTGACTCTAAATGCGGGAAAAACTAATTACGTACAATTTTGTATACGTAAATCAAATTTAACTTCAACTAACCCAAAGCTCTATGCGCACCATTGCAAGGACTCTGCAAATAACTTGTGTAAGTGTCCAACTATAGCTATTACTAACAGGATAAAGTATTTGGGTGTTAAAGTTGATGAAGCCCTCTCATTTAAATCCCATATCGAAGCTTTAAGTGGCAGAATCCGTAAGTTAATATTTGTTTTTAAGAAACTACGCACTATCGCGGACTCAAAAATAATCAGGCAAGTTTACTTTGCCTTAGGCCAATCTATATTAACTTATTGTATTACGTCATGGGGAGGCACATCTAAAACGTCATTACTAACCCTTGAAAGAGCTCAGCGAGCAGTGCTTAAGGTTTCCACTTTCCGTCCTTTTCTCTACCCCACTGATCTTCTCTACAAAGATTGTAAGGTACTAACAGTTAGACAAATATTCATAATGAGCACTGCCCTCAAACAGCACGCTGCACTCCCCTACAGCATTGAATCTACTAACAAAAGGCGGAAAGACATAGTTTGCCCTCGAATTATGGGAAAAAAACATGCCTTCTCTTCCAGATTTTACGTATTCTTAGGACCATTCCTTTACAATAGATTAAACGCCAAGTGGGGCATATATCCTCTTACTTATAAAATAACTAAGAAAATTCTCCATGATGAACTTCAAAAACTATCCTACGAAGATACAGAGAAACTATTGATTATTTCGAAATGAACATTTTTCATATTTTGTTTTTTATAGTTTTTTGTAATTTAGCAAAGTTATTAAGAACTACTGTTTTTTGCAAGTGTTAATTTAAGAAAGTTTATAAGTCCTTTTCGCCTGAAACACAGGAACATCCTAGTTCAGGCATAAGTGTTTCTTACCTTTTGTATGTTTAGACTATAGATGTTATATTGTAAAAGTATTTTTGAATAAAGATTTATTTATTTACTAGCTTTTGCCCGCGGCTTCGCTCGCGTGTACCATGAGAATTCCAAAGCACCAAGATATCAAGCAAGCAAGCATACAGGCAAGCAAGCAAGCATGCGAGCAAGATGCAAGCATGCATGCACGCTTGCTTGCTTGCGTGACAATGGGACCATCTCAGTAGTATATTATATTCTTTCGAATAAAAAAAAAAAATTTTAAAATCGGTCCACAATTGACCGAGAAATCGGTGAACATACTTACATAAAAAAAATACATAAAGTGGAATGCATAACCTCCTCCTTTTTTGAATTCGGTTAAAGAGCCCTTTGCGGCCTACTTACAGTATAAACTTATGAATTTTGAAATTTTAGCTTACAATCAGTAAAACGCAAAATCCCGTATTTTCCCGTTCCCGTGAGAATTTCGGGAAATTCTTTCTTAATACTCCCCTACACTCCCCAAGAAACCCACTTGCCAAATTTCAGCTTTCTACGGCCAGTAAAACGAAAAATCCCGTTTTTCCCCGTTCCCGTAGGAATTTTGGAAAGTCCTTTCTCAGTGCTCTTCTACACTCCCCAAGCAACCTCATGCCGAATTTCAGCTTTCTACGACCAGTAAAATGAAAAATCCCGTTTTTCTCGTTCCCGTGGGAATTTTGTATAGTCCTCCCTTAATGCTCATCTACACTTCCCAAGCAACCTACATGCCAAATTTCAGCTTTCTACGACCAGTAAAACGAAAAATCCCGTTTTTTTCCGTTCCCGTGGGAATTTTGGAAAGTCCTCTCTTAATCCTTCTCTACACTCTCCAAGCAACCTAGATGCCGAATTTCAGCTTTCTACGACCAGTAAAACGAAAAATCCCGT